>CM057812.1:33435752-33453252 GCA_030067965.1 Latrodectus elegans
TCATTTATGAATATTTGAAGACATGCATGTACACGATAGCTAAAAAATTCTAGAAAAAGGACTATTCTTTTTTAAATAAAAAGTTAAGGGAAATTTAATGTATTCTTATTTCGCATTTCTTTTACTTTTTTGTATGTATGTTTTTAAGTTTTTTTTTTTAAACAGCATTTCAAATAACTTACTTCTTTTATAGATTAATTTAGTTATTCTCGTAAAATTCCTTTTTTTTAATAGATATAATTCTAACATTATTATCAAATTATGACAAACAATGTGTGTGTGTGTGTCATTTTTGATAATATTGGCTTTTAAAGTATCTTATAACAAATAAAAGTTTTAAAATCCTAAATTAATAAAGATGTAAAAAATACCAACATTTTAGTCATATACATTATAATTGGGTTATTAATATCCGTTACAAATTTGCAAAACTGTTTTATGAAAAACTCAGTTTAAATTATTACAAAAATTTCTTTAAGATGCTTGAAAAATAATTACGAACATCATTCACTTTCGCTCGTGAAAGTATTTTACAAAAAGTTTTAAATTAACTAAATGAGGCAAAATCCATTAATCATAACGATTTTCAATGCTATTTCATCAAAATTATAGTAATTATCTTATGTATTTCAGATTGTTTTCTTTTCTATTGTCTAATATTATTTTGCAATTTCACATGAAAGCTGAAATTTTATGTATATGTTGTGCTCTGATTACGTATGTCATATGAGGCTGATTTACTTAAAGATATCAGTTTAAAGTAGATTATGATCTATGTCATATTATTGAGTGAAAATATAATCCATAAACTTTTCAATCGATTGTTAAAACTTCAAACATTCAGCAATCCATTTTTTTTGTACATGTTTAAAATTAGAAAATCTTATATATTAAATACAAGTTATTTAAAAATAAGTACAATGTGAAACTTTGAAAATTCTATAAACAAAAATGCTTTACTTTTACTGTTAATGTGTAGCAATAAAAATGTGAAATCATAAAGTATATAGAATTAAATGTTAATGACATATTAAATACAGTTTTTGTATTTTATAAATGTGCTGAAGTGCTTAAGTCTGATTGCATAACTTATTAATCATTAAAACACACTCATTGTATGACACTCAATTAATTTAAATAAGAATGGTGAGGCCAAGGTAGCCTAGTGGTTAGGGTATCGGCCTTTTATCCAGAAGATAGGGGTTCGATTCCCAATGCCTCCAAAGTCCAACCGAGTACATACGTGCACGTTAAATCTGTGGAATCGAAAGACCTGAAGTCGGTTGTTGAGCAGTTACCATTTGTGGTTGCAATAATCCGGAGAAATTAACAATCCCTTCAAATCAAGGTCAAAACTGAGGGAGTAGATCATCTGGTGCTGCCATCTATCGGATAATTTGAAGAGAAAAAGTCGTATTTTCTCCTTTATGGTGCTCTTCTTAAAAAGAAAGACGCTCCCAATTGACTTAAATTCGAAAAGCCAAGGCATAGCGAACTTAGCTTGTCCAAGTGTTATTAGTAACAATAACAAATAAGAATGATACTTATTCATTATCATTAAAACTTGATTTGCCCACCTACATTGATACAGCCAGCAACATCCTATTATGAGACCAATTTTAATACAATGTAATGCGCATTTATATGAATTTTTATACCCACATGGGTTACCAAGTGACATTGCTTGGAATATCTTTGTGAAACTGTTAATGACTTTCAATTATAGTTGAGTTAAAGATTTAGTGATAACATATCTGTGAATATATGACATTGGCATTGTAACAAGGATTGCATTTTTTCCATACTGCTTTATATTTAAGTTCTTTCTTACACAGGAGTTCCTTCTGATCTTTCTAAAATTAAAATAGGCATAAAAAGTATATGATGGCAATTTCACTTTATAATATACCTTTCAAAATCTTGATTGCAAAAGTCATTACTCTTAATCAGATTAACAAAATGTTTGAATTTAGTAATCACAAACATTTTTTGTATAAGAAAACAGCGGAAAACTGGTTAAATTATTTAATGTCTTTATTTAGAGGTTTTAAATATTTTCAATAATATTTTTTGTAAAATTAAGGTTTTAAACTAATATTTTGTAAGTATAATTAAAAATCATTAAATTAAAGTAAAAGTTACTTACAAATTCTTAATTCTAATATTAAAGTTAAACAATTTGACCTTCAATAAGATGTTTCTAACATAAGAAATCCATTTTATTTTTGTGATAAAAGAATAAATTTTGATGTATATTTTTGACAGGTTAAACTTTATGTGAAATTAGTACTTTTGATCTAGACAAAGTATTTATTTCTGGTTAGTGAATTTATGTTTACAAAAATAAGTTTTTGAATATTTACTTCTTTAATCAAAACTATTAAAAATATTTGATTAATCAAACTAAAAAGATCTAAAAACGTTTATTTATAACCGTCAAAAGAAGAAGGAAGTTAAATCATTATTGTACTAAAAAGTACTTTTAAGAAAAATTCTTTATCTAAATTTTTAGCTTACAATGATTTTGCCCGTGAAGGCAAAAAAATTTAATATAGAGCTAATTTGAATATGTGAAAAAATGTTATATTGACAAGTTCTATATTAAATATCCAACTTTTAGAATACTATTGTGAGCAATAGCGTTAAGATGTCCCTGTTTTTATATTTTTCCCATTTTTCTCCTTTCGAAAAACAAATATTCATACGAGAAACGCATTAGTTTTAGTGGTTGTGTAAAACATTTTAAGAAATACTAAAAGATTTATAATAACAACACGGGTTCTTGTATGTAATATTTTTTTAAATAATTAGAAGCTGAAATCTTTCGGTACGAGGAATTTAAGATGAAAAATTTGCTTTCAAAATTTTCGACAAAATTTCATCTGTTATCAGCAGTTTACTGTATACTATAAAACATATCGTGTCAGGTAATTAAGTTAGCTTTTTATTTATTTAAATTATTAAAAATGTGCAATATTTAAATTCTTTAATCTGTAAGTATTAAAGCAACAGAAGCGCTTCTTTTAATGATTTTGAAAATTATTTGATGATTTTAAAAATATTATATTGATTTTGAAATGTATCTGCAATCATCGCCAATTACAAATAAACAGCAAATTAACTAATTATTATATCTATTAAAATCAATACTTTTTTAACTATCGAGGAATTTAAGATCAATTTTCTGATTTTTAATAAAAAGTAATGATTGAAATAATTATATATATATACATATACAATATCATTTTAATCATTATATATATATATATACATATATATATATATATATATATATATATATATATATATATATATATATATATATATATATATATATATATATATATATATATATATATATATATATATATATATATATATATACATATATATATAATTACATATAAAAATTATAATACGATATTCATTGTGAGGTCTATCTTATATATTTTTAATTGTTTAAGATTTTTTTTAAACACAAAAACTGCTTGGAAATAAATTAAATTTCCTGACAATAATACAAAATAATTAAATAAATTTACAAAATAATTAAATAAAACTTCTTATTTAGTGTATAGTTATCATTAGGACTTGAAGAAATTTTCGAGCAGAACATTCACAGAGCAAACTGCGAGCACCTGTGGGTTTCTACAACTGACAGCGATTGATGGGCTTCCCCGCTGTAAGTCATTAAAATGTGATTATTGTGATGTGGTCCTCGATACAACGGAAATAGTCTCATCAAGAATTACAGGCTTTTGTATTCTTGACAAGCGCTAAAGGGGGAAAAACTTGCATTGCAGTGAATGTCAAAACTGTTGCCACCGCGAAGCCAAAATGATGCAATTTCTTCACAGAACCCCAAACGTTTAAGGGGTTAAAATTAACTTAAAGGCAAATCTCGGCGTATATCCTAATCGTTTCTAAAATAGACTCCTTTAAATATTCATTTTGAGAACGTTATTGAAAATTTAAATGGAAATGCAATTTTAAGTTCAAAATATAATTTTAATCATTCTCACAAATGATAAACCAGATATCATATGATGTTTGTGAATTTATGGCTTATAAGGTCAAATTCTTAAAATCTTTCGAAAGGAGATTTATTTTTTCCAATGAAATTATTTGGGATAATTTTCAGTTCAAGCAAATGTATATTTTAATCTTGATGTCAAATATTTTCATCACAGGCTTTTTGAATGATGGTTTATAATGTGTGACTCTAAATATTTTAAGAAATTTTCTATTTTAAAAGTATTTTAAGTCGTATTAAAATATATAATAGAATCAATAAAGAAAAGCAATTTTCCTTTAATAATGATCCAATAAATCATATATTTTTTAGAGTACTTTTCTGTTTTTGCAATCATATTGACTTTTAATTTACTGCAGATTTCTTTTTAATTTTGTCATACAATTTAGTGAACTACCTTTCTTCATTTTCGCATAAATTATTTACATCAATGTTTAAGGATTAAAATGTGTTTATTTTTGAATTGATTGATTGAATATGCTACAGAATTTTGAATGTTTTTTTTTTACTTAATTTTGCGTTGTTATTTTTATCTGAACTGCATTTTCAAAAATAGTTTCTGACTTCTTAAGATTAATTTTCTGTGTAGTAAGTATTTTTTGGGATAGCAATAGTTATATAATTTACACTAATTGTCACATACAAGTTTTGCTGATTTTTTGAATTTGTTTTAAAGTAAGTTTCAGTTTAAAAACATAAATCTTCTTAAGAATTTTCTTAAATCTTACATAGGTTTAAAACACACTTCAAATGTTTTAAAATTATAGTTCTAAGACATTGCTACAACTTTTCAGAATATATACATCATTTAAATCATATTCACATCTGAAATTAAAATAATTTCCAAGACTTATTCCAAATGTAAATATATTTTTTTAAGCCATGAAAATTCTAATTAACTTCAAATCGCCAACTTGAAAACTAATTTATTAACTAGCCAGTAAATTTATTACTAGGATTCACCCTCTTTTTTAATCAAAGCCTTAAGGAAATGTGAATGTAAAAGTTTACGCATAAAATCATTTATATGCAGTTTATTTATTTATTAAAATATTTTTCACTATGCACTTATTCAAATAACATATTAATCTGAAATCAAAATGTTAAATAAATTTTTATGAAAGATATTTGTATAAAAAAAACAAAATTAAGCGCATTATTAAACTTAGTAAAAAAGATAACTTAAGAATTTTACTTTTAAATCTAATAAATAATCATTTTACATAAATATTCTTAACTGAAATAGTTTAAATTCTTTTCATCAAAATAATTGAATATATTATGTCAAAAACTAGAAAATGATGAATTATAAAGTATTTATTTCACTACTTAGTATTATTCAATCTGTGAAATAAATAAACTAGGTCTTTGGCATGTTAGACCATAAAGCGAATGAAATATAGCAATTTCTTGCAATATTTTTTATTGTAAAATAAATACCTAGAGTGTAGCTTTAAGTAAATGTCTCATAATAAATAAACTCATCAATTTAAACATAGATGATAATTAAATCATATCAAATAATAGCAGTAAAACATAAAATCAAACTTATATATTATGTTCCACTCTTTGATTCATAAATTAGCAAAGTTCGAATGTAAATGTAAAATAATTTGAATTTAAAAGGAAACAGTGCTCTATTTAAAATATGCATTTTATAAAAATAATAAATATTTGGAGTTTTCCTTAGCTCTGTGTTTTGTCCAAAGTGTATCCATCAAACTTAATACAAATTTGATTTTTAATGAGTTAAATTAGTTTTTATATGGTTTTTAATTCATAAAGTATAAAAATTCCAATATATTTAAACACTTCTCATGTACAAAATGACTTAATTTTTAAAAAAAATAATAACTAATTTAAAGATACCCCTTACCGGAATATAATCCTTATTATCTAAATATATTTAACTTCTAGAATTAAAAGTTCATAATTATTTATCATTTATTATAATGTAAAATTAATTTGGTTTTGCTTTTTTACTTTTAAAATTTTACCTACAAATTAGAAAAATTATAATTTAAACCCATTTATTATATTTTATTTTACAACTCTGATTTAATACATTATGCATTAAAAATATTTTTTATACGTTAAAATTCTTTCCCCTCTTTAACATTAAATTATGATTTGATGAAATATCTAACTGTATATACGCTTTGTAATGGCCATATTAATTTTTTGCATTTCAAATTAACTTTTATTTGAATTTTTTAATTTATTATCAGTTAAAATGTTTCTTATGTTCTAATTTTGAAGAAAACATGTTATTGGTTACATACTTTATTAATTTGAAATCCATTTTAATTCTCTAATTAATAAAATGTTCCACATGGTTTTCTTTCAAGAGTTACAGTTATTAAAAAAATTAGCTTATGGGAAATAGAATTTAATAAAATGCACTTTTTCTCAAAATATTATCCATTTAGTTAATTTCCACAATTTATAAAAATTAAAATACGATATAAAATTTTATATTTCAAAAATTAAAGAAAATAATAATAGTAAACCTTCATTTCCGTGAAATTAGAAAGTATATAAGATTTAATATGTAATTATTATATTTTCAATATGTAACAAGTACCAAAGTATTTACACACACATATACTTCTTGGCTTAAAAATAAAATAAAAAACATATTTAAAATAAAAAAGTAGACATTTAATTTGTTTTCGTTTAATTGTTTAATGTTCAGCAAGTTATGGTGTGAAATTTTAAAATAATTCTTTAAACTAAATTAATTTAAGCTTCGGATTTTAACGTGAAGAATGAAGAAAGGGAATTATCTAAAATAATTAAGGAAGGAATTCTCTACATTAGCAACTTAATGGGAATGCTGAACTCTCATTCGATTTAGAAATTAGTCGGTTTAAATGCAATAATATAAATTAATACCTGCGCACGCGGGACAATTCTCAATTTATAACCATAATTACAAATGAAAACTGCACCTGGAACATTTACTATTAACATTCCACTGAACTATATATTAATTGAAATATATACCATTTAATTAGCATACTATTGCCTGTAGGGACTCATTTAGGAAATACATTATTATATAAATCTTAGCATAATAATTGAAACAAATTCATATATAAACATCTTTAATCATTTTTATCAGTTATATATATATATATATATATATATATATATATATATATATATAAGATAAAATTAGGATTTATGTCATTTAATAATGACAACATATATTTCGATTATTTCTGTATAATATGTAGTAGAGGTTTTTATATTATTAATAGACAGTGTAATGAATATATTTATCAAAAAATCAATTAGTATTTAGGATTTTCTACTAATTCCTAAGAACCTATTGTATTATACGAAGCTTTCTAATAAAGTTATTAAATCTCTAACCAACCAATAAGTACATTATTTTAATTATTCATTATTACAATGGCTGTATATAAGACTTTATTAAATAAATGGTTTAGTAAATTAAAAAGTGATAAAACACAATGAATTAAATTGAAATTAGAAATAAATTAATAATTGCAGGCATTACTTTCATAAGATAATTTAATTTATTTTATACGCTTGTTTTATCTCATTTTTCTTGCATTGTGTAGTAAAATTCTATATTAATTAAATGTGAGTATCTATGATAACAGACTGAGTAATATGACATATTGTTTAACAAATTAAGTTGTGAATTTCCTTACCAAGAGAAGAATTAATTCTAGCATTTTTCAAAAGATTTAATAACTGGTACTTTTAAATATATTTGATAAATAATAGTTATTTAAATTATCAATCATATTAAAATTTTTAGTTAAATATTTTGCAGAAATATAGAATGTTAATATAATGTATATGAATTATCACATTTCTACTTTTATATATGGGATTGAAATTTTTTGTTTAATCCTAGTGTTTTTCGCTTTAATACAATGTTTTATAACGAAATGCTTTTAAAATTTTGAGAGAGCAGACATCATTTAATAGAAGGTGGACATGTACATTTTTATGTAGAATTTTATGTATGAAAATATTCTGAAGAAAAGTCTTCAGATAAGCACCTTACTCAAAAGTTTCATTTAAAAGACTAATATAATATTTTTTATTTTTAATTTTTATGTTATTATTTTTTATTTTTCAAAAATTACTAGTTGTCTTACATACATTTTTTATTTTCAAAAATAACTCTTTTCTCTAGGTGAATTATATATAGAAGTACGTCTAAATAACACTTTCCTTTTACATAAATATACTATATTTGGTTCAATCTCATTAGCGCGTAAATCAATTTAAACAAATATATATATATATATATATATATATGTATGTATGTATATATATATATAATCTGAAGAACAATCATGTGTTGCCTTTATCTTGAAAAACTGTCTTTACTGATTTATATTTTATAAATAAACTTAAAGTATGTAAAAATAATTTGACAGTTATTGTAAGAAATTTTGATAATTATGTATTAAGGAAGGTATATTTTTTACTTTCATTTTTATATTAAATATTTTACTGGAAGCATTTTCAAAAATATCAGAGTATTTTGCAAAACATAATGAATAATTTTAACTCGGATATCATTGTAAAATATTTGCAAGTGGCTTTATGTTTTCCACAAACAAATGTGAAAATATAAACAAAACGTGACACGAAATTATTATTATATGGATTTAATACTGTTAAAAAGAAACTGTTTTGAGGAATTCTTTAAAATGCGAATTGTTATATTTTTGCTAAGCGAGGTAATGATATTATATTCCAAACATTTAAATTATATTCAATGTATATTTTCAGCAATTTATTTTTAGATACGTATAAGAAATTTTAAATTCTAATTTTTTGTCCAGTAATTTCAAAAAATATATCTAATGTTTACCAAATAGAAGGTACTTTAACGCAGATGTTTCTTCACTTCAGTACATGTTTTCCAAATGTTAAAATCTGCCTACATTTTTAAAACTGTATTTTTTAAATGCAAATTACTCTTTATGCATGAAAATATGTAAAATAAAATGGAAGACATTTTCGAGCTATTTTAGAATATTTCTTCGATTGCTATAATCGGTCGAGCAAATCTTTTGAAAAATGGAGTTAGAATTTTTAAAGGAAATGGCAGAAATGTTGTTAATTCATGCGTTTTTGATTCAAAACAGCATTTTAAGTAAGTAGGTGGAATGGAACATTTATCTAGGAATATAAATTCAAAATTTTCTTCTAAGACATGTTTTGAATGTATTTACTAAAATCTTATCAGCTTTTAAATCAATAAGATAGGTCATAATAAATTTCATCAGTTATCTGTATTTCAAATATTTAGATAATTAATGCCTATAATTTGGATTCTCATTAACAACCAAATTAATAAAAACATTAAAAAATATCATGAACTAGAATTCAACGATTTGAACAGACTTGAACAATTCAATAGATTTGAACAATTAATTTTTTATTAATAGTTCAAATCTGTTGAATTGTTCAATCTGAAAGATTTCTTTGAAGTAGATGAATATTACCGTTGAATATTTTGACCTGATTTTGATTTCTTTAGTTTAATCAATAAATGAATACAAATTTAGACAGGATCCTTTAATAATACTTTAAATTTTATGAAAACTTATGTATAACACATTATAACTCTTTCTTTGTTGACAACGAACATGAAAACGAAATATTTGATTGATATGTTGTAGGGAAACTTTCGATCATTTTTCCCTCAATAAGGATTCAGATATCTAGTAAGATGTATTTTCTTTAATTAACTTGTGAAATATAGCATTGGGCATTCTCAATAATGGTTATATTAACTAAATGGTTTGTAAAAATGCAATCTAATAAAAAAATTTTTAATATGAGAATCGAATTTCTTGAAAAATAGGATTTTTATTTTAAGAAAATCAGTAAGCAATATTTTCTTATAAATTATATGTAAATGATTAAGTTAAAAATGTACTTTGCAATAAATAAAAATATAGTTACTGTAATAATAAATGAAAACTCACATATGGGTTTAAAATATTTAAAGTAATTATAAAAATATGTAAAAAAATGCAGTTTTGATTAAACTTTACTAGCGCGCGCGTGAGTATAATTATAAGAAAAACATTTTCCCAAATCCTTTACTTTATATTCTATATAAAATTTTTGAGTTTTAATTTGTTGTTATATATATATATACAAGATATTTTATCTTGTACATTTAATTTAAGATTTAGATTTTACCCTACAAATAACAAATGGTACACAAATGAAAAGTTATATTAAATAAGTTTTAAATGTCACTTAAGTATTATTCTAAAATATTTTCATAATTTACTCATTTGTTCATATTTTAATAACTTTAATTAGTGTCTTTAAAATTTTGCTAATAAAATTCAGAAAAGATTATTTTACCACAAAAATTTTTTAGTATTTCTTAAAATTTTGTCTGAATGATAATTATTGGTGTTCTTAATAAAAGAAAAAAAAAGAAACGCAGAGAAATAAGAAAAAGTTTTTTCCAAAAGTTTGGAGTTTGATTGTTTCACGTACAGAGAGAATTTCTGTCATGAAATATTTCCAAAATATTTCATTTGAGAAGTAATATGTCAAAAAAAGGAATAAAATAAGAACCATTCGAAACATTGTTTTTTGACATTAACTTCACATAAATAATAAAAAAAGTATCTATTGCGTTTAGGTTATTGGGATTACATTATTTTTTCTCCCATAAATAAAGTACTTCCAAAGTATTATTTGAAATTAAAATAATTTCTTTTTTAAATCAGAAAATATTAATAATTTATTAATATAAATATATCTTAATTAAATAATACAATTAATGGAAATAATTATAAGCATTCAAACATGGAAAATGTTTAAATTAAATTAATTATTTAATTAACTTAAAATTACTCCAAATTAAAATTGGTATTGTTGATAAAACTATTAAATATTATTGGATTTTAAAGAAGAAAAAAAAAATAGTATATGAAGTAAATAGCAAATCTACGTCTATATGATTTGACATTATTTGCTTAAAATATTTGTTTAACAAATTATTAATCTGTTGGAATAAATGATGTCAGAACACTGGACTATATTCTTCAACTTTCGGACTATTATCGATGAATTGACAGATTCACCTATTCTCCCCTCACAGGCCACTAATTTCTGCATAATTACTAAAAATTTTATTTCACATTTCTAACTTTTTTATCGCTCATGAAATATGAAGGAAGAAAGCTCACATGTCGAATATATTAAGCACTTGATTCTGGGAGATGATATTTGCTTGTATAAGTCAGAAATAAAGATATGTAAAATTTAGTGGCTACCCAAATGACTTCTTGAATGTCGACATCATCCATATTTTGGTGTTCATCTAAATAAATCACTTACTTGATAATAGACAGAGGCATAGATATTCAAATAAATTATAGCTTTTAAGTGAAATTACTAAAATTGCTGTATTTTTATATAAAAATTAATACATAATTATATGTAGAAACGAAATATTTTTGAAATTACATCAACTAGAATAGTTTTAGTTATTTACATTACGTCATCTACAGTAATTAAACTTTAAATGCTATTGTAATTGAGTTTTGTTATCTCAAAATCAACTATTTGCAGAAATAAAACTGCCAAGAAAAAACTTTATAAAATATGTAAATCTTATAAATTTATTTTTAAATTCAAGTTTATAGATACACGCTTACTAGTTGTGTATACGATTTCGTAATCTAAACCATATATTAGGAATGAGCTCAAAAATATTCTCTTTATAACATTAATTTCAAAACTAATAGTTTTCTTATAGCACTTAAAAAAGCGAAATATATTTAATAACTAATGAATCATTTATTCCTATTTATTTTACAATAGAAATTATATGTTTCTATTAAGAGATTAAAGAAATTTTATTTGAGATTATGGGGATTCATTTAACAATATTCAATATAAATTTCATGCAATCTATCTGAAATTTTTTACAGAAACTAGTCATGTTTTTCTTAATTTTCACAATTTTTGGTGTTGTATGTAAAAAACATTACATAGTGATTTTCAGGAAATCCCATGTTGTGTCAAATACTACTATATTATTATATTTTCTTTCTAAAATATCATCTATTTCCCTCAAAATGCTTATCTAGGAATTAGACACTGTGTGACCGAAATTTTAGCGACAAGAAATTCCTGTCTTACCAATCAGAAAAATTCTCATAGATAATATATGTTTTGTGCAACAACTGAGTAAACCCGAATAATACTAAATAAATCATTTTAATAAAATGCATATAGAAAGAAAAAACGATTCTCTTTAGACAATTTAAAAATCTAGCAAGATTAATCATTAATTAATCTTGCTAAAATTAATGTCTGTAGCTGTTTCTTCTAAAAGTACTGTCCAACCAGAAGATAACCACACACTTTGGCTTGAAACAATTTAGGTATTTGAATGAGCATAGCAGATATCTTAACACCCATTTATCAATTCACCTGCCCACGAGTATCAATTTCGATTCCATGCCACCCTTCCCTGCCGACAACTTTGCTGTCCAAAGAGGCAAAGACGCATGGTGAACCTGTTGTCAAAGCACAGCACACCTCCTATGGCTCAAGCACCTGACACTGCTTTCTACATGTATATATATATATATATATATATATATATATATATATATATATATATATATATGTATACACATACATACATATACATATTGTTAAATTAAAATGATGTTTCATGATGTTTTACGTGTTTAGTTATGGCTAAATTAATGACCAAAATACAAAGCATTACCTTTAAAATTGGGAACAATATCAAATACATTTTTTTAAAATCTGAAAGTCCATAATAATATAAAGTTTGATGTTAACAAAAAAGTAAAAAAAAAATTACATTTTGAGAGTTTTATGCTATGATATTTGTTTTACATGTCATAACATTATTATATTTTTCTCCAAAATATGTTTCTTTTAATTCTCTTATGAAGACTGAATGTGTTTTATTATGATTTAGTACTTAAATAACAATGCATTCTGTTAAAATTTGGAATTTTAATGAAATAATGTATTCTTTTTTTAAATTTTAAAATTAAAATTTTATTTATGCATTGACATTAAATTGTTTTAATTACTAATTAATTGGTCTAAATCTTAAATTTGAAGTTAAATGAATTATGGAAATAATTTGAAAACTCACAAGTAGTTACTAATTACTTTTAGCCTATACCTGGAATTTTATCTTTAATTATATTTAATTTAAATTAAATATAAAATAAAATTAATTCCAACTGATTTCAATAATAATAACCAAAGCAAGATTACATTAAAAAAAGTATCTTCGTATCCCTATTTTAAGTCTTCTTTTAATATAAAATATAAGCTTGCAATGAATATAATTTAAGTTTATAAAAATGTTTTACACACATGTAGTATTACCAATCAATTAAATTTATCACTGATTCAACATTTCAAATTAAATATTCTTTAAACACTTTACTGTTTTTCAATACATAAAAATATATATATTTCTAATAGATATACTCATAAGTTTGTCATTATTCATAAATGATATCAATAATTACAAGCAAGTTTTATTTAAATTTATTGCAAAAATCAATGCTCTCCTAGCTTAGTTATTTCGAAATAAACAAAATTTTGGTGTAATATGAATAATTTTAGTTGAATTTCTCCATCTGGTATTGCTTGCAACATGATATTAATAGCTTTTACTTTTAAATACATTTCTCTCAGATGCTTCTTAAAAATCCGTTTCTGTAAGCGAAAGTATGATATTTAAAGACATATTTAAAATATATCATGTTGTTGGGAAAATATATGTGCTCACAGCTGACGTGTTTATTACCAAAAGAGAAAGCCTCTCTACCCATTGGACGTGTGATCGCAACGATATAGCAGTTCCAGCATAAAAGAGTTCCTCTTCCAAGAATTTCAGTTGGCTCATGTTAACTGTCTTCTATTTACCATTTGAATACTTCCATTTCCTTGATGCTTACACTTAACCGAGCAATCATGCTTAGCATTTGAAGATACTTTTGAAAACAACCCGTGATACCTTTTCTCCCTTTCTGCGAAATTTTCATATCAGCAGTTGAAACTTAAAGATTATTCCTTCTTTAAAATTTACGTGGACCTTCTTCACCATTTTAGGTACACTGTTGTAGGGAAATGATGATATTTATATATTTGTTACTTCACTTTTATCTGCATGAGATTTTTTAATGATATTAAAATATTCATTTTTATTCATTATTTTAAAAGTAAAGGATATGTTTATTCATTATTCATAATGTGTTTATTCATTATTTTAAAAGCAAATTAAAGTTTGTAATACTAATGTATTCTTAAAAACATGGTAAGAAAAGAAATATATTTTAAAAATAAAAATGATTTATCTATACAGTTATGCATTTTATTAAAAATATTTTTAATAAATACATTTAACCCGAATTAAATAATTGTTAAACTTCAAGTTTTAAATTAAATATTAGTTACTTAGCTGTATTAATAAAAAAAATATATAATTTTTCTTTTTATATAAAACTAAAAATCAAGCATTTTAAGGATTTAAAAATGCAAAAACTTTAAAAATATTAATAAATATATTGAGTTTGTAAATACTGTATTATAAAGTCATTCAAATATTTTCAAATGACATTGATTATAATTTACGCAAATAAGATTCATATTAAAGAAGTGATAAAATTATTATTATTACATTTAAATTTTCATCATAATTACTTGTAAAGGAATTCATGCAAGAAGAGTAGCAATATACAAATTCAAAATCTGTACTATCTAAACCGTTTTATCAATCTACAGTTATACACAAAGTACTTTTTGATTTTAGATATCACATTTTTTTTCAAAATATAAAAATTCAATTATTGCGCCTTTTAAAAATTTAATTTTCCTATAATGAATTTTCTTAATTACATAAGGAAAAAATACTTATTTAAAAATGTGATTAAACCTTCTTATTTGTATGTATAGCAAACGATTTAATTAAAGGATGATTCCTGTTGCGAAACAATAAAAAGGCAAATGTCATTATTATATAATTTATCTGACGTATGTCTTAAAGTTTGAAATTTCACAAACAATATGAAATTATCAGTATCCTTATTTGTCGTATTCTGTTCATTTTATTATGTAGCATTTCTTAAGCAGAAAAAAAGTTGGTAAATATGTTTTGTTCTATTATTTTCCAAAGAAAATTTGTTTTAGAGAGAATTTCGAAGGAAATATAGAATACATTTTTGTTATTTTGATAGAATTGATCACAGGCACAGAAGTAATTAATATTCTAAAAATGTATATTAAAATTTATCTACTTATAATTAATTTACTTGCTAAACAAATAAGTTATGCTTCTGTTCTAAAATCAAAATAATTTATTAAGAAATATATCTATAATTATCTATTATACATCACACGATGTATTAAACTATGCCATGATATTTTATATTTTACACTATATCTCTATATTATGCAATGTTTTTTCTTGCGTAAGTTGCTACATTTTAATATTTTCAGTGTTATTTATTAAAATTAAGTAATTAGAGTTAACAAAATTACGTACATAGTATCTCACATAAAGATATGAATGATACATGATACAGTTATGTTGTTGTTGGCTTATCCTCTTTAAAGATCTGATATTTGTCACATCAACTCCAATAAATTGTTGGCAGTTAGAAAGTCAGTTACAAGCAGAGGATATGAGGATAAATCCGCCCTAGAAAGTCCTATGCAATCCAGAATATGTTTCAGTGAGGCTGGATGGTCAGAGCACTTTTTACAAGTGGGATAGTTTTTTGTACGAAGTTCAAACAATACACATTTTAGATGTCCACTTGAGAATTTGCCCAAGGCAGTTTGAGATTTTCTGTCACATTTTATTTCCAGAAGAGTCCCAGTGAATGTTCCAGAGTACCATTGGTGTGTTGGTAGAATTTGCTAGGTTTAATGTTGTCTAAATGTTTCATTAGAGCAAATCACTTGATATGTAAGTGATGACACAGTAGGCGTATCTTCCTCACTGTCCTCTTTGGCCAGTCAATCTACAATCTCATTGCCACTAATATCTACATAGACATTACAATCCATTGGGGATGTAGATCATGGTCTTGGGTCCTAAATCTCGAACGCGTCCTGTTTGTTCCGCGCGACGGATGATGCAGCATCATTCACATTTGCAAAAAAATCATATGGAAGGGATAATGTGCAGCTTCTGTTGGACCGAGTCCTGAAGCTCCCATGGACAAGTCCAAAAGTAGAAGTCTGTCTATGTTCATTGTCTGCAGGTTTAAACTGAGCGTAAAGAAACGGTCTTCACGTCTTGGGTGATCCTTCCAGTTAAAAGTTTTAAAACTCCTACAACATACTCCAGATAGAATAAAATCAGTTCAAATGATTTGCTATATATAGATCAAATTCCTATCATTTTTTATCAAATGGTATGAGTCTAGTAAGAACATTTCTGCATATAGCTAGAAATCATCCTTCAAGAATACGATCAAACATTGATACAATTTAAACAGAAATATATTAAATAAAGCAAGAATGTTAATATATTTTTGAATAAAATGTATGTTTTTCATGGTTTTCTTTTACGTTTTTGAGAATAGTAATTACCAACTTCATATGCATTTTACGTAATAAATAAAAAGAAATGTGGATATTTTTATGTAGATGCTTGTTTGAAGTAATTTTTGAATTTTCAATTAGAAATTATTTTCGAGACATGAATACTAATGCTGCTTTTATTTTCCTTTGTAAATTACAGAGTTTTGGTAAAAAGACATATTATAAGTATATTTCCCAGTGAGTTCCCTGAGAGTGAATGGTAAACATATCATTCAATATACATTATACAAGAAAGCCTCTTTTTATCTCAACAGCTTTGCTGAAGGATAGTTAGTAAAAGAATAAAAAATTATATATAATTATAATACAATAAATATTATTACTCTCTGTTTTTTGACTCGAATTTTGTAATTAAGCATATATTTGAATGACAATTAAGCAAGTTATAAGGGTTACACGTTATTTAGGAAAAAATAGCTTTTTATTTTTATTGAATATCAAGCATACATTATAATCTTTGATTTAAAGTAATTTCTTTTCTGTAAATAGTATTATAATACTCATTTCTCAAGTTTGTCTATTTAAATGTAAAATATGGTTTTTGTTTGAAAACAATATTTTAATGCTTTTATTCTCAATCAAAAGATACATTTAATGATTGAAGATTTTTTTGACTTAGAAAAATATTACATAGTTGTTAAAATTAAAAACAGCTTGTGAAATGAGTCACTTAAAAGGGAAAATCAAATAATTTTGAATTCAAGCTCTTATTTCAATATTAAAGTATTTAAAGTGTAAATAATATAGGTATATCATTATAATTGTGTATTAAATTATGTACTGAAGTTGTAAAAAATATACTTTATTAAGTTGCATTTGCAGGCT
>CM057812.1:33458252-33938252 GCA_030067965.1 Latrodectus elegans
AAAATGTGAAATATTGATATTTGTGTGGCTTTAAGGACATGTCGTGCATTTCACAATTTTTCCAGTTGAAACAAATCTCATCGTAAAATAATGAGAAGTTGTATTACTATTAAATTTAAGAACTTAAAGTAAAATTTCAGAGACAATAATATAAAACTACGTTTGCATATTGTAACATTATTTAAAATACTTCTAATTATCTAATAAATAATACTAAAAGATAATACTTCTAATTATCATTATTTCACTTAGATGACATTGTGATTATTGCATTTTTTACGTACTTTATGCCCAATTGACGTCTTGGCAGATAATTCTAAACTGCCTGATAAAGAAGAAATAAAAGATAACATGATAGATAACTCTTAACGATCCTGTACAAACGGACAACACTCTAACCAAACATAACACAATGGTTTGTAAACTATAAAAATGAAATTAACTTTGATGCTTCTTTATGTCCTAATATTAAACATTTCAGATTTAATCAGATTTATGAAGTTTATTTTTATTTTTGATCAGTCTTTACGGATTACATTTTTAAAATCATTGACATTCAAGAGACTCATATATTTAATTTTAATAATTTCACACATAATATAATATATGTATATATATATATATATATATATATATATATATATATATATATATATATATATATATATATATATATATATATATATATATATATATATATATATATATATATATATATATATATATATATATATATATATATATATATATTCTGAGAAAATAGTGAAACAATATTATACAAGCAACAGAAAAGGAGGCCATATTTTTTACTCACAAACAATTTAATGTGCACTAAAAATATTAGAAGGCGTCATTGAAGATTAAGTAACTTTCAAGTTGTTTTATTTAATCTCTTTACTTTCATGTTTTCCTCCTAAAATGATTTGCTATGTGAAAAATGAAACTAAAACATCATTAGTTAAAAATAGATGACGTTTTGCATATTTTGAATGAGCAGTTGAGAAATGGATGAAGAAGTAGAAATAAGGTTCTTTACCTTTTGCTTAATATATTATTTTTCGTAATATTAAAGTAACATTTATTTTATGTTCAATCTATCATTTTCGCAAAGAATAAAAGAGACACTAAGATATTTTAGCGAAATATTTTTATTCTGACTAGTATGATTAGAGAAAAACCATTCATATACACAATATGTATGGAGATTAATAATATTTACAGCGAAATGAGCATAAGCTTATTTAATAATTTTTTAAACTCCTGTTTCTTAATACACAATAATGACAGTAGAAATATACTCAGTTATTGAATGAAACTTAGAAAGACTGACCACCACATGCACTTGAGTACAGCACTCTGCAATAGAAGTTGATTTATTCATGAGAACAAATCCAGACGCTTTAGATAAATGATACCTTGCTTTATTTTTACATAACACTGCTTCATTATCTTTACATAATTAATTACTTTACATTCAAAAATTTATAAACTGGTAATGAAATTACAAACATTTCCTCTCTTTTACGAAAGAGGTCACTATTTCTTTCACTATGTAATTGATTTCCTTTTCCTTTCTTTCCACTTTTGTGTTTGTTTTGCAAGTTATAACTATTATTTCATATTTGATATGTAAACTGATAGATTTTGGTGGTTGCTCAACTAGCACACAGAATGCCCATTAAGTTGTAGTTCTTTTTCCGAACTTCTTTTAAAAGGATTTATATACTCTCAAGATATGTGGTAGTAATAAGGTTTCTCAAATCTATATCACTATACATAACATTTCATTATAAGTTACAGCCAAAAAATATTCACACATATATAAGCTCTGTTACAATTTTAATTACTTTTATTATATAAGAAAATATTTATACAAATTTTATCATTAATGTCAATAATAAAAAGACTTTATATATTATCATTGTATGTAAACATTGCAAACACAACATTAATTAATTTATCACATTGATATAATTACTGTAGTATATATATATATATATATATATATATATATATATATATATATATATATATGTGTGTATGTATACATATATATATATGTATACATATATATATACATATATATATATATATATATATATATATATATATATATATATATATATATATATATATATATATATATATATATATATATATATATATATATATATATATATATATATATACATTCATCACATGTCTTCAGCTTTGTATTTCTAAAATATTTTATAAAAATTCTTAGTTACGCTATTGGCTAATCAAATGATTTTTTAAATAATGTGTTAACACAATACTCTCTCTCTCCCACAATATATATAGCCCTGCACCATTGACTATCTAATATAGCACCCATAAAATACTAATGAAAATCTGTGAAAATTAAAATCTTCATTTTTATTTCGCAATATCAGATGCGCATAAAATGAGAAATGACTCTCACAAGCTCAGATGCGACTAAAGTTTTAAAACGTTAAGACAAATGATACAAATTGTATTGGTACAAAGAAGTGTTCTATCAGAAAATGTATTAACTTAGTATTAGTTTTGATATCAATTTCAAAATGTCGATTGCTTTTTAAGATTTATGTGGCGTTTCACTTCCAAGATTGTATCGTTTTTGATTATCATGTAAATTCACTTCAGAATTTTGAAGCATGAGTGATTCCTTCCTTTCAGGAAGCAAATAAAGTATATCAATACACACTTTGAAATGATGAAAGAATATTTTCTTGTAGTTTTGTATTAAATAATTTAAATTGTTAATTTTAGAAACAATTTTGAAAAAGCCGATAAGTTTTTGTTTAGTACTGTCGCTAGATTTCAATATACACTATTCCCAACATTTATTTTCCTATGTTTGGCATGGTGTTTTTAGCGAGAGTTTGATTTGATTTCAATTCATTCTAAACTTGCGTGTGGGTATGTATAAGGTCTCTTAAGAATTTTAGTTTATAAGAGGATTTACCATTTTGTTTGGGGGTAACATTTCCTTGATATATATAAAACAAAGAGTTAGTTTCTGCCAAAATGCAAAAGATTAGGTTTGTATCCAGTCGTGCTATGTGCAGTTCTGTTGTACATAAATTGATGAAAAATCAAAGCAATGGGAAAAGAAACCCCTTTTTCACGAAATGTAATTCTGGATGATTTCAAAGCAGTATTAATGATTTTATTTTGTTCATTACAAGGGGGATGATTTGAATTTGTATGATTTGACTTAATACTCAACACCTTCCTTCAGAATTAAATTGGGCACTTATATCCGAGTGAAACATAGACCTACTGACAAAGAAGGACTTATAATTAAGAAGATGCTTCATGATGGTGTCAGTTGCTATTATTTTTTTAATTTAAGAAGACATAGATGCTATTTTATTGAAGGGATATTATTTTATTATTTTAATTTTTAATATTCATTTATAAGGTATATTGAGTCATGTATTTAGAAAAATTATCTAACACTGTTAATACATGCTCACATTTTATTGTTTCTAAAGTATCAACCAAGAAAAAATCATCCAGCTTCTATGGTATCTTCATTAATGTTAGGGGTATAAGGTTGATAAAGCTAAATGTTGGTCTTAACATTGAATTAATTTTTAGTTTATTGTGAATTATTAGCATCCATGCTCATTCAAGAACTTCATTATTTTAACACAGTCTGGAGCAAATTCCTGAATTCTTATTAAATATTTTAGACAACAGCTTGTAAAATGGCTTATCTTTAAGGTGGATATATATTGAAAACTATACAAAACTAGAGATTTAAAAGTTTCACATGTTATTAATTAAATTTAAAGAGCAAGCTACAGCGTTTTGATTACACATAAATAATTTCTGTTTAATATTCCTAGTTAAGAGATTACTCATAAAAATTTATTTTATTTTATTCTTCATTGTGAACACTGTACTATAATGATTCATATTTTTATAAAGAAACTTTCTTAATTCATTTTTATTTTGTGATTGAATTTTCAGCACAATACATGAGCATTTAATAAAAATATTTACATACTTTCATATCTGAATAGGCAGCTGATAATATTTCATATCACATTAACAGCTTATATTTCTTTTTTGCGTCAAATTACTTTGAAATGAATACACATATATGTAAGAGAAATACTAAATGAAATGAAGAAATGTGTGTGGAAATATATTGTTTTATTAATTTAATATACATGCTACATTCAAGTCCAAAAGGTGGATGATTATCTGAAACGTGAAATGTGTTTTACTAGTTAAGTTATTGTTCAGTAAATTAATCTTAGAGAATAAAGCTCATTTATATGTACAATGGGCTAAATGAAATTCCATTCATGTGTAATTCTTGTATAATGAATATCTGAAAAATTTTCTAAAATTTTGAAACCCAATTCAATACCAGTCATCATACGTATGGTTTTAGAAACTATAAGATGTCAAATATTGTTTTCAGTACCGTATTATTGGTAATCTTCTCATCAATATATCATTTACTTACTTAAATATGGTAACAAGCAAAATAAATAAAAATGTTGAAACTAGGAAAGAATTCATGAATTTTTTAATAAAAAAGTTCATTTCCTTAATTTCTGAGTTAAAATTATTGTTCTATTTATTGGGGAAATGATTTTATTAATTTAAAGAAATAATAATTAATAACTAAATTAGTCACATTTCTTAAATAATATTGACGTGCTTACAACCTGTTTGAAAATTTAAAATGAAAATTCTGATTTAACTGTTAATGTCCATATACACTACTGGACATTAAAATTGTTACAAAAGGAAGAAATGCAGATAACAAAATGATATTTATTGGACAAATATATTATACTAGAAATAACAAGTGATTAAATTTTCAAAACATTTGGCTGGATAGATCCTGAGAAATCAGTACCCAGAACAACCACCTCTGGCAGTAATAACAGCAGTTATACGCCTGGGCATTGAGTCAAACAGAGATTAGATTGTATGTACAGGTACAGATGCCCATGCAGCTTCAACACGATGCCACAGTTCATCAACCGTAGTGACTGGCGTTTGGTGAAGAGCCAGTCCCTCGGTAACCATTGACCAGACGTTTTCTATTGGTGAAAGATCTGGAGAACGTGCTGGCCTGTGCAACAGCCGAACATGTTCCGTACCAAGGAAGGTCCGTATAATACCGGAAACATGTGGTCGGGCATTATCCTGCTGAAGCACCGTCAATGCGAACAAGAGGTGACCGAGACGTACATCCAATGACACCCCATACCATCACGCCAGGTGATGGGCTAGTATGACGATGACGAATGCACGCTGCCAGTGTGCGTTCACCACGATGCCGCCAAACACGGATGCGACCATCATGATGCTATACACAGAACCTGGATTCATTTGAAAAGATGACGTCTCGCCAATCGTGCGCCCAGGTACGTCGTTGATCACACCATTGAAGACGCTCTTGTCTATGACGCAGCGTCAAGGGAAGCTGCAGCCATGGTTTCCGAGCTGAGAGTCCATGCTGCTCGACACGTCGTCGAACTGTTCGTACAGACACTTGCTGTCTTCTAAACGACCCTGTTTCTTCACTCACGACTCGTGACGTGGTTGCACGATCCATTACGACCATGCGGATAATATGCCTTTCTTTTCGGCTGCTAGTGATAGGTGGCCGTTGAGATCCTGCATGGCGTTCCGTATTACCGTCCTGAACCCATCGATTCCATATTCTGCTAACAGTCATTGGATCTCGACCGACGCGAGCATCAATACTGCGATAAGATAAATCGCAATCAAGGTACGCTACAATTCGACCTTTATCAAATTCAGAAATGCGCTGGTACACATTTCTCTTTCTTACACGAAGCCTCACAACAACTTTTCACCAGGCAACAACGTTTAAATGCAATTTGTGCATGAGGAACTGGCTGAACAATTTCCTCATTTAAACACAATATAGGTGTCGCTACTGGCGCCTGCTTTGTGTGAATGCGCTGAAAAGCTAATCTTTTGCATATCACAGCACCTTCTTCCTTTCGTATAAATTTCACGTCTGTAGCATGTCGCCTTCTTGGTGTATCAATTTTAATGGCCAGTAGTGTATTTTGTTTATTTTATGATAACTGAGGAAAACATTTTTTATAATTTAATATTTACACTCATAAATCATTTTATAAAGTTATATAAATAACGCATAAATAACTAAATTATTGGTAAAATAACTTTGCATTTTAATAACTCTGCATTTAAAGCAATCATCCCTAAATTTCAAATTAACTATTGTAATTCAGATAATTTTAATAACTTCAGTCTATAAAGCTGAGCACTTAATATTATTTTGACATTTTTTTATTACTCCAGCCTATATTGATGGCATGGCAGAAGAAAAGAATCTACTGAATAAAGAAAGTAAATTTTGAGAAAGACAGAAGTCTTGAGAGTTATTCTTACAGATTCATCTTTACTACAGTTTTTATTGATAAATAATCTTAATATTCTCATTTAATGATAGTATGAATTCTTAATTTCACGGTTCTGATTAATATAGTTGTAGTCATTATTCTTTATTTAAATTCTGATTAATATTGGTTTTCTTTTAAGACAACTTTTATGCCTTATCAACTATCAAGTTATTTTAGTATAAAATTAAAATAAAAAAATTCATCACAATGTATTTTTTTAATTTAGATAAATAAAACTAATTAGTGCAATTTAATTGAATATCACACATTATTATATTTATTAAATAAACATCAATTGAAACTTGTAGAATTTGCAGGGTTTTATTGATAAAAATAAACGAAGCATTTTTTATTTATGAATGTAATATAGTGCACTTAGGTACATACCAGTGCTCTTCATGTAAAATCATTAAAGTAATTTCAGTCCCGGGTGGCATTGTCAGACGCTGATATACGCACGGTGAAGTCAAATATTAGGAGACCTATTCTTAAAATTTGCATTTTGTCTATTGTTGATAATTTACAGTCAAATTGAAATGATTGCTTTTGTTGTTAAATCTATATGCTGATTGTATTCATTATTACTGCTGTACACTCACTCCCAAAAGTTAAGCATGGAGAGAAAATTGCTAATTTCTGGAAGCCAATCAGAATTGAAGAGGATGTAAATCGCTGCAGAGGTAGATGAATGTATGTTACGTAACAGCCAATCGCGCTTTCATGTCAAAAAATATGCAAAAAGGGCGGTCTTATAAGATACCAGCTTTATGAAGAGTTACAGAAGTTGATTGTAAGTGCTGATAGAAGTTGTTTCAAACTTTCGAACAGTTTGCTTTCAAAACATACATGCTTCTATGACTTCCAGAAAAAGAAATGAAAATTCTGATTTCTAGCATTCTGTGGGGCGCATTGAAGCAGTACAATTGATCATAAATGTTGATCTTTTCTTCGGCGTTCATCATTCTAAAAATTCACATTTATGGAAACAATTCCAAACCACACAGACCATTGTCCAAGTTACAAACCCCGCATACCGATATATCGATGTTCCACTCAAGGGTTACAAACCCCATAGAACATAGATATATTGCGATTTTAGTCAAGCGGAATCGCAAAGAGACCTCCACACGTTTGACATCTATGGTTACAGCGTCCATTGGAAAAGTGAAATCTGCAGCTACTATATACTGAAGATTACATATGAGTGGACTGTACGCCCGGGTACCTCGAGTTTGCGTTTGTCTGTCAATCCAATAGAGGGGCATGATTAAAGTGGTGTCGGAAACATGTCAACTGGACTGTGTCTGATTGGGGCAATGTCATGTTTAGTGCTGAGTTAAGATTTACTCTGGAGTCTGATGACAAGCGTATAAGGATATGGCGTGAACAAAGAACACGCAATCAGTGCCAACATATTACCGAACATCATGCATTCTGAAGCAGAAGCATTATTTTGTGGGCATGGATTTCATAAGGATACCGCATTGACATGCACATCTATACACAAGGTTTTGTGACGGCTTTCCGGTATGGAGATGAAGTCCTAGAAACCATTGTGAGATTGATTGTACGCTGCAGTTGGCCCTAATTTTGTTTTAATGGATGATAACGCATGTCCCAATAAAGCTGACATCGTCGATGACTACCTGGAGAGTGAAGAGATTGTGCTTGCGCGTATGGCGTGGCCAGTACATTCACCCGACCTTAAATAAATTAAAAATCGTTGGAATGCTCTGGGCTGTGCTGTATCTTCACGTTTTCTACCTCCAGCCACTCTTTTTGTGCTGGAATCTGCTCTGCAAGAAGAATGGCCATTGCTTGATTCTGTGGTGGTTCACCACCTAATTGAAAGCATGGTGAGATGATGTAAACTTTGTATACAAATGAGGGGGATCACATACTCTATTTATGTCCTTTTTCCATTTTATGCTGTTTATTTTCACTTAATACATAATTCTGCTTAAATCTCCAATTCGTCATTATCTCATAACTTACAAAAATTTAATATTGCTTTCATTTCTGTATCTAATTAGTAATCTTTTTATACATGCTACACTCCTGCCGAAATTTGTGTCAATCATAGCAATATTTGTTGATTTTATTGCATTTTACATAATAGTACTAAACTTTTGAGCGTTATTATTGTGTTTATATATTAATTAGTGATGTAACTTCTTATTTTTCCTTTCAATCCTATGCATATTTCAACGTTGGATGAGATGTTCCGTATCTGTTATATACACTTTGTTACTGAGTATCTTTGTTAGAACATTTTGTAAATACGCCCATTTCGGTAACCTGTTTTCTTGTAAGTCTCAATCCACACAATTCCTTTCATTCACAAATAAATTGTTTTTTTATTCATTGAAAACAGTTACATTATAAAAAATCTAATTTCTTATCCTGTAACAATTCCAGTTTCTAGTTAGGTTTTTAACATCGAATGCAAATTAGTTGTATATTGATAACAATCAAATGCAAAAGTAAATTGACGACTATTGTTTAGTGAAGCAGAAAATCTTGTACAGTAAAACATAAAATTAAAAATGCATTGGAAAATTATCTTGCAGTGGGTATTGTAATTTTTGTCTTATGTTATTGATTCATTAGTAAATAACAAAAATGTGAAGAAACGTATGCTGACTAGACATGAAAAAATAATATGGTCGAATATTTCCACATTAAAAAAAGGTTTCACTTTATTTTTATGTTAGTATGTTGTTTAAATCAATATGCAAGTTTAATTTATCTATTTTTTCGTCTGTTACAAAATAAGTAAAAAACGTTGAAAAATACTTCAATTGAAAAATAAGTAATTAAAAAAATAAGGTTATTTGATAACATGAATACAAAGTTATTTTAAAAGGACTTTTTTACTGTTCAATTTTCAAGTACTTTATTTAATATAAAATAGTTAAATAAATAGTTGACACAATATTTATAAATATTTTAAAAATAACAAAAAATGTATTTTAAATGATTTGAGTTAGCATTATATCTTGTTTATTAATAAGTTTCTCTGACAGAGTTCCCTTTATAATATAAATATATCAAATTTAATATGTAAACATACCATTTATAATGATCGTAATGATATCCAACTAAATACATGGAAAATAAAGTACCGCAAATTTTTCTCAATAAAAGAAAATGAATTGCGAAAATTTAGTATAATATTTGCTTACTTTCAAAGTCTCATATTCTTTAACTATTTATATTAATGAATTATATCCTCGTTTTAATGAAATATGTGCCTCTAGGTTGTTTTAACAGATATGAAAAAAACATTTCTTAGCTGAAAAAAACAAGTAATATAAAAAAAAATGCTTCAAATATATTTTTAAGAATATTCATATGTAAACTATTCAATTTCAATAAATTCAAATAATTTTAAGTATTAATTATAATAATTTTATTATTTATAATAGTTTCTATTCCTGAAAATATCATCCGCATTTGTTCATTAGAAAGTATTTTGTAAAACAAAGGAAAAAACAAATAAATATTTTTATGAAAAATTTACT
This sequence comes from Latrodectus elegans, assembly GCA_030067965.1. Classification (NCBI taxonomy): domain Eukaryota; kingdom Metazoa; phylum Arthropoda; class Arachnida; order Araneae; family Theridiidae; genus Latrodectus; species Latrodectus elegans. Next base: position 33,468,208 of record CM057812.1, read on the forward strand.
TATGTTGCCATATTTAGACTTTTCATATTTATTCCTTATAGTTATTAGTTTAAAAATTCAGTTTTTGTGTGTATGTGTTTAACTTTCTTTTATTCAACAATTTTACATACAAAAGACATTCAGCACTTTTAAATGTCAGCACAGCTTTATATATAACGTCATGTAATGACGTCAATGGTAAAGAAGTGATGAAAAAGTATTGTAGTACAAAAATGTATGTTAAAATATTCAAACAATGAAGTTTAAAAAATACAATTACTGTTATAATAAAGTACTTAACCACATGCAACTTCTACACAACTTTTTTAGAGATAATTTGTAATCCTTATTTTCGAATAGGAAAAACAGATATTTTCAGCTTTGTGTTTTTTTATAGTTTCCTGAAGTAATACACTATTACGTTATGGATTACGTTAAATTGGCGATGTTTAAAAACAGAAATACTTTGACGATTCTGAAAATAATTAAAAAATTATAAAAATAAAGAATTTAAAAAATGCTTAACATAAGTAATTACTTAATAAGTAGAAATTCTCAAAGTAAAGGAAAAATGTAAGTTGTTTGCTAATAAAGTTTCTAACGTGAAGTATTTTAACTGAATAATGAAGAAAGAATTAATCTTCTATTCATCACGGATTATATCTCTTATCTAAAACTGAGTATTTTGTCTATAAATTAAAGGAAATGTTATAAAAGACATCAGTTAAAATATATAATGCTTTTATGCATTGTTTATATATTATTTTAGAAATTACTAAGCGCGCTCAAAAATAATAACTGTCTTTTGAACACAGAAGAATTACTTAGCGTCTAGTTTAAGTATTTTAAATATTTTGGGTAAACATTCTCATAATATATTTTCATAAATTTTCAAATATCGGAAATTTTAAAAAAAATTAAAAAAATAAGAAAAAGAAAACAAAATATATTTAAATTTACAACACAAAAGATTTGAAACATTTTGTTTCTTAAAATAAAAACGATTTTTATGATTTTTATCATCAGAATAACACATTTTTTGACTGAAAAAAGAACTATACTAAGCCATGATTGAACCCAGATGCTTTTATTCACATTTATGCAATAATTAACAATAAAAAATTAAACTTTTTTAATTATAAAATAATCATTTTTCTTCTTTTAGTATTTGAATGATGTGGATGTAGTTTCAAAATAAATTATGATTTGAAGACATTGACTTAAAAAAAAGCTCCTTTTTGAGTTTTTTGTTCATTTTAATAATTATTTTCGGAATTAAAAATGAAAAATATATTGTAAGTGCTCTTTGCTATGGGAAAAACGTATAATTTTCTGAATTTTGATTTTCCACTTATTAAAATGAAATAAAACTTCCTAAGCTTTATTTGCCATTTGCAACAATAATTTATTAGATAATTAGAATAGAAATTTTGTGTTAACTTAAACGAAACGAATACAGTCATTGTCCAACATAAATTAAATTTTGAAAGGAATTAATCAACACCATAATTTTCAAGGTACTTAATTTCAAAATAATTTTCTCGTATATAATTCAACAAATTAAAATGTATGCTTTCTTAAAAAATTTATAGATCTTTCGATATATTCTGTTGATTTAAAACTAAATACATTAAACTTTTTACAAATCAACAGACACACACACATTTCAACTTAAGTTATTTCTTAAAAGCAATTAATCATTATTAATACTTTTGAACTAAGGAAATGCAATTGCTATTTATTTAATGTTCAAAATTGTGATCGCAAAATAAATTAATTGTATTGAGCAATTAATATATTAAATGGATTTCACATACACACATGCACACACATATTTATGTATATATGTATGTATGTGTGTGTGTGAGTGTATGTATGAATATGGGTATATTGTAATTTGGAATAGCAGAATTATCGATTACTCATGAACACAACTGATAATGTAACAAAAAATGTAGCATTATTATATGGAAGTTTCGTATTATACTACAGGCAAATGATTTTTTTATTTTTATTTTTCTGTTATATAATTTTAAAAGCATGTTTGTGTGCTTTTGTAACAATTTGATTGATATGTTTGAAGTTTAATTTGATAATAGTAATAAAATAAAGTAATTTTTAACCTTTGAAAGAAAAATGAATACTATTTTTATTAAACTGGTTATGATCCTATTCATATTTATGAATTTTTTAAACTTATTTTTTATATCCCTTTATTTGTTTTAAATAGTATTGGATTAAAAATTTTAATTAAAATAATTTAACTTTATTTGATTTTTTTAAAATAATTTTACCAGATGATGAATGCTTTACATTTAATTTAAATATCTTTCTGTTCAATTAAATAATTTAACCAAACATAAGCCGACCAACTTGCCTAGTACTCAGTGTGCCTGTCTGCGGATAGGGAGTTCATGGATTCGAATCCCGATTCAGGGGTGGATGTAATTTCTCTCTCTTTATCCCGTCTTTGTCCTTTAGTTGTGTGTAAATGAGGTGTGAATGGTTGCATACCCAATAAACGGGTCCCTATGGCATGTGTGTGTACTGAAGAAGTCGGACTCCACACCAAATACGGTTCAGTTGCAAAAGTGGAGTAGCGCATCCCAATTTGCCAGCCTAGCTGGCACACGAGAGCAACAACAACCAAACATATGACTAAGACTGTTGTTTTAGTAATAATTATAATTTTGTGTAGTGATGTGTATAGAGAGTGGGTCCCATTTATATCTTGCCTTTATGTCGTTAAATTCAAAATTTTGAAGCACCCACAACAAACGTTAGTTCTGTAACTTCAATGCCTATTCCACATTACTTTAAAGTCTCTGCTATCTAGCTTAAGACATCTTCCACCAAAGTATGTATGTCTAGGGCTGCAACTGTAAGTTTATGAATGTTTCATTTTTCATTTAGATCACTGTATAAAATCTTTCTTTAGTAATACATAATTTTTTTCAGACAAATGATGCACTTATTATATATTAATAAATCTATATTCCTGTTATTTAAAAAAAATTAAAGTATATATATGTATGTAATTTATAGATCAAATATGGTACAGCTATTTGATGCCCTATATTTATAAATAATTACATTATTTTGATAGAGTGTTAATTAACTATTCAAAAAATAAATATTTATTTTCCAATTTATTGATTAAATTGGTTTTGGTTGATTTTGTTTTACGAAGTCTATAAATATGAAATTATACCAGAAATACAATTTTGAAACTTAGTAATATATTATTTTTTAATTTGTACAATAATGACTCTGAATTTTTTTTTTTTTTTTTTTTTTTTTTTTTTTTTTTTTTTTATTTTTTATTCCTGATCTAATTTTAAAGTAGGTAACTTTAGCTAAAACTTTAAGAAATTCTTATCATATAAAAAAGTTGGGTAACATTTTGTGTTGTACTGATTTACGTTGAAAATATTTCTATTTATGATTCTTAGTGTAATACGTTTGCCGAAATGTTGGGATTTCCATTGTGGTGTAAAATGTATTTTAAACTATTAATTTATCTTTACACCAAAATATGTAATAAAATTAAAATAATTTAAAATGACAGTAATTTTCCTAAAATTGAATGCATAAAATATTGTCTTCTTTCAAAAAATAAATTCTTAGTAATACTCTCATAAAGTATAATTGCTTAAGTAAATAATAGTAATTAGTTAGTTTAAAATTAGATATCATTTATTAATAAATTAACAGAAGACTAAAATATCTCATTATTTATTAAGTAAATCAAATATATTTGAATATTAAATTTTATACAGAATAAAGGCTTAAAATTTTTCAAAAAATATTTAAATTCGCACAGTAAAATTTAAAAATTGAAAATGGTATTTTTATAAGAAAATATTCTGTAAGTAAATAACGCTATTTTGTACCATATTTCACTTTCATAAATTATACATGTACTAAGTCTATTCGGAATGTAAGTACAATTTCACTGTACAGCCACCACAATGCTATGGTCAGTGTCCTGCACATGCGTACTAGTGATCCGTGTTCATTGGCTATCAACTGACAAAGCTTAGGATGTTCAACGTTTTATTATCAGCTTGCGGTAGACATTTTAAATGTTTATAATAATTACTAATCCCGCAGACTAAGAAAGTTGTAATGTAACTTTTAAAATCCATTTTTGAGTACAAAAATTATGAAACTGGCTGAAATCTACTGACAAATTAAAGATGTTTATGGTTAAGAAACGATGAGTGTTGGAATGATGAGAAAGTAGGGTAGAATGCTTAATGAAAATCGAACAAATATCCACAATGAGGCTCGAAGTGGTTTGCCTTCTGTGATCTGATATGAAATGTTGATTAAAAAATCCGTGAGGATCAACGTTTTCCAATGAAGACGCTTTCAGACAAATTTCTGCAAATTTCACGTACTGTTTTGTACGAAATTGTAACAAACTACTAAGGTTACCACAAATTGTGTTCACTATCGGTTCCAAACATCTTCCCTGACATTCACAAAACCAAGTGAGTTGGCAGTGAACTGACTTATCTCATTTGCTCGAAAATATAGAGTGCTTTTTCAGCCAAAATGTAACAGGTGATGAAACATGGGCTCGACATGTCACACTAGAATCAATAGTCATTGGAGTGGGGACACACTCAAGCTCAAAAAAAATAAAAAAATCGAAATGATAATATCTACTGAAAAAATTCTGTGTACTGTGTTATGAAATATAAAAGGGATTTTGCTTACTGAATTTTTTCCCAGAATTGTAATTTAAGAAAACTATGGCATGCAATTCAAAACAAAGGAGAATAATTCTGAGTAAAATAATTGCGTTGATCAATGACAACGCACGGCTACACACTGCTCGTGTTTCTTAAATGATGATTTAACAGTTTCATTGGGAGCAGATCGATTACACACTGTACAGTCCAGACTTAGCTTCGTCCGACTAACACTTGCGCATGAATTTGATATCGGCGGCATGAGCTTAGAATCTGATGATGAGATGAAAAATTCTGCAGAGACATGGTTATTGTCATGGTCGGGAAGTTAAGGGAAAGAAGATATAGAAAAAATGTATACCTGTTGTGGCAATTGCTTTAATACTGGTGGAAACAAACAAACAAAGCAACATCAAACAAGTTATGCTTTTTCCTTTAAAAATAGTAGTGGCTTAAAAAAATTCATTTCCATTTTTTTTCCAAAACGGTACTTACATTCTTAATACACCTCGTACATATACATATGTTTTCATAAATTTATCAAGATAATCTTGTTAATTATTGTAACAAAGATTTTAATTGATAGTATAATTCGTTATGCTGTTTGAGTGTAAAAAACTGCTATAAAATATTTTTTCAAATGAGAAATCAAATTCATTTGTTAAAATAATATGATTCAGGACGTGCTTATTAATATGTTTAAGATTTTAAAATTGATTTCACAAGACATAGATTATTAGAATATTTCAAAAACTGTTTTTATAAATCATATCTTATAATTAATTTAAATAGAATGCTTTAAAGTAATCATATTTGAAAGAAACGAAAATAAAACACAAACTGTTTTACTTATTTCAAGTTAAAATTATAAAAATAAAATTGGAACATTAAGTTTCAGATAATAGTATATTTATTAACAACTCATTGCTATATTTGAAAAATCGCATTATATATCTTTTGAGCATCTGCAGGGAAAATGAAAACTTTTTTTCCTAATAAGAGCTCTCACTTATAATTGCAAAAAATTCCTATGTCTAGACATTTTAATATAGTTGATCTTTTTTTTTTATGAAGAATTAATAAAAATAATAATATTTTAATATTATGACAATTTATATGAATTTTCTCATTTCATTTGCAAATAATTGTATTGAAATTGGATCATTAACTATAAACAATCATTAATTATTATGGAAGGAAAAGTTTAATTTGTAAGTAAGTTAGGATGTCAATTAACGGAGTAATATAATGTATAGGAATGGAAACATTAATTATTTGGTTAGTATTATTGTGAAATGCTCCTAAAAATTCGTAGTTTTTAATTCATATAAAATTTTATGTAAAATCAAAGATTGTATTAATATCTATAACAATATTTGCTATTTTAAATACACTAATTGTAAATTATAAATTTTTTATTGAATACATTTTATTTCAATTTATTTCACCCTTTAAATTCAATCAAATACTAAAGTATTGATTATTTTAGAAAGTTTTTAATAATATACCTCAATTTTTTAATATAGATTATTTACTTTGTATCAATACTCTAATACGCTTTTTATACAACAGTCAACACCACTTTAAAAAGTTATAGCATATTTGCTTAATTATAAATGCTTATGCTTAAAAAGTCTATTCCTAAATTGCAGTGAAAGTATTCACTACTACAATCAGTAGTCTTTCAGTTTGGTTTGTCGCTCAACGGTCATTTTTTGCACACGATAGCTGATTAGATCGGGACCTACGGCTTAAAGTGGATTCCGAACCACTGCAAACATCCATGCCCAAGGTGGGGTTCGTAGCAAAAAACTGTTGAACCGAAGGTAAGAGCGCTATCTATTCAGCTAACAGTAGTCTTTCAGATATCATATACAATTAGTCATTAAAAGCATCAAATCATGTATATTTATCACATAAGAATAAAATGCATGATTTGATGCTCTACTTTTACATTGATATAAGAGTCTTTAATGTATTTCTGAAATTTTGTGGTTTTAAGGATTTCTGGCATAAAGTTACAGGAACACATTAATTAATGGATCGTATTTCAAAATTTAAAGTAAAACATGGCATTTTATCCAGAATTTAATAAACTGAAATTTAGTTAAAATAATTTCTAAACATTTAATATTATCAAATTGCTTATAAATCATGCAATTACAACAAACTACATAAGAACATATTCTGCCTCTTTGTCGTGAAAGACATTATCAAACCTATATGTTCAGTGGTGCAGGTGAGCTGTGAATGGTACTTAAGGGTTAACGGGTTTGGAATACTCACGGATCACCAAGCCCTTATAATTTTTTACCCACAATCAGGTGACGAGGTCACATCTAAGCTGGAATCCTCCTCCCCACATCCACCCCCTACCAGTGGAAGGGCTTTGGACATAAGATATTAATGTAGGCACGTCTTCAACCTACCGAGTTCCAGCAACCCAGTGAAGGAGAGTACGGCATGGTCACTCTCTTCGGTCATGGTCAAAGTCTTCATGTTTTTGAGAAATGAATGAGCCTAATCATAAATTGATGTGATATTGCGATGGAGCTTTAGGAAATCATCCTATAGATTTTTTTAGAGGTATTATATCATATATATTACAATCCAAAGACAAAACAAATTATGAAGTGGGATGCAAGGAATTCATTTTCTGTAATAGTTGGTTAAGAAAATTCAAAGAAATAAATTATTTTTTTAAAAAAAAATATTTTTTCTATAATAATGACAATTAAAATGAATCATTTATATCTTTTTGAACTTCGTGCAAGTTTATGAAACCCGTTTCCAATAAAGCAGTATAAATTAGCTTATTAATATTTATTTATTTACAATGCTACTTGAATAATGTTATCATAAGACCTATATATCAGCACATACTTTTTCTATGCATGATCTTTATGATTTCTAAGTTTTCAATCATTAAGAAACTGATTTTTAGAAATATTAATTGAAAACAAAATATCACTTAAAAAGTATGACATTTTTTTCCTGCAATTTAAAATTTTCCAAGCAATTTTTGAGTACATACATTAATTTACTTCTTAATAAGAAATTAATTTCTAATTGAATTTATGATTAAATACATTGTTTTAAAAAATTCGTTGACAAAGTAGCTTTTTTCGGAAACTAAGCCATTTGGTTGCTTGTTTGTATAAACAAAAATAAATACATAAGGGATGAAGTGGTCAATATATTTGCACACAACCTTAAAACGAAATGTGAAAATATCATAAGTGTATTTTCTAGGAATTTTTGATTTTAATTTTTTGATTATACTTAAAATTGTGCTGTCATAGTAATTTTCATATACCAAAGTTTACTTACGCAATGGAACATTAACAGCTAATATCCCATTTGGTAGCAGCTTTAACTTGATTGAAAACAATTATAGCATCTACAAGTAAATAAATTTGATGACGATATTGATTGTAAGAAATATTTGGCCATAATAACCATGATTAAAGCAGCAGTCTCACAATAATTCCCCGAATTAAATGAATGCTTTTACTTTAGTCAGTAGTTGTTAAGAAATGAAGCGATTTATTTGTTTTTATTTTAAAATAAAAGCACACAATCCTTTTTGTCTACAGATTCATGAAAATAACCATTTTCAATCATGAACTTTATCTAGTTTAAATGAAGAAATCATCTTGTTGATAAAAATTTAGATTCTTAAAGACAATAGCACCTAAAAATAAGGTAAACAAACTTATAAAGGTTTCAGCATTTTAAAATGAAGCATTTGGTTCCATAATCTAACCCTGCACAATTCTTACTCTTTATTACTCTCGAATTCCACAATTTTATATTTATAAACTTTAGATTATTATTAAGATTTAAATCCACATATACAGCAATTATTATTTCATAATCAACATATGGATAGGGATTTCATAAATTGAAACTAATATAGTATTTGTTTTAAACTATAAATACGTAACAGAAAAGAAACCCCCGAGTGATAGTAAGCAATGTAGAAAAAAATATTAAAATAAATTAAATAATTGACTGAATAGAAAGCCTACTCTCGTATGAAATGAAATCAGCATTTTGACATACATAATAAACTAAAAATTATCGTCTTAAAACAAATTTCATAATTAATAGTGACTTTCTTGGGCGCTTCTTGTAGAGAAAAGTTTTGCAAAGAGAGACGTAGTATTAAAAATAGACACTCTCAATTCCTTTTCTATGTTTAGTACAAATCAATATTTTGTCTTGAGAGAAGCGCAGCGAAAAATCCAGTTTTACAAATAAAGAATATTAAAAATGGCAGTCGAATACAAAATCCTTTGCTTTTAATGCAGAAAAATCATCAAATATTCTTGCATATAAATCAAACAGTGATTTATTTCTATACAGTAGTTTCACCTTTCATAAAGCATATGAGGGTTTTTCCCTTGGTAGTTGCTATTTTATTTGGAGTATTTTGAAAAAAGATTTCTAATCCACTTGAAGCTTGTTATCAGTTTAAAATATCGATTAGAAAATATTTTTGAAAAATAATTTGTCAGTATAACTAAATGATTTTTTTTCAATCGCTCTTGTAAGTTTTGACGCAATAATTCACATTTGCAAACATTTTTAGGCCCTTCGATTTAAATTTTGCTCCCCAATTCCAGTTTTTTATAAGAAAAACATTAATGTTATAAACCAAATCCAAAATATATGTATTTGAATTTTAGATCTAAAGAATGAAGTTATTTAAGTTCTTGAATTGGAAGCTCAAATAATTCAATTTCCTAACAAATAAACCATCTCGAAAATTCTAGACTTTCAGTCTGTTTTTCTCTTCTCGTGAAAAGGTGATTTTTTCTATTAATTCATAAACACGTTTCAAATATTTCCCATAAGATAACCATCTTACTCTGCAATAAATTCGAAACACTGAATGCACTACACTCCTATTTTTACATAGAAAAACTCTTAAGTTTAGGGATTTTATTTTTATATAATTTATTACAATCACACACACAACCATATTTAATACAACACTCAGACCAAGATTTATTCCTTTAGAAACTGATGTGCCTTTGCGGATCATGCAATGTATTCTAATGTATTGTGGCTTTTTTTATTTGACAAGTACGTGTAAATTTTTGAATATTCTGGGACACGGTAATAGCGTCATCGTGTGGATATTCAAACACAATTTTTCTATTATATTTTTTCCTAGTTTATAAAATCATTTAAAATAGCAAATAATGCGAGAGGTGTTACTTCGACTTTCATTGAATTGCCAAATATTGCAGTTTTACTACCGGTAAATCATCACAAGCCGACCAACTTGTCTAGTGGTCAGCGTGCCTGACTAGAGCACAAGGTGGTCCTGGTTTCAAATCCCGATTCCAGCATGGATGTACTTTCTCTCACTATCTATCCTGTCTTTGTCCTTTTCTTGTATAAATGGGTTGCGAATTGTTGTCTATCATATAAACGGGCATGTGTGTATTGAGGAAATCGTCGGACTATCAATCTAAATATGGGTTAGTTGGAAAAGTAGAGCAGCGCACCCCATAATGCCAGCCTAAATTGCACAAGACAATAAATCATCACAAATTCAAACATAATTGATGAAATAATTACTATCCTTTGATTTTTCAATATGAATTGAAAACAGTTTCTCACGCAACTTCGAGGAGCGCATTTTCATCCTGCTGCAGTAGCATTTGAAAGAGGTGTGGGTTGTAATTTTTTGCAAAATAATTTCCAAACATAGTATTCTTCATTCATATTCGTGGTAATTAGTAATGTTTAATATTAGAATTAATGTTGATTTATAGCTTCAAAATAATGATTATTAATGTGTACATTTTATTGCATGTGAATGGCACGATGAAAATTATGATTGAGAATTGAGACTGAATGTTTGAGAAAAGTTGCATTAAGCCAATTTGAATTGGACAAGCATTTTTACTTCAAATTTGGATGGAATTGTATAAGCATCTTGTATAACAACTACACTACTGGCCATTAAAATTGCTACACCAAGAAGGCGACATGCTACAGACGTGAAATTTATACGAAAGGAAGAAAGTACTGTGTTATGCAAAAGATTAGCTTTTCACCGCATTCAGACAAAGCAGGCGCCAGTAGCGACACCTACATTGTGTTTAAATGAGGAAAATGTTCAGCCAGTTCCTCATACACAAATTGCATTGTTGCCTGGTATTGCATTGTTGCCTGGTGAAAAGTTGTTGTGAGGCCTCGTGTAAGAAGGAGAAATGCGTACCAGCACGTTTCTGACTTTGATAAAGGTCGAATTGTAGCGTACCTTGATTGCGATTTATCTTATCGCAGTATTGATGCTCACGTCGGTCGAGATCCAATGACTGTTAGCAGAATATGGAATCGGAGGGTTCAGGAAGGTAATACGGGACGCCATGCGGGATCTCAACGGCCACCTATCACTAGCAGCCGAAAAGACTGGCATATTATCCGCATGGTCGTAATGGATCGTGCAACCACGTCACGTGCCGTGAGTCAAGAAACGGGGTCGTTTGGAAGACAACAAGTGTCTGCACGAACAGTTCGACGACGTTTGCAGCAGCATGGACTCTCAGCTCGGAGACCATGGCTGCGGCTTCCCTTGACGCTGCGTGATAGACAAGAGCGCCTTCAATGGTGTGATCAACGACGAACCTGGGCGCACGAATGGCAAGACGTCACTTTTTAGATGAATCTAGGTTCTGTGTACAGCATCATGATGGTCGCATCTGTGTTTGGTGGCATCGTGGTGAACGCACACTGGCAGCGTGCATTCGTCATCGTCATACTGGCCCATCCCCTGGAGTGATGGTATGTGGTGCCATTGGATACACGTCTTTGTCACCTCTTGTTCGCATTGATGGTGCTTTGAACAGTGCACGTTTCATTTCTGGTGTGTTACGACCCGTGGCTCTACCCTTTATTCGAGCTCTGCAAAACCCTACGTTTCAGCAGGATAATGCCCGACCGCATGTTGCTGTCTGGTCAATGCTTGCCGAGCGACTGGCTCGTCACCAAACACCAGTCACTACGTTTGATGAACTGTGGCATCGTATTGAAGCTGCATGGGCATCTGTACCTGAACATGCAATCCAATCTCTGTTTGACTCAATGCCCAGGCGTATAACTGCTGTTATTTTTGCCAGAGGTGGTTGTTCTGGGTACTGATTTCTCAGGATCTATCCAGTTAAATTTTTTGAAAATTTAATCACTTGTTATATTTCTAGTATGACATATTTGTCCAATAAATATCATTTTGATATCTGCATTTCTTCCTGGTGTAGCAATTTTAATGGCCATTAGTGTAATATTATTTTTGTATGGTAAAACTGATGAAAACATAAATTTTCTTAATTTCTAAAACTTTCAGAATTAATTGAGTTGATATATGTGTGAATAAACTGGTTTAGAATTTTAGTACCATTATTTTAAACCAAAAGCGTTTTTGCAGCTGATGAGCGGAACCTTTATAAACGCTGTGACTTTGATTCACTGACGCAGGGAAATCAACTACAGATGTTATTTAATTTTAGACATTCATTATTATATGAAATCGTTGTTGTGGAAACAATTCCGAACTACTTAAATATGGGTCAGAAGTCTGTTGTTAAAGATTTTAATTCTTGTGAAACTTCAATTTACAGCATTATGAAACTTCAATTTACAGCATTATAAAACTTCAATTTACATTTGTTACTGCAGTTTGCATTTGACAAACAGTGTCAAAGGGTGATCTTCACAGGTGAGACAAACATATTAAAATGGTCAACGATTACATAATATTTTCCCCAGATTTGAGAAAAAAATGACTATAGAATAAATTGCCTTATAATTAGATGCCACAAAATTTTCTGTTCTCGCATTTTCAACACAGATAAGAACACACATATATATTTTTGCTGCTCATTTGTTAGCCCATCTGTGATTGATATTGCAAATTATAATGTTTGGATTACCTAAAATAATTTCTGTTCTTAATAAATAAAAATTATGCACAATTATTGCTGTTTGATAATACACGCAAATAAGGTATCAGGAGAAAAAACGATCCTTTTATCTGCATTAGTATATTTCCTTATATCATATTTTCAAAGAAAGATACTTAGTAGCCTTAAAAATAAATTTGTTAGAAACTATCTTAAATAACACATCAACAAATGAGGATTTGTAATATCTGTACACTAAAGGGAGGAAATGATAAACAGTATCTTAAGAACATATTATACATTCTTTTGATCAGCCTTGTTTTTAATTAATGGTAATGTACAATCCAGGTTTAAAAACTAAATAATGATGCTACTATGGTGGTATTCATAGAAATCATCGTTTTCTGTACAAAATCCTATTGAAATTCATTAAGATGTAGTCCACTAAAATATGGGTTAAAATTTCGGCCACATAAACTATTCTCATGAAAATTAACAAACATTTATGGCTAGATTTTAAACTAATGTGGTTGTACGTATCAATAAAAAAATTATCGTATTCTTAGTTTCAGAATACGGAAACACAGATGTATGTTGTTTTTTGAAATATTTTTGTTAAGAATTTTAATATTATACAATCTTCTTACATTTTATGAAAATTTATCCTTCTTGCTTATTTCCTTCAATTTTATGAATAAACATACTTGCATATTTGTTATTTCAATTCTTATATATATATAATATATATATATATACAGGGTGTCCACTAAAGTCCATTGCCACCCTCTTAACTTCGGAACGGCTGCTGCTATATTCATAAAAGTGGTATCCAGGTATAGTAAAGCAGCCATGCACTACTGAATAAAACAGACAACAGTGCACCTGGTGGAAAACAGTGGAATTAGCATTCTTATTTCAAAAACGGAACGAGATAGAAAGAAAAGTGATTAACAAAGTTGTAGATCATCCTCGATTTATTACGAAAAAGTACATTGTAGGCATTAATGTGAAGAATACAACGGTTAAAACACGCATTTATTGTTCCGTGCTGTGACGTCACAAAACGATCAAAGAAAAAAAAGGAAATAATTATAATGATATACTTTATTTAAGATATTCAAACTTCTCACCGTCAGCTGCAATGCACATTTGGATCCTCGCTTGAAGATTACGTTGCACACGTTGGAACATGTGACCGTAATGCGTCGTTTAAAGTCTTGCAAATTTTGAGGAGGGGCCGCATACACCTGCTGTCGCAAGTATCCCCACAGGAAAATGTCCAGTGGAGTCAGATCAGGAGAGCGTAGAGGCCACTCTTCAAAACCGCCGTACCCTAGTATTTGGTTGCCAAATTCTTTGACGAGGTACTGCTTCACTGGCGATGTCTTGTGAGCAGGTGCGCCGTCATGTTGAAACCATAGATTTTTAAGATTAAACAACGGCAGGTTTTCCACAAAATCGGATAATACATTCTGTAGCAGTCGTAAATACTGTGCACCTATTAGCGTGTCATTGTAGAATATTGGGCCTTTCAGTTTGTTATTGTAAATTTCACACCAAACGTTAATAGAATACCGCATTTGATGTTGAACGTCGGCGAAATATTTAGTATTTTCCGGGGCCCAGTAAGGGGTGTTTTGCCTATTGTACATACCATTCCATGAAAAACATGCCTCATCCATCCACATTATATCTGCTAAGAATGTTGGCGAGACTTGTATCTGATTCAAGAAGAAGTTGCACCATGCATATAGTCGCTTTGGCGTCCCCGTCCATTAAAACCTGTTCAGGCGTTGGTTGGTATGGATGAGCACCTGATTCGCTTAGGACTTTCCAAACCTGACTTTTGGAGAGACCACAGTGTTGACTGATCTCTTTTATGCTGCATTCTCTTACACTGCATATGCGAGTGCATATGCTAATACCTCATTCGGTTGAACTTGCTGTCCTACCTTAGCTGGTCTGGCAGATCGAGGTTGACTAGTAATGCAACCTGTCTTCCTTAAACGTTTTACAACAGTTAGGATTGTTTGATGAGAAGCAGAGATACAGGTTTGCAGGGAAACATTGGCAGTGCAACCTTGCTGCTGATCGCGCCTTACGTCGACATTCATCGTACAGTAAAACCATCTCAAAATACTCAACTTTGGAACACTCAGCCATGATCATGAGCATCAACATACTAAACCCCAAAAAGATGATTCTTTTCTAACTGTCTCAGGTGAACAGGCGTGATTTTTCTTACGTATTTGCATACTGCATTCAAAATGTTGGAATAATTTTTAATATTTCCGTTCTTCCCATTTCGAAATAAAAGTGAAAAATTTAAGTACGAAAACGATATTTTATTTTTTTAATTATGCACACGTACGATATGCTACGTCACAGCACGAAACAACAAATGCGCGTTTCAACCAATGTATTCTTTATATTCATGCTCTTATAGTATATACATAAATACGTGGGTCACTCTGAAATTTTTGAGATACAACTAGGTTTTTTAAAGTTATACTTACAAAATTTTAGGTGTGTTTAAAGTAGTCTTCTCCAGCATCAATGCGCTTTTGTAGACGAATTTTCCACAGATTAAATGCCTCAAGCCATTCCTTTCTTAAAATAGATGAAAAAATGCATTTATAGCCGCATCAATCTCTTCTCCTGAATGAAAACGACGTCAACGTAAGTTCTTTTTTAGATTAAAGAATAACCAAAAGTCGCACATAGCTAGATCAGGTGAATACGGCGGATGTTCGATCACTTTAATTTGTTTTTTGTTTTAGAAACTCAACTGTTAACCCGGTTGTATGTGAAGATGCCTTGTCATTGTGAAGCATTAGTCCCCTAACATTCAGTTCTTGTAGAATTTCTGGAAGACATTTAGTGGTATACCAGTTTGTTGTTTTTATCTTCTGACCTTCCAACTTGATGGCTTTGACCAATCTCGTACTTCTGAAGAAAACGGCATACATCACTTTTTTCAGTGCTCGTTGTTTTTTCAAGATTGTCGTCGTGGGATCATCTTCAAAGACCCATACTTTGCTTTCTTGACGAGTTGGATCGGCAAAAAATGGTATGTACGTTTCACCACCAGTTACAATATTAGAAATGATGCAGTGGCCACCATCATTTAGCAATTTAAGAGATTGTTTACTGATTCTGACACTCTCCTCTTTTTGGTGCTCAGTTAGATTATGGGGAACCCAACAACAAACTTCTTTTTTCGTATGTAATTCTTCATTAATGATTTTGTGTATGGCTGGGGAGGCAATGTTAAGTTCCTTCTGTATCATTTGATAAGTACAGCAATTATCATCCATTAACATTTTTGTATGGCAGACATATTATCCGGGATTACTGCCGACGGCGGCCTTCATGTGTATTCTTCATCCTGAAGAATATTGCGACCTCTTTTAAATTTTGTAAACCATCTGAATACAATAGCACGAGCAATTAGCATTCGGTAGATATTCATCACCAAATGATAATTGCAACCATTGAACGCACTCTTCCTGATTTAATCCTGCTTTAAAATCGTAGAAAATCATAGCGCGAAAATGCTCTCGCGTCAACTCCATTTTCTCTTCTGCTTAAAATTTATTCTACACTAAACAAGTTGAAGTAAGTCAGTAAAAAATCACCTTCTGTGTTAAAATACTTTGTATTTTAAAATTAAACCGTATTTTTATTTTGTAAATTCTCATCTGCGCGTATCTCAAAAATTTCAGAGTAACCCTCGTATATATATATACATACTATATATATAATGAGTAATAATGTATATATATACATACTATATATATATACATTATTACTCACAAGCTTATATACTTTACCTAACTATGATTAAATGTATGAATATAAAAAGTATATATAACAACAATAATTTACATGTTAACGAAACAATTTTTTTTTGAAATATTCTAAGCAAAAGATGTATAACTGTTTATCCTGTTTTCCTGAGACTCATATTAGCGTTACAACAATCTCAAAAAGAAATTCACTTTAGCTATTTTAATACATTTTCAAAATACTATTAGTTTTCAAAATTCTCCAATATAATGACTAAAATTCTTAAGTCACATATAAATTTAAACATTGATTAGTAATTTTCATGAAATAAACCAATTAAACTAGAAATCATATTGCCTTAACTCGTCTACTTCCTTTTAGTTATATAAATAAATTTTGCGAAAAATCGTTCAAAATATAAAAGTTGTACAATAATTGTACTATGGTGACTTAATTAGCAAAGTTTGTTCTCTAAAATTTCAGACTTGCTGTATCATGTAACAGTCACAAATAGACTTAATTGATTTTAAAATTATTTATATAATGATATTTTGATTTTAATATAAAAATATATAAGTAGAATGAATAAAAAATATATTTTAAACAATGTTATTGAGTTCAGCTGAATGAAAAATTCCGTTGAAAAACAAGATCTGTTGTAATTAATATTATCAAAACAATTTCCATCATTCATATATAGCATAAAATGCTTTTTTTTCCTATAAAGTTTCTGTTCATGTCATTTATGTGCCTTTCCGTATAAACACACAATGTTTCGATACTCATTTCCAGAATATGTTTTTTTGATTCTTAAGCAAAAAATAACTTCAAATAAAAATACATTTTGTGGAACTATATATCACATTAATCGGAATTGATTTCAGTTGGGGAAAATAATGGCTCTTAGCTTTCCGGTAGGTAAAACTTCAACAGAATAGGGAAATTCCATGCATAAAAGTTTTATTGGCTTTCTGAGAGTAATAAAAGATACATAAACTGTAGCTATTAAGACAACTGTGTAAATAAAATGAGATAGTTGATGCATTTTGATACTCAAGTTTCTTTTACGTAAACTTGAAAAGTGTCCTTGTATAATTTTAGAATGCATTAAATTAATTTTGAATAAAAGTTTTATGGCACGCCATTAAATTTTTGTGAAGATGTATTGCTGTTTTATTCATGTATTTCAGTCATTACATCTTATCAGGATTAAAACTAGAATTGAATTTGTTTCAGCGAAAATTCTTAATTGCTTTTAATAAGTAAAATACAATACCATCTAATACTCTAAATATTTTTCGGATAAAATTTAGTTTAAAGATGCATGTCGTTAATACTGTTAATTGCACGTAATATAGAAGTAGATTTCTCCTTTTATAAAACATTTAAAAGGAGTTTAATAAAAGGTTATTCTTTGGATTTATTTTATCAAGTATTTTAGCGTTTTTTATTTTGATTACTCTTTAATATAATGGTTATATATGACCTTTACCGAGTAAAAACAATGTATTCTTATTTCAGACATGACATCAAAGACTCCTGAATATGATACTTCTGAATGAACGTAAAAGATACGGTATCAGATTATCAATCAGTTATATGAACAATGTATAATGTATAGATGATTATAAATATAATCTGTGTAATAAGTTGAAAGTAGCTATGATGTTTTTTTAAACAAATAAAATGTAATTGGCAGATTCTTCTACAAATTTAAAATATTTTATTGCTTAATTTGGACAACTATTTTAAAAGCACAAATTTCTAGTCCTTGTGATGATGCAGAAAATTAAGTTATACAATATAAGTTTCTTAAGAAAGATATTAAGTCACAATTTACATAAGTTTGTTTTTGCATATTCATTTAATACATTCATCGAAAAGTTTTCTCTGCAAGATTTTTTTATATATTTAAGTTAAGTTTTTGTATATATATATATATATATATATATATATATATATATATATATATATATATATATATATATATATATATATATATATATATATATATATATATATATATATATATATATATATATATATATATATATATATATAATATATATGTAATATATATGTATATAATATATATGTATATATATATATATATATATATATATATATATATATATATATATATATATATATATATATATATATATATATATATATATATATATATATATATATATATATATATATATATGTATATAATATATATGTATATATATATATATATATATATATATATATATATATATATATATATAATACATATATATATATATATATAATATATATAATACATATATATATATATAATATATAATATATATATATATTAAAAATAAAAGTTTACATAATTTTCTTTTCAGAATTACTTGTGTTTCAATTAACAATTCATTCTATATTTCTAGAAATTTCTGGTCTACAACACATCATTATACATTGCTACTGCAAAATTTTCATACACAAAATGTATTATTTTTTTTTCTGAAATTATATTTAAATACTTAAATTTTCAATATTTGTTTTAAAAAATTTTTTTTAAATACGCTTTAATTCAACATATTTGTGTATGATTTTCTATTTATATAATATTTAGAATTACTTTTACTCAAATGCATTTCATACAGTTTTACATAGCTTTTATATAATTTATTTTGTTTCTTATTACAAATATTAAATGTTTTCTAAATGCTAAGTGCTTATATTATTTATTTGAATGTAGGTAATATAACCACTTAACAGCGTATTTTATTCTATATAACATCGAAATTCCCGTACTCAAACAATAATATTTTGATTTAAAATCGAAAATTATGTTAGGAAATGACGTTGTACGTTTACAATGATTTTTAAAAAATATATTAACTATATTTCACACGTACTTTTATTTAAATTTTTATTCCTCTTATTATTGATCCGTGTAAATCATGATGTGCTTGAGCTATAATAAAAATGTTTGGAAAAATAATCAAACTTCGAGTTTAGGTAATTATGATTTACCAGGTAGTAAAAGGGAAAAAAATGAAGTGTTTGGGAATGATAAAAAAATTAGTTTGTTTTTATAAGAAGCTATGATTGGTATTATTTAATCAAAAGAGGGTTAATGAAAAAACAAAAACATTCAGATTGATAAAAATTACAAAGAGAAAAGAACGTGTTTACTAAAATTCTGAAAAAAATCTGTGAAAAATGTCACAAAAATTATTGTTACACCAAAAATTAAGCATGTAATAAATATTTTTTTAATGAAACTTTTTATTATTCACCTACCTAATTGTATTAATGTTACTAAATTTTTGACTTCAGAATTTTAATTTAAAAGCAAATAAAAATATATGTATGATATGCTTCATCACATGAACCTTTCATTTTTCATTAAAAATATATTTGTTTTGCTAAATATCAACTAGTTTAGAAGGTAATAAATGTCCTGAAATGCAACGTTCTCGTCTCTATGGTTAATCACTTTCACTTTTTTTTAGAAATAATGGAGAAATAATACTTTTAAACTTAGTTTTTACATAATTACTAAAACAAAAAATGTTTTTTTTTTAATTTTAAGTAAAAGTTTCTACCAAAATATATCTGGAATTCTTTGAAAATCAAATATTAAGAAATTTTCTAAGCAGCATGCAACCAATGTTATTTAGATTAACAGTTTAATATCATAGAAATTGTATTGAAAAAAAAGAATCTTCTGTAATAAACTTAAATCTAAGAATGAATGTTCTAATTCTTTAGAGATCTAATATTAATAAGATGTACACATTTTATTTATGAAATTAGATCAATAATTAATTTGATTTAAATGTCTTATTATTTATGAAATTATTTCTATATTAAATGAGACTTCAGTGGTTATTTAAGGGCTTTTAAAATATTAATGAATATTAAAAAAGAGAAGAAAAAGTAGAAATTAAACAAAATATCAAAACATGCCATGAAAACTTGACTTGCAATGAATAAAATTTCTATAGAATGAATAGTTGTCTTGGAAATAGGAGTGCATGGTCGAATACATTCATGCACATTATAGAAACCTTTTGCATTTTTACTTATTTGACTAACGATTGAATTCATTCCCATCTTAATTTTAATTAAATTGGGGGTTTATTAATTATAGTAATTTAACTGATTATTTGTTGTATATTTCTTCGGATAACATAATTAATTAATAATAAGCATAATCTCCTTACACATTAAAACAAAACTTATAATGAATTATGACGAAATTTATTTTTAAAAAAGATATATTATTTATTAAAAAATAAATATTCTATTATCGACATTTTAAGGGTGATTTTGTATACTTTATGTTTCAAGGAAAATTCATATACTACAAACACAATTTATTTTCTCCCAAAAGTCAAAAGTCAGCACTAACAGAAATAATAGACTATAAAACGAATCGACGTTTCAAAAATCCACTATATACATCAAATCTTTTGCCATTATTTTACTTTATACTAAGTAAGACATGCTTTATCATTCACATTTTTATGTGTCCACGTGTCTAGGTTAAAGATCATCCGAAGTTTTTTTATCATAAATTTTCTTACCACATATTTTTGATCTACGATGTGATAACTAACTATATTGTTTGTCATAAATTGATAAAATAATAAATATCATGAGTGAAAAAGACTGATTTTTAAGTAATTTTGAGAATATAGTTTTCATACTTATATTTAATATGACATTCAATACAAACTTAAAATACGGAAGGAAAATACATTTCAAAACACACATGTACTACAAAAAATTTTAAAACCAGAATAGCATAATTAGTTAAAAAAAATATAATATGAATATATTCTCATAATAAAGAAACGATATAATGCTTTAGTTTGAAGCTTTGAATTATTAAATACTAATTAGTAATAATTTTAATTATTAATTAATATTAACAATAGATAGAGATTTTTTTATACAAAAATTACTTTTAATACAAAAATACAAATTTTTTTATACAAAAATTACCAATAATCTTATTGTTAAGCAGGAGGATAAACTGGAATTTGCACATTGCTTCACATCCAAACTAGATTGAAAATAAACCTGGTTAATAAAAGGGAAATAAAAGACGATTTTGATATAATGTGATTAAAAAAAGCACAATATATTGTTGGTTCTTCATGGCATGTTTTAAATGTATAATAAGATTCAGAAATAAAATAAGGATTGATGAACACCAAGTAAAATATTGTAAGTAAATATACAATCAGAAATATATTCAATATGGATGTGTTGTGACCATTGTTATACTGTTCATTATTTTCAAATAACTTGTGTTGAAAAATCACATGGATATAAAGAATGTTTTTTACGGTATAAAGGAAAATTTTTTAATTTAATTAGCACATCAAACTTTGGTTGGGAAATAGGAAATGACCGTAATAATACATTTTCTGGCAAAATCAATTTTAAATTTTTTTCCCATTCAATAGAGGTAATATTAGTTATCTTTATTTAAGACAATACAGTAGCATATTTTAATCATTTAATAAGCTATAAAATTCAAATTAGTATTTATGTATATACATTAATTTTTTAAATAATATGTACACACATTTCAAACATAAGTCATTTTGCTTGAATACAGAATATGATCTGATAACACTTATTTTTGATCAATAAACTACTGATTTATAAATATAAAGTGCACTTTATTCTAAAAATATCAATAACTTTTATTCTTTCTATGTATAACGAAGCTTAATTTAAGTAGGCAAAAACAAAACAACTAATATGGTAATGCTTGTTATACGGCTTTTAAAATTGTTGTAATGTGCGACTTTTTAATAATTATCTTAAGTTATGCAGAAAAAAGAGTTACATGTGTTATAAGTAAAACTTTTCTCTCATACCTGAAATATTTTCTTCCAATCCAATTGATGAGCTTTTACATAATTGTTTATCATTCTATTTTCATTCTTTTCCCCTTTTCTGAGAGACTCTATCTTTATCTTAATTTGGAATGGAATATTATAAAATTCAGTGGTCTAAAGCTTTTTATAATCAAAAATGTAATATTAGAGAAATTGATAATCGAGAGGGCTGCGAATGGTTTGAGAATTCGGGTGTCAAGAGAAATATAAAGTGGATCAATGATAAATCTCATTTTTTCACGTTTGCCAGCTTGAACAACTTGGAATAAGAAATCGAGATAAAATTAATTGCTCAATTTCTTTCTTTAATTCCAGTACGTGACAATCTATATTTAACTTAATTGAGGACTATACACAATAAAGATATTGTTTGGAGCATGATATTAAATTTTTGAATAATATCATCAAGAAAATTTATAATACATCTTAAGATGATTTCGTCTGAATTTCTAAAGCATGCATTCAATGTCATTTAATCATTTTCATTTTAATTAAAAACATAACTAAGCAAAAGTGTTACATAAAAATCATTCAGGTCATGAAATGCAACACAAGTTTATTCAAATGCCATCTGATGATGTTAGATGAGTATCTCTCAAATTTGAAAAAAGTAGTTTCTTCATCAAATTCAGTGAATACATATATTTTCTTTTACAAAGCTAAATATGTTTCCCAAAGCTATAATATTTTTCTCATTGTACCTGATGAAATAAAAAATAAAATATCATGCATAATATTTACATAATTCTTAGGGGAATAAATATTGCTAACAATGCTTTATAAATAAAAAAATTGAAGGCAATATTTGAAATCATAAAATAGATGCATTTACAATTTTATTTGCTTATGATAAATGATATATTTTGTATAATATTTAAGCTATTTATATAATATGCCTCAACATTTATGCTTGTTAAAATGCATACTTTTTAATATAAACAAAAATATATTAATAAAGAAAATAAACGTAAATGCAATTTGTTTATTTTTTCTAAAATGTATTTTCTATTAAAATCTGCAACTATCTTAAACAGTATTTCGATTTTAAAACAAATACCTAATTATATTTACAGATAAACCTTACTAAATATTAGTAAATCTTTTATTTCAAAAATATTTATTCAGAAAAGGGAATATTTTTCTTTGCAAAATTTTTATAACAAAAGACAAGCATTGAAATACGATTATCAGAATGTATTTCTTTTGCACTAAACTTAAAAAAAATAAATAAAAAAAATAAATTTAATTTTTTAAATAAATATAATTTATATTAATCCAAAGTATTTTATTAATAATTATGCCTAAAATGTGTGTGTATTATAGTTTGAATAATTTTAATAAAATTGATCATTAAAAATACTTAATTATTTTTATTTAAATTATCGTCTTATATTTTAATCAAATTAACTTTCAAACAAAGAAACCCAAAAATTCTAAAGCTGTATTAACCATAAATGTTTAGCTTCATACAAATATCTACAATTTGATTCTAAATAATTTTAGTTAATCATGACTTTTTTTTAGGTAAAATTGTTTTGTAAATCTATGTTGATATTAAAGGGAAATAATATGTAAAACATGTTTTACAACTTACAGGATTAATGAGGTATAATTACTGACAACAAAACTATTTTATAAGTCCTGAGTATCGAAAATTGACCCAAATTATATTTACAATCTAAACAAATTTAATATAACTTAATTCTTAAATATGTATTCAATTTGATTGCAAAATTTATCAATCCAAAATTGTTTTACAGAAAATAGGTATTTCAAAAATTTTATTAACTATCAAAATTCTTATACATCTTTTTTTAATGTCCCCCAGATATTAAAATAATAATACTTTCATTAATATATTCATAGATTTCTGTTATATTTGTCCTGTAAAATATAAACCTCATATTTTAATCATGTGTTATTAACTTCAGTTAATATTTTGAAAATAGATTTTCTTTGACTTCCTTAAAAAGTATTCCTGTAAATCGCTTTCAAAATTGGTAAATAGATTCTTTTATGAGAAATTAATAATCCTTAAAATTATTTTTAATGTTAGAGAGTAGTAAATGTAATATTCCTTTTATAAATGATAATAATTATATTGATTATTTATAATGGATATTTTAAGATATTGTATTAGTTTAAAAAGGAATAACAAAACAAAAATTTATTTAAAAATCATATTTAGTATTAGTAGTTTTATATTTATGTAAAACATATAACTGAAAATATGCAAGCGTTAGATATATAATAATATAATTATTTGAATATAATAGTGTGGAAACACAATCTACTACCAGACCTGATGAAATTAGTTACTGATGGCACCTTTTATGGCGAGACTAAATAAAAAACATTACTGGGATTTTTAAAAGTTGATATATATGTGAATTAAATTGTAAAATTTAGTTATAAATATTTATATCCTGAGATTTTTTTTACATATTGTAAACTCCTAAAATGAATAAAACGGTGTAAAAAAAGTAGCCATTTTTAAGTCTACATAAACATACTAATCAGAACTTTACTTTCAAAGAAATAATGTACTTTTGAATAAAATACAAAATTAAAAAAATAAAAAATTGTATTTGTAATAAATTTGCCTTATTCATTTTTGTTGTGAAATGCACATAATGTTGTATGATGTTTGAATAAGTTAACGTACACGCTTCTATCCAAATTCAAAATACCTACTCAGATAACTGGAATTTTTTCTGGCCATACAAAAATTAAATATCATGATGTAAATTTGTATAAAAATAATTAAAATAGAAAGAAGTGCTAATTATTTAATTTTAATATAATAAAGAGAATAAAATAAAGCATTATCTTTTTCGCAAAGCATATAAATTGCTTTTAAGTTATAAAGTAATAAGCATAGAAAGTACTTTTTATATTTATTTCATTGTGTACACACATTTGACTGAACAGAATTTATAAAAGGTTAGCAAATATATGAATGTTTAAATGAGGAAAAGGAGTATTATAATAAGATTTAACATTATGAAGAGTGTTACATTTAATTTAGAAAGAATTGTTAAATATTCTCTCATCAAAAAAATACTATAAACTTGTGAAACAAATAAATAAACACCCGAATACAAAGTGCATTGCCAATGGATCCATTCACACGTGGGATTAGAGAGAAATGAACGATTGGATTTCCTGGCCAGATTTGCGTCAGAGGAGGGAGTAAACACAGGAGGAGAGCTCACATCTAGTGAGGTTTCTTTTCTGGCAAACACTGAATTGAAAAAGCTTATGAAAATTCCTCCCAAAAATCCATGATACTTCGCCAAAAGACCGGGTGAGACCTTCAATATTAGACCATTATGATACTATATTATGATGCTGCCTTTTCCCACTATCTGAGTGGGCACACGAGAGGACTCACCTTTCAGCAGGGGCAGAGGACATTTCCAAACTGTCCTTGGTGTTCCGTCAATATGTCCTCCCCTGGACATATCTCAACCTGCCTAAATTTTAAAAAAAAAGACGATGTCCTGGATACCCGTCACATTTTTTAGACATTTTAGATATTTTTGGTTCTATAGGGGTTGTCTTTTCTACCTAGACAACTTGAGATGAGTTACAACAACAAATAAATAAAATATTTATTAAATAGTTTGGATCGTGTACTTTGTTAAAAATTTAATCAATTACATTAAACTACATATTTAATGAAATATGAGTTTTTATGATTTTATAATTGTCTACGATATCTAAATATTCCTTACATTAGAGGATATCAAAATATAAGAAAACCCTTTCAAACTAACAAAAAATTCTACTATTTTTCCTTAAACTTATTCCCAGCTTATCACTTATCATTCATTACTGTAGTTGTAGTGTTCTTCAAATCATTGTTGTTCCTAGGAAATGAATCGTACAACTTTCTTGTTAAGAGATTCTTATGAATGATACATAAAGTAAAAAACTGGTTTAATCTGGTGCTTACACAATCTGATTAAATTGCCTAGTTTTAAAATCTCGTAAGCCAGATGTGCCCAACACGATTTCTTTCATAAAATAAAATCAATTGCCTGAAAAATATTTAAAAAAAACTAATATTGGAGAAAAATACACTTGAATGTTTTTATGTCATATTTATTACATTACTTTTGTAATTTAAGCACACATGTTTTAATGAAAGAAGTTTAAACTCTGTTTTTAAGAATACCTGAGAAACCAAAAAGTTAGGTTTAAACTATTATTTAAAGGTTGTGTCTTTATAAGACATTCGTCAATATTTTTCTGCATTCTGTTCTATTCAATCTGAAAACATTCCCTTTTTAATAATTCTTAATTATCTTAACACTTCAGTATTAAATTTACTTTTAAAATAAATTTATATTTTCATTATGAATTACAACCAACAATAATTAGGTAACATTTATATGATCATTAATGCTATATTAAAATACTTTACAATCTTAGTTTTATTAATGTTTTTTCAACAATTAGATAATATTTTTTTATGAATCTTTCAATTATGCAACATTTAAAAGCAATTAAATATTAATATTTTACAAAAATAAAAAATAAAACTAATTATATAATTGTACTTTTAAAAGTTAAACTTTCTGATACCAATTAAATTTCAATTATTATTTCGTTGTTTGAAATGCATTTATTCAAATTATTTTGGAATTATTAATTTCACATAGATAATTTAAAGGTCAGTAATTTTTAAAAAACTGTTGTTGAATTTATTTTCGGTAATTTTCATGGAAAATCTTTCAGTTTGTTTATTTTCCCACTCTTAACAGTTGCAACTCCATAACTGTATGTTCAGTAAATAAAATGATTAACTAATATATACTTAACTACACTTTAATAACTAAATTAATTGTAAATTAAAATTTAACTAGATATAAATTCTGTTATTAGTTTGTAAAAAAGATTTAATTTTATATCTTTAAGAAAATGTATTCATGATATATCGACTGATCATTTTGAATACCAGCAACAAACTGATTTTCATCTTCATATGTAAGTCATGAAACAGCCAATATGTGATAAATTATTTTAAAAGAGAATACCTTTTTCAAAAGTTTATCCAACACTGCAATGGCAAGCAAAGGGTAACTTTAATATTAAAATAA
Source organism: Latrodectus elegans (assembly GCA_030067965.1). Taxonomy (NCBI): domain Eukaryota; kingdom Metazoa; phylum Arthropoda; class Arachnida; order Araneae; family Theridiidae; genus Latrodectus; species Latrodectus elegans. The sequence goes on from CM057812.1 coordinate 33,495,600, forward strand.
GTTTTAATATAGTATATATTCCAAAAATACTATGTTTCATACGTATTTTAAATTTTCATATTCAAGTTCATATTTTAGCAATTTTCAGAGTCATAATGATATCTAACATTTATAAAATAGAAGTAATTGATGGAAATGATAATGTCGTGTCTATGGAGTATATGCAAAAACCTTGACAAGCCCCAATACTATCGGGAACAGCCCTAGCGATCTACTGTTTTATCCAAAATGATTAATTAAAAGTAAAACTTGATTATAAAACGTGAAATTACTGCGCTTAGATTTAAGATGTTAGCTTTGAAAAGAAATAGTTTAATTATTTTGAAAGATTGAATTTTTAAGCATTATGTTTGTGGGTTTAAATATTTTTTTCTCTTTGTAATCCATAGACATTTTTACACACATTTACTAAAAAATTAGATTAATTTAAAACAATAACTTTCAGACATGTGAAAATAAATTTCACTTTACAGTGAGTGTATATTTAAATTTCAGCAAATCAAACATTTTTTTTGCATTCTGATCAGTCGAAATAATTAAAAAGATATTTCATAATTTTTTTTCTCTACTATGGAAAACAAAGTACTATGTATCAAATTATGTTTCTGAAATTAAAAATAAAATTTATAAAGAATATAGTTATTTTGCTTTGCATTTTATATAATAAAAAGCATATAATGTTTTAAATTTCATTAATTGTCATTTAAGAAATTATAAAATAATAGTACAGAATTAAAAAAATTAATAACTCGATGTGCCTTATATATATTGATGGGTTCTATCACTTTCTCTAATTTTCATAAATATACAAAACTATTTCAATAGAAAACTGCTGTAAGCATAAACTCATTCAAATATATTTAAACTAAATCTTAAGATAAGACTATTCTATACATGCATAAGCATCAAACTAAGAATATTTTTCTTTATATATATGTATATTTTTAAAAATACATAAAGAAAACTATTCTTAGCTTTATTCTTAGGAATCTTTTGTATTGCTATATCAATATCATTGGTATTTGATTTATGTTTTGTTTTTTCTCATAGATGGCGCTACAGTATGAAATTTCTACTAAGCTAGTGTGTACAGGCTTATCATTCTAAAAAAACAAGATTTGCTAGAGTCCTAAATTAGTAAGGAATAACATGCATAGGAAGTACATTTCAGGAAAAAAAATAAATAAAAAAATAATAATAAAAAATATTAAAGCCTAGAAAGGAAAAAAAAAGTATTACACAAACACACAAACAATGTTTGAAACTTACGTTAAACACAGAAATGTTAGTCATAATATATATATATATATATATATATATATATATATATATATATATATATATATATATATATATATATATATATATATACATACATATTAGAAATTACTATATAAAAAATAAATAAAATTATATATTTTTAGGAAACATTCTCTTAATATTTCTCTTAATAGATTTATTATAGCTATAGCATTTATTTTTTAAGTACACAGCGTTGTCTTTGATGCAAAAATTATACATAAAGAAAATTCTTCCATTTTGTATGATTTACATTTTATACAATACATTTGTATTTCCTTTGAAAAACGAAAAAGTTTTGACATATTCACAAAGTTGCTCATTTTTATAAACTTTTAGTAACCCGGATATATAAAATAGTTTTTGAAATTAACGGTCATCATATGGAAAAACGAGAGTTAAATTTTAAAACTAATGTTTTTTTTTTGTTGCCAAACTGTTCTCTATAAATAAAATCTATTAGAAAAATACCTTTAATACATTTGCCAAATATAGTGAATACTTAAAATCAATTCTAAATTTCATTTTTCTGAAGAAAATATATAAATAATAATCACATATTTTTACCTTTTCAAAAATACTCTGTTAAATGCAAAATTTTCCACGTTTTCCTTCACTATACTCTTAATTTGTAACCATCCTATACATTTTATGTAAAATTAAATCTGAAACTACATTTAAATACTAAAATGAAATTCTGGTCAGCAATTTAGGTTTTTGTAGATATTTAATACATTTTAACTCAAGTCCCCTTGTACTATTTTAACTCAAGTCGCTTTGAACTTGACTGCCACCAGTTATGGTAGTTTTTTTTTTTTTACTTTTTATTTTATTTTTTTTAACAAAGTCTACACATTAAAATGATTCACCAGTTCATCTGGAATCTCTTTAATGATTAAAGCGCATTATTGCTCTTTGTAAAGGTGTTTTACGAAATTTGCACTTAAAAATATTTGGATGTATGAGCAGTAAGACAGAGTTATTGCTAGTTAAAGGAAATATCTGTGTTTTATGTGTACTTCATTGATAGTGTGTTTGACTATCTTGGGCATGTTATGCAGCTCGATTCAATTAGTAATCGATCAATACAAATCCTAAATAGCATTTAAGGGATATTATATCATTTTTCGTGGAGACATTGTGAAAGATTTGGAAATGAAGACGACGTAAGATATCGATTCCATATTCAACGCTCTAAAATATTCTTAACGCTTAGCTGTCAAAGCATATTGAAGTTAGGTGACAATACTGACCAATTTAGATATTTAATTTTATCCTAGTATTCATTAATGATTGGATAAAACCTGCTGCATGTATGACTACATTATCATCCTAGAAATATCCATATATTGCAGTAAAACAAATTTTATGTCATAGCATAAAATTTGTCAGTTGAAATGTCTTTATATTTCCTTACTGTGATCCTTCATTTTACCGTTAGGAATGGTAAAACAGTAAACGATGACATGATTACCCATAAAATAACAAATCTAATTTCACGCTTAACAGTTGGAAGGAGACAATCACAATCTTATGCTTATGTGTGTGTACTCTCTCCATGAATTCATTACATTATAAAGAAAAGTGTGAAAGGCGATTTAGAAGAGCATATTACAAATTTTCTGAGAACGACATCATTGTAAACAACTTTTGGCATCAATATGACAATCCTTTTGTGTTTTGATGCTCTTCTGGAAAATTTTGTTTATTTAGGTGCTATCTAACTGCAAGCAGTGATCTTTTAGAATTCACATGCTGACTAAGCTTTTCAATAAAATTTTCTGCAATTATTTGCCTTTAATTAATTTTTTAATTAATTAATTAATATCAGCTTCAATATCCAACAACTTTTTAATGAGCTTTTTCTTTCTTACCTCTTTTGGTTTGTCGAATATGTCATGCCATGCTAATCACCGTACCTTAGAAAGCAAACCCAAAATTTTTTATTGTTTTATCACACTTCTTCACCTGTATTGGTTCTTACAATTTCACCAGTTTTTAAATCTGAAAGATCTGATTTTTTAATCTTTTGAAAAATTCCAAGATATGTAGAATACAATAAAACTATACGTACTACCATAATATATTCATTTCTATCAATAAAATTGCTTATATCGTTTGGTATTTCCATTATTTTAATAATGAACAATAATTTAATCACTAAAAAATCCACTTGAATTGCTTAAAAGAAATTGAATTTTAATGTACTTAAAGAAGCTAGATATATCTATAATTCGGAGGAATTATGATTCTCGAACAAAAGTTTTAATGTTTATTTCTCAACGAAACATTTTAAAAGGAAAAATTAATCAAACTAAATTCAGATAAAAGAAAAATTAAATGCAAACGGAGGTTGCAAGCGAATTATTTCGTAAAAAATATATATATGAAATTTTATTTCTCAAATATGAATAGAATTTATGATTTTGTTTTAAGATAGAATTTATCATTCATCATTTTTCCTCATTTTTACAAAAATTTTCCAAAAGTTTAAAATTAATTACAAAACATTTTTTCCGGTTTAGCTAACTCTTCATTTACCAGGTTATAGTCAGATACAAAAAATATCCACCAGATGCATTATGTATGTAATCCATAAATAAGATATATCCTAATAAGGAAATCTAAATTTTAAATTCTTTACCCACACAAACTTTTAGATAAATTTTTAGATTAAATCTAAATTCATATTTATTGATTTCCGATTACCACACTAAAAGTAGATAAATTTTTGTGCTGGTATGCTATATATATATATATATATATATATATATATATATATATATATACATAGCAAAGTTAAATGTTTAATTACTTTTCAAGTTGTAACTAACATAAGTTGACATAAAAAATGAGAGGGAATACATCCAAATATCCAAACATCCAAAACATCAAAAATAATAATCTTACACACAAATGAAATTTTATGTGATTTTCAAATTCAAAAAATTACATACACGTATTGCCAGCCTGTCTAGCACACGACATCAACAACAACAACTGCATGAGAAATTTGAAATACAAAATAAAGACAATTTGATAATGAGACTGAATAGTCTAATATCCTTTTATTATCTTTTTTTAAATAGATTTTTAACAAAAAAGAAAACAGAGTTATGTGGTACCAAGAAATATGATTTTAAACTTACATCTAAAAAGTTACCTTTGCAATTCTAAGAAAATGAATGGAACAATTGCTTAGTTTGATTTTGGCTATAATTTTTTCTGAATTTATTAAACTTGAAACTTTGGTTTTATTTCAAATAATTAGGGGAGGACATTTTCTAATTATTTTGAATAAAACAAAAGTTGACGTGAATTCTTGTTACCAAGCTGTTGCTCATTATTTTACACTATATTACTATTTTATGTAGACTTGGAAGCTTTATAATTATGACAATAATTTTCATTGTCGAATTATAGCGATTTGTTTTCGAATCAACATAAAAGGAATCATTGATAAATATGTATTGTGTCTCATAAAAGTGAACCTAGTTGCAATGGGCTCCAAGTCAGTTATGGATGGAATGTCAATTCTTATTTGATTATCTAATGATAGTTTTATGCTTCTAAAGTATGTGGATCAATAATTCGTGGAGACGTGGGATTAAACACTAAATAATTTACCATTAATTCCTACTCCGGAGGAGGAAATTCTCTTGTGGACAAATACTAGAAATTAAAACAGTTATTTTAACATTTCATTACTTAATAGGAAGATAAAATTCACATGATTAGCTCAAATTGAAAATTCTTGGTATTTATAATTTATACCATCTTTTCAATAGTACAGAAAATTAAAATGTATTCCAAAATATTTTTTTTTACTTAATATAAATTATATTTTTCCATTACAATAATTTCAATATTTGAATGGAATTAAAGTTTAAGTGGCAAAAATATCTTCTGAAATTATTATATTATTTAGTGAGAAAAATTCACTAATAACCCCTATAATTGTCACGAATGTGTCTTCATGAAAAGGAAATACCATACGTATAAGTTTTTTTATAAATCAGTGTTCAGTTCAACAATTCTTTTTAATTCGGACACTGGCTTTTTTTTTAAATACTATATTTTTAGTATTTATACATTTTTAGAACGATTTCGTGGACATTTAATTAATGTTTAAACTGTAACCATTATTTTTTTTATGTTCGATCTTATAGTCTTTTATCTGGAATTTAAGTCTGCATCATGATTTCGATGATAGAAGAGCTTTTCGCAATATTTCCAGGAGTTTTGTTTTTCCATTCCTCTTCCATTACTTTCCAGAGTCCATCTAACGTGGTGGGTTTGCGTTTAGAAAGAGCCTTTTTTATCAGACCAAGGGCACAACAGTCCATATTTGAAACTTCAGGAGACTTCACAGGGATATGTTGAAAATGCATACAATCAATACCTGCATTAGCCAACATTTTTTCAAGGAATACAGTGGTAGTTTTTAAAGTATGACTTACAGCTTTGTCTTTATGAAGTTTCTCTCTTTGAAAGTCATAGGGATAAAGAAGTGGAATTTCTTTTGTAAATATTGAAATTAAAACCTTCTTCTGATAGTACGATGAGTTGACTTTAAAATTTATTTCCACTCTTTTTATTTTTAACTTCCCATTGTAGAAGAAACCTGCGACAATCATAAACCCCTTACTGAAATTTTCTTTAAATTGACGGAAACGGGTTTGTACATTTTTTCTCCTCCTTTTCTATAGTAAAAAGACCTGTTTTTGTTATAGTCATTTAGGTAAATCCATGCTTCATCAAGGGTCACAATGGTTTTTCTTTTATCTCCTGCTAACTGGTTTTCATACAGGATTCTACAAAATGTTTTGCGTTGAGCCACATGTCTCGGCAAAAACTGGTGAACATTATGTTTTTTAGCATTTTTAAGTTGTAAATACTGGTTTATTATTTTATTTATTGTTGCTACAGATGTATCTAAAGACTTTGCAATTGATTTCTGCGTAGGTGGATTTTCTCTTGTTATCAGCGATTTTGCTTTAGAAACATTTAAAAGGGTATGTAACTTTTAAGGAAATTCATTTAGAGTCTTATTTCTATGTAGAAATAATGATTGACAGATTTTACCTGTCCGATTAATAATATTGCTTATTTTGCCCTTAGAATTTTTAATACCATGCATTTGACAACGTTTTTGAATTCTGGAGTACGAACGTTTATCTTCGGAAAGCGCAAAAACATATCCTTCAGTTCACAGCATATTTATATTTGACATTTTGCAAGAAGAATAAATTTAAAAGTAGCAGACAATATTTCTCATTTTAAATAAAAAGCTGTTGCCAAAAATTATTATTCTAAAACATTTACTTTTTTTAAATTCGTTATCGAAATCGTTCTAAAAATGTGTTAACATATCTGCAACTGCTATTTTTTTGAAAGACTAAAATATTTAAATGAATATTTTGTAATTCATTTCAACATAAATCTCCCCCGCAATTTAAGGAAACATACTACAATGTTGAAATTCTAAATTTTAAATTATTTTTTGCCCCTGCCTTAAAAAAAAATTGCGCTCCAAAATTCATTTCTTCAGTATATTATTCCTTTTTATCCGAAAACACAAATGGAGTTTTCCATTTGAAATGTCATACTCTCTTCATCGACTTTTATTGATTTTCTAAAGTCAACAAAATGCTTTTTCTCTGAAAGTAATCTACCAATTTAATCTGCTTGAAAAGCACTTTTCATAAACTTCTATTGAATTGCTCTCGTATTTATTCTTTTAGAAACAAAATTCTTAAATATTTACCCTAAGTAATAATCTAAATTACTTATTAATTATTGGATTTCTTGATTTATTATTACCATTACCATTATATCGATTTCTAACCAAAATTAAACTTTTAATTGACACACATTTTAGTTATTTCAAATGAAAATATCCATTGATTGGCCCGTTTGAAATAATTAGTAAAATATAATGTCATTAATTACTTTGTGTGTAAAACGTAAGTAACAAGCATCTTTTGCTATAACTCCGCATAAAATAATCTGAGAACCAATAAATGTTAAAATGAGAGAAAGCATTGTCACTTAAAGGATGACAAATGCAATTTTGCATAAAAATATATAATGCATACAGTTTGCAATCAGACACAAAAGGCTTTATTGAACTCATTGTATTGTTATTCACTATTTCCTGTCCAAACAGAGGAACAACAATTCGAAGTTCTTTATTGCGTGATATGCTCCTTATTATATTGATTATTTGAGCACTCTTCGAAAATATTTTGCAGACATTCTAATGTATTCAAAACAAGTGAGTACACTGACATATCCATTAGACTGATAAAAAAAAATGAAGTTTTGCTGTTCACCAACCTTTCCCAATAGCTGCTGAACAGCAAGAATCCAGTGTTCCCACTCATTGCCATCCATAAAAATGAAGTCTGATCCAATCGTATCTCTAGACAGGCACACATGGAGACAGAACATTTCGTTAAAATTGCAATATCTGTCTACTGAAATCTGATCCAAAGGCATCTCGATACAGGCACACATGGGGAAGGAAATTGTCCTAAAAATAACGATATCTGATTTTGGAATATCTGTCGAAAATGGGAAACTGCTTCAGTCCATTCAATATAATGTCTGTTATGACTACCTTAACAATCCCTTCCAGTGATGCTACTGGAATGAAATCATATCATGAACTCTATTCAAATCCCCTGATATTGAGAAAAACGTTTTGCAGTGAAACAAATATCATCAAGGTATGACTCCATTCATGAGTTGTCTACAATTTATGCTTCTTGAAACATGCTAAACGATGACACATATGGTTGACCTTTATAGGGATACAGCGATCAAAACTCCATGCGAATAGGCCATCTTTATGAAAGCGGCTAATTACATTAATCCACTGTACTCGTCACCCCACTTAAGTACACAGCTGCTGAACAATATCGCTTGCTAAATAGCTTTGTACTATTTTTACTTCAGGATTATGCATCGGTAATCCCTTTCAGGTGTTTTACTGGAGACTCTACCATCAAGCAATCTTATGCCTGCACTTGTGGTTTGGAAGGCCACCGAAACGTGAAAAAACACATTTGTTGAACTCTTCAGTTACATTGGTCTCCTTAGGCCTTTCTTCTCACTTTTCAATCATTCTTCCACATGTGATGTCATGCAAGAATTTATTTTAGCCATATTTCATGAACTAACTCCCTTGCAGCAAATTTCCATAATTGCGTCTTCACCATTTGTTTTATTATATTATAGTCTTTATTTTCTGTACCACCCACACGTTATTTGCATATATCGATGTAGTGGTTGATGTTTTATTCAATACATTTATACATGCATCACCTTTCCAGTGAATGTCATTTTCATTGTAATTGTTAAGAAACCTTTCTCTGCAATATCATAACTAACAACTTAAAATTTACACTGTCACATTTCCTTTTAACGACTATGACTGTGCATAATTATTTCTCATAAATTAATAGCGTTATTTGAAAAACATTTAAGCATTTTTCTTTATTATGAAGAACAAAATTGTAACTTCAGAAGTAATAGAAAATATATTTTATGGTGAATAAAGAATACATTTTTTTAGTTTTTGTGTGTTTTATAAAATCATTAGAAGAAATCTTGAAATTTCTTACTATTAAGATTAGTGCGTCAGTCTCATTAGTCTTTTAAAATAATTTACCCTGAATCATCTTGTTTATGCACAAAATGTCCCTTGTGACCTTGAAGTAATTTCACATATTGTTTATATATGTGTATTTCTCATTTTATTGTCCTTAAATGATATATTTTTACCAATAATAATCATTAAAGTATTTCAAATATATAAATGGATTTAAAATTTATAATGAAACGGTAGTAGGAGATTCGCTAGTAATCTTGATATAAAAAAATAAAATTAAATTAACTATAAAATGAAACTTATTGAATATTTGGAAAACTATAAGCAATACTAGACAGTTTTATTATGTTTAAATATACTGACAACGTTATTTATTATAATATGTTAGAAGAAGATACTACGATTATTTGTTTCCATTCTATCCTGATAAATACTTCTTATACGACAAAACTAAATGATGAATCAAGAAAGTTTCAAAAATGCATTTTCTAAGCTTTTTAAGTGTGTAAATGTTGATTGGGGCACATATATAATTTTGTGCTGAAAGTTTAACTATTTATAATAAAAATATACCTATTTAGTAAAAAGCTCCTAAGTATTCTTTTCCCTCAAAACAAAAGAAATCATTCTAGATAATTTTCGATATCACTTGAAATAAAATTTCAAATGAGAAAACGATGATTTACTGATTATTCTTTATTGCATAAATTTGTTGTAATTAAAGGTTTAGAAATAAAATCACGAACAAAGCAACTTTAGTGACATGAGGTTATTTGTAATGCATGTCTACGATACAATTAAACCTTTACAGATTTAGTGACTATTAATGAATATTTGAAGCAGCTGCCATGAAATGTTAAATATAAATTTGACTTTAGGCTAATTTTGTGATACACTTTGAGAAGCATTCACTTTCCTCCTTATGCAAATTATCACAAAGTTTCACAATGTTGATGCAGAAATTGTGGAAATAAATTGTTCTTAACTACTTGCAAGCTAGGTATATTTTCCTCTTTTTTTCTGCAATTATTTAATGTTCCTTAAAGTTAACTGTAGTTGTATTTGTAATAGTATAAATTTCATACTACATGATATGTGCAAGGTTAAATTTTAAAATTGGCATATCTGATTATAAATCTGATAAATATATTTGTTTACTTAAGACAAATATACTTATCATAAAAATAAACTTCAGTACAGAAATTATAAAAGTTTATCGTACGTTATCGTATCGTAAAGTTTATCGTTATATATATATATATATATATATATATATATATATATATATATATATATATATATATATATATATATATATATATATATATATATATATATATATATATATATATATATATATATATATATATATATTATATATATTATATATATATATATATATATATACATATATATATATATATATATATATATATATATATATATATGCGGGTGAGAATGTAGATATATGTCAAAATAGTTATTTTTCATAATAGTGAATAGTTAAGATAATAATCAGTATATTACTTTTGAGAAAATGAAGAATATAAACAGAAATAAACTGTGAATATGCTGATTTATATAAAAGCCTCTTACAGTACATTTTCTATAATTAAAAAGTATTATTCCTTTCATGTTGTGATGTGTGTGTGTAATGAACATTGCATAAATTATTTTCGTTTACATTGGCACGATACTAATTTACCTTTAATTTTTGAGAAGAAAAAGGAAATTATTTATAAACCATGACAATATGTAGATTTGTTAGGATAAAATCTTTAAACTTTAATTGTGATATAAAAATAATTCCTTCATAAATTTGTTTTTCAGGCTGACTTAATTAAATATCAAGATCTTATTCCTATCCACTGCTCAATAATGGAGAATGTTGTTTCTTACTTTTCACTGAGTGTAAATATTTTTATTGAGTTTCTTCTAGTTTTTTTACCCGGTTATATTCATTGAAAAAGGTTATGTTATTTAACTTCATATAAAGAGAGCTACATGAAAAAATAAGTAAACATACAGCAAATTTATTCACTAGTTATTGTCAAGTTTTCAGTTATGAAAGTAAGTGAAATTTATTAAAGATTATGTATATGAAGACGCAAACAGACCCCTTAATTACTAATTCTTATTACAAAAACTCATTTTAATCAATAAATGTTATTTAAAGAGCGCAAAACTTTTGAATTGTAAGTGTTTTTTATAGTAAATAATTTTTTCAAGCACATTTTACACGTGATATTAGCAATTCCTTTTTTTTGTATGAAAAAACGGTTGAATAGAATTTTTAGCACTTTTTTTTTCTCTTGTTTTAAGCTGCTTTTGATTATATGATTTTTATTAATTGCGCGTCAATTGAGTAATTTTTTCGCATTATTTTTTTACGAGCAAAAATCAAATTTTTTTATAGGATCTTAGGGTTATATATTATATTTCATTTTAATATGATTTTAATTACTTTGTGTTAAGATTTTAAATTTTTCTTGAGTTATGTTATTTATTTTAATGAGCAATTATTTTAACAGAATTTAAATTTTTTTATTGTGTTTTTATCACTACATTATATGAGTGTCTCTAAAACTTAAAAAACCTGTTCATATAGTCGAATTATAATTAATAATAAATTTCTATTTTTTTAGTACACAAACATGCTAGGGAAATGGATATTTTTGAAAGATGAACAATATTTCTGGATAAAATATGAATTAGAATCTGAATATGTTCATTTATTCTAGTGAAAAATTAAAAATATTTCATCAGATAGGAATTTTAAGAATTAACGGGTAAATGTACTTATTTTCCATTTATTATTAATTTTTTTAAAATGCTTTTTTTTCAGATATATTTAAAAAAATTCCATGTATGGTTATTCTCAATGTATTCATTGCACATAAGCGATATTATTCTTTTCATCCAAAATAATTTCCTTTTTTTGATTTCTTTGAAGGAATTTCACTCTTAGAAAAAATTAATAAATACAAATTTTTATAATCAGTTATTACTGAAGAAAGCTCTATATAATAAACAAAGGATTGATGTTTTACTTTTGTATCTTCAACTTAATATTTATATTAAGAGATTAAATAAATACTACTTAAAATTTCCTTGTTTCTTTTAAGAATCAGCTATGAATATTGAAAGAAATTTCTCATCTGTTTTATCAATATTGGAATATGTTTCTTATACAACTAATTGTTAAATTTACCAGGGAAATGTAATGTCTGAAACAAAAATGTGTCTGAAATTGTTCTCGTACTTTGTTCTTGCAGCTGTCATTTCTAAATACATCCGTGATTCTTAACAATTTTCTGATATCAATTCTAAAATATTTGTTATAATTGACTATTTCGCATTTTAATCGTATAACATGTTTAAAAAATACACAATTAATGAATAATCATTATTCTCTATGTATGATTGTAATGGTTTTTATGATTTGCATATATGTGTGATTTCATTTAGAATGAAGCATTTTTTATTACTATTTTATTTTAATATTCATTCGAATAGCACTAATATATAAATGAATAAGCGGAAGACACTATAATTTCTTTTGCTCGTTGTTATCATTTAAAAATACATTAAAATTAAAGTGACTGGAATGTTAAAAAAAACGTAGTTTATTTTTTCTACCTTTTTGCACTAACAAGATAATCAAGGGACTGTATTTCTGTTTTGCAGCTGCAGGTGAGGAAAATGTTTCTAGATATATATATTTTTTAATTTACTTTTGAGTTTAATTTGGTGGAAATCTGTGAATGACATAAATCGTAAATTCTGGAATTTGTATTTTTTATTACTTCCCTACGGACAGAATGACATTTAATTTATTTCATATGCATAACATAATAATAATTAATTAGATTTTTAATTGATTTTGACATTACATTAAAGAAAAAAGTTATTTATACTTTTATGTAACTTAGGTATAACTTGGAATTTTTTAATTTTTTTTTTATATTATTGCTCAAATAGTGCAAGTTTGTAATCATGTTATAAATTGGAAGGAGATTTTATAGATTTTTTATTAAATTATATATAAATACTACGTTGCATAATAACGCGTATTGAGCAAGTTTAAATAAACGATAAACTGGCAAAACTGTTGTTTTTGAATTTTTTTTAATATAATAAAAATTCATACAATATTGGTTACAAAGATATGTATATAAATATATATTTTATTTTATATGCAAAATATTTTATATTAATACATAAGGTAACATATGAATGAACCTCTTCCCTATAACATAAATGTTTAAAATGTTTCAAAAATTTTATTATGTACGAGCAAGAAATATCTCGCCTTTCAGTATTATAGATACTTTTTCATTTCGGAAGCGAAATAAGTTTTTGCAATAAAACAGAAATTAGTCTAGTTATCTATTTCTAATAATAGCAAAAGCCAAGCAAATTCAAAATTATAATAAGCATTTTGCTGGCATAGACGAGATAATTCAAAAATATCATGAGTTGTTATTGTTACTTATCACAGGTTGTCTAGCAAGGCTATACAAACCCCATAAAACTAAAAATATATAAAATGTCTAAAAAGTAAGCTGGGTCCCGAAAAACATCGTCTTTTTTTCAAATTTAATCATGTTAAGATGTGTCCTTGTCAGGCCATATTGACGGAGCACTCAGAAGAGTCTGGAAATGTCCTCTGCCTTTGCTGAAAGGTGATTCCTCTCGTGTGCCCGCTCAGATAGCGGGAAAAGACAGTTTGATAAGATCTTGGTCTAAGTTTGAAGGTCTCACCCGGTCTTTTGGCGAAGTACCATGGATGGCTGGGAAGAATTTTCATAAGCTTATTCAATTCAGACCTGTGTGTGGTTGCTAGTCCACCATCCTGAGGCCACCCCAGGTGGTGGATAGGGGAATGCTTCCCAGATATGGGTGGTACCAGGGAAATGAAATATCGGAGGTGGACCAATACTAGCATGCAGCATCTGTCTTAGAGTGAACGGCTACTACATCCTCTGTTCTCAATGCTAGGAGCAGCTGTCTTTTGGGGGCTAAGCCATACTTCAACCTCCGGTGCCCACAGATCTTCAGGTCCTTGAAGATGCTCACTTACTCTTTGACATGAAACCTTCCACAAATGATATCATGAGTACATTTGTTAAATACTTACTTGTAACGAGTTTAAAGAAGAAGATTAGAATAGCTTATGCATGCTAAAATCTGCCGTATTTCTCTACCCTTCCGATTATGTTGGTGTTTACTTTTTGATTTGATTGAGTGTTTAGAGACATAACACTAGAGATGTGTTATGGTGGCGTCCATCGATGGTATTGTTATTTTTGTTAGTTTGAAAGTTATATCAAAAATTAAGTATGTGTTAACTATAATATTTATGTATTAAAATTTTATCCTCATTAATAAATTAAAATTGTCATCAATTTCCTTGTATAATCAGTACATTTACAACTTTAAATGGTGGCAGTGGTGGAATCAAATTTCTTAAGGAAAAATTTTGATAAATTTGATGAGTGAAAACTGAAGCTGAGAAGTCTTGTTATTCCCACAACAGAAGAGAAAATGATAGCAACTTACTAAAGATACTTGTTGAGTTTGATTTTATGGTTTCGATTCCAACCCTTGGAATCAGATAATCTCCCCTAACCTTTAAGTGGAAAAAGTTTTCCTATAGTTATATTCGTATCCGTAGAATAAAAAGAAAATGGTTTGCTATGACCATTTACACTACTGGCCATTAAAATTGCTACACTAGGAAGAAATGCATATAACAAAATGATATATATTGCACAAATATATTATACTAGAAATAAAAAATGATTAAATTTTCAAAAAATTTGGCTGGATAGAACCTGAGAAATCAGTACCCACAGCAACTACCTCTGACAGTAATAACAGCAGTTATACGCCTGGACATTGAGTCAAACAGAAATTGGATTGCATGTACAGGTACAGATGCCCATGCAGCTTCAACTCGATGCCACAGTTCATCAACCGTAGTGACTGGCGTTTGGTGACGAGCCACTCGCTCGGCAACCATTGACCAGATGTTTTATATTGGTGAAAGATCTGGAGAACGTGCTAGCCAGGGCAACAGCCGAACAAGTCCTGTATCAAGGAAGGTCCGTACAATACCGGCAACTTGCGGTCGGGCATTATCCTGCTGAAACCTAGGGTTTCGTAGGGCTCGAATAAAGGGGCGAGCCACGGGGCGTAACACACCAGAAATGTAACGTGCACTGTTCAAAGCACCATCAATGCGAACAAGAGGTGACCGAGACCTGTATCGAATGGCATCCCATATCATCACGCCAGGTGATAGACCAGTATGACGATGATGAATGCACGCTGCCAGCGTGCGTTCACCACGATGCCGCCAAACACGGATGCGACCATCATGATGCTGTACACAGAACCTGGATTCATCTGAAAAGATGACGTCTCGCCATTCGTGCGCCCAGGTTCGTCGTTGATCATAAAATTGAAGGCGCTCTTGTCTACGAAGCAGCGTCAATGGAAGCCGCAGTCATGGTCTCTGAGCTGACAGTCCATGCTGCTGCAAACGTCGTCGAACTGTTCGTGCAGACATTTGTTGTCTTCCAGACGACCTCGTTTCTTGACTCCTATCACTGGCAGGCGAGAAGACAGGCATATTATCCGCATCCATTACAGACATGCGGATAATATGCCTGTCTTCTCGGCGGCCAGTGATAGGTGGCCGTTGAGATCCCGCATGGCGTTCCGTGTTACCATCCTAAACCCATCGAATCCATATTCTGCTAACAGTCATTGGATCTCGACCGACGCGAGCAGTAATAGTGCGATAAGATAAAACGCAATCTCGGTACGCTTTAATTCGACTTTTATCAAAGTCAGAAACGTGCTGGTACGCATTTCTCCTTCTTACACGAGGCATCACATTAACTTTTCACCAGTCAACAACGTTCAAATGCAATTTGTGTATGAGGAACCGGCTGAACAATTTCCTCATTTAAACACAATGTAAGTGTCGCTACTGGCGCCTGCTTTGTCTGAATGCGCTGAAAAGCTAATCATTTGCATATCACAGCACCTTCTTCCTTTCGTACAAATTTCACGTCTGTAGCATGTCGTCTTCTTGGTGTAGCAATTTTAATGGCCAGTAGTGTAGAAAAGAAGCCACCAGCTTGATGTTTTAATTACATTCTTAACATCCTACTACCTTAGAAAAGACAGTGTTTCTAATTCTGCTTAATTTCAGCCAGTGAAATGAGAGCAGAATTTTAATCCCATCCCTTGGAGCAAGAAATATCTAGTCTCCTGTTTTTAATTTAATTCCAGTTGAAACTTACATCCAGAATTCTCCTTTTATCGAAGTAAAACTTCAAAATTAAATTATTCTATTAAAATCAAAACATATTAATTCTTTTTTTCCTTACCCATAAAGAGAATTTTTATATTGTATGAAGTCCTTTGTAACCCCCTGCGATAATCAGTCCAACTGGAAAGAAAAAAAAATCACAATAATTTTAATAAATACAGTATTTGACTCCTGTATCATTTTAATATGTTTGCTTTTTTAGAAATTAATAAAATTAGTAAGAACTCATTTTATTTAAATATATTATAAATTAGTATATAATATAATATATAATTACTTTTATATACAATATATTGTAACTAGCATATTATGTATATTATAACACATTATAAAAAGTTTATTTTTAATGTAATCTGCATACTACAATCGTTTCGATCATTTATTGTGGGGGTGTAATGGAATAGTACCAATATATCCTCTGCTATAAAAAGACTTCGATATTAAAAAAAGATTAAATAGAGAAATAGTTATTTTTATTTTCTGTCAAAAAAATCCATAGCTTAACTGATTCATTTGATTAACATATTCATTTTTATTTCCACATTATGAATAACAAAAAGGATTTCCCTGAAATATGTCTTAGAAGGACATTTAATCAGCTTATATTTAAGGAAAATTGATCTTGGTTTATAGACTGCGTCGCAAAGCTTAGTGTCCAAGACACCACTCAAGTTCTTTAATGAAATCCAATATTCTTATGGAAATATTGAAAGCAAATTTTAGGTTTCTTCGAAATTTAGAATTAAATTTTTATCTAAGCTGTATGTGTTATGTAGGATATTTCACTTATTTTAAAAATAAATGAGATTTAAAATTATTTCAAAGAAAGCTATTAAATTTCTAAATACTTGTCATACTTTATTATTTAATTATTATTTACTTTGATTTTTATTAAATTATTATTACTGACTTTTTATTTAATTATTATTTACTTGTGATATACTTTATTATTTACTTGTGGTTTCAGTTTGTTTCTTAGATTATTTATACAGAATATATATATATATATATATATATATATATATATATATATATATATATATATATATATATATATATATATATATATATATATATCTCACCTGATTATAAAAATATATTATTTTAAATATTTATTGATTTTAAAATAACATGAAATGCTGATACATATTTCGAGTAATTTGTTTATGTATTGAAAAATTATGATTATTTAATTTAATTAATTTTATGGTTTCATATAAGACGAATGCTAAAAATATCATTCATAAATGTTTTTGGTTTTATATTAAAACTAGTTAAAGTATGTATCAATGGTATATTTATACAGCATTAAACTATAGTTTAAAAATTAAAATCTTTCTTTAATGTAACTAATTTTAGTTTAGTTCTATTTTTATGTTAAAAATGGTAAAATAAATCTATGCTTTTTAATTGGATATAACAGCTTTAGATTACGAGTTTGGATATAAGGAAAATATAATAAAAACATTTACATTTAAAAAAAAAAATTATATCCAGAAAACGTAATTGTGTGTATGGTTGTACAAGAAACTAGTTAAGTTATTTGATGCATAAAAGAGATTTAAATATTTAAAGTGAACCGAGAAGTTTGATGTTGAACAATGCACATGCGAATTTTTCATTCTGAGTGTTTTTGTGGCTATATTAATAATAATCTCTGTTATTCTGTAGGAATAAATTACCCAAGAATATTTGTAAATTAAATCCTATTCCAACACTTGTACCAACAAAATCGTGGAAAGACTTTTAATATCAATATCATAATTTATTAAAAAGAAACAAATTTTCCAATGTTATTTTACTAATTGCATATAAGAAAAGGCAGAATTTTTTTATGCTGAACTATTTTTATTTCTCCACTAGTTTCATAACAGATATTTTTTTTATTTATCATTTGTGTATGTTTTAATTCCTGTATAAGTCTTCAAGTCCTGTTGCAAATTATGAGATCATAGTGTTCATTAACTGAATAGAATTATTGAAAATGTGCTTAAAAATGCACATAAATAAGTAAATGATTGCGAAATGTTTATTACTTTGAAATGTTTTAATTATATGATCACTTAAAATGTTGTTCATTGCAAAATGCATTTTAAAGTTTCATTAAATAGAAAATATTTATTTTTGCATAGTATAAATCTTTCAAAACATGCAGATAAATTTATTTCGTTGACATTACAAGATTTTAGTTATAAGAAATAAGCACATGGGCAAATTACCAGCAAGAAATTTAAAGTGTATTAGTATTTTTTTTATCAAATTTAATGAAATAATAGGAATTAATGACAAACAAAAATTAATTGAAATGTGTTAAATTTTATAAAATTTTGAAACTTAATCCTATCTGATTTGGAAAAATTTTTCAATTGAAAAATGATGTTCCTAAAATGCGACTCAACTTTTTTTTTCTCCTCAGTTCACAAGCAAATATAATAAATGTATAAAAATCTCTATTATTATGAATAAGTTATACTAGAGTTTGACATTAAAAACAATTATCGCTCATTATGCGATAAATACTACATTCTAAAAAATAAATGTTTGAAATATGTTAAGGAGGTTGCTCGGTAATTATTTGTGTTATAAAAAGATATTTTCTTCGAAGGCTGTTTCTAAAATTTTCATGCCAACATCTAAAAGGTAAAAAAAAAATAAATAAATGCAAAAGCAACCAATAAATTTTCAACAGCAAAAGTCAACACCTTATCAAGAAACAAAGAAACCAAAGCAGGAAATAAGAAATTCCGTGTAGAGTTAACAAAACGTGTTGCTGAATTATGACAATTATGAATCACGATGTTAGCGATTGCATTTACGGTATTTTCCCAAGAGAAGAAAAATAAACATTATTCTTCATTGTAAGTTTATCTGAATCAGGATTTTCAATTGATTTATCAGAAAGCATATAGAAATGAGATAAAGAAAGAATTCTTAAAAGTATAAATTTTTTTAAAAATAAATATAAAAATGTCTAAATGATTAGAGAAAACAATTAAATATTATAATAATTTCTTTTTTAAATATTAAAGGTTGTTTACCGCATTGAATTAATAACATCAATAATCTTAGAAAAATATTTTCCTGGTATATAAAAATGCTAGAGAGAAGTCACTAATTTATAAAAATAAACTATTCCTATCTCATAAGAATCCCATATTAAATATTAGCTTTACAAAACATTCTACACATTTTATTTTCGTTTATTAACTATTATGCTCTTAATGAGCTAAAAAGTAAATGAATTTACAAACATTAATTTAACATTTCATTAAAAATTTTCTATTTTACAATCAATTAATTTAAATAAAATATTTACCTTTTAGTTACACATTATTTATAATTTTTAGTTTATTAAATTTTTTTTTTAAAATTTAGACTTAAATACGAGGTTGTCATACATCTACAGTACTTCTGGGTTAAATTAAATCTAGGGGCCATTTTTCCAAAACAAAATGTAAAAATAAAAGCGTTCAGGAAATAATATGATAAATGAGTATAAACTTACATTAAGCAAACAAATCTTTGTCATGTGCTTATTACATCATTAGATCAAGTATCTCAAACAGAACATAAAAAAACTTAATAAATCGTTTTCAATGTTTTAGTTTCTGAAACAGCAGAATTGTAGTCTATACTTTTTAATTAAAAAAAAAAATGTATATAAAATTTGCAAATAAAATTCATATTGAGAATATATATATATTTAGTATATATATATATATATATATATATATATATAATATATATATATATATATACCTATATTATATATATATATATATATATATATATATATATATATATATATATATATATATATATATATATATATATTGCATTCTTCTAGTTCACATGTATAGTACTGTAAGATATACCTAAATATGTGAAAATAAGTGTTAAATATAAATATTGTTTTTCAAAAGTATTGCAATATTTTTTAAATTTATAAGTTCTTTGTTCATATTCTGTTTATTTTGCTGGCCAACCTTTCTAGTGTTCAGCGTGCCTGATTACGTATAGGATGGTCCTGGGTTCGAATCCTGGTTAAGGCATGGATGTAATTTCTCTCTTTCTATCCTGTCTTTGTCCTTTCCTTGTGCGTGTGAATGAAGTAGGAATGATGCCTATCCTAAAAACGGGCCTCTATGTCATGTGTGAGGGTGCGATGGTGGCCCACACCCTGTGGTGCTCCCGGGGTAACGCCTCGGCGGCTAAGAGGTCGCTGTTTCTGGCCCGTCCTTGAGTATAAGGGAACAATAGATTAATAGACTCTGTTGCATTTGTAACTGTCTACATTCTGCCATTAGAAAAAAAAAGTATTCTGTTTATTTAAATTCAGAGAGTTTAACCGTAGAATGAAAATCTTTTGGAATTGGAGAAGTTTTTTCAGAGTACTAATATGGAAGGTGAACTAAATAAATGAAAAAAAAATGTTAAAAAACTTTCAAGTCTAAATAAAAAAAATATTCAAAAAAAAATTCTGTTGTAAGATTTAACCTAACGAAAACCGCGTATAAGTAATAAAAAGATGTTAATATTGGTACTTTATACCGTTTTTCTCATCTTCTTGTTTTATGGAGTTAATTGATTTGGCAACTTAAACAATAATTTAAGATACAATTAATACATAATAGGGTTTTTTTTTAAACTAACTTTATAAAATTAACAGAAAACAATTAATTAGGACCTTTTATGCCTTCAAGTTAAAATTTTAGCAAATAATTTACATTTGTTTACACAAGAATTTTCTAAAAGTCACACTCTGTAATAAAAAAAAATATTTAAAAAATGGATTATAAAATTATTTAAATAAAAATAATTATAAAATTTGAATAATATTGCCAGCTTGCTGAAATATATGTTAGTAATTCATGTTTTGAACTCTTTTTCTGTAATTAAGAGCTAAAAATTCGTCCCCGATATGATACTTTTGTTGATTCTGAACTCTTAAGCTACACTGGTCACACTATGCCCCTCCTCCATTTTTCCAACCATTGTTCCACATGTAAAGTCGTTCAGGTGATTTCTTCTAGTAGTATTTCACGGACACACTCACTTGCACTTGAAACGAAAGTCTTTAATTTCTCCTTCGTCATTCATTTTATTGTAGGCCTGAACTGCGCTCGTCGAGCGCACGCATTTTGCATACGCTCAAGTCACCTCTAAGTTTTGCCACTGATATTTGCATACCCATGATCTTTTTACTCAATTAGGCGTTCATTGCATTGATCGCAAGAATTCCTTTTATACAATTTCATGGCTATTTGCTTAAAATTTACATTGTTGCTTAAGTTTTGCACACCAGTGTATAATGACATTAGAAAACAAAATTTCAAATTTTATTGTGTCCAAAAATCTCAAGTGTACATTATTCAGATTTCAAAATTATATGGTTTACTGTTGTAGAATAAATCATTGTTATATGACTAATCCTCTGTATAGTAAATGATTATGTCAAAATCATTGCTGTAAGACTAGGTAAATGAACCTTAAGCGTTTCCGTAACTCTACTTTGCTTTTGATAAAAAGTAGAAGAAAACCCATGCACATGGTGTCACATAACTTGACTATAGCTTATAAGATATTTGATTATATATCAGTGATTTCAGATGGCAATTCATTATTGTTAAATTTATCAAAAACACAATAGTAAAACATAAATTTATATTTATATTAAATAAATAGATATGATATTATTTTTTATTAATTTAACAATGCTAATAGCTAGACCTTCTTAAATTTCGATATTAAACGGAAACCCTATATTTTCTGTTTAAGCAATTACTCAGTTTGAATAAAATATTTCGATTTTAAAATATTTGCTTGATTTTTTTTAAAAAAATGAAGTAAAAAATTAATGGAGAATTGAAAATGAAATTTAGACAGAAGAATGTTTTGGAAAATCTGTAATACAATAAATATTTCATAAAAGTACAAACTTTTTCATTAAAATAATAAACCATAGAAAATCATATGCAATTTACAGTATCTATTTTGTAACTATTGTTGACTTAGACTCTGAAATATCAAACCAGCTGAAATTTAAAATTATGTGAAATCATAATGGGAAATATTTTTATTATTTTTGCTATTGACCAATTGATGTATTTTTGATTATTTTGTTTTACAAACAATATGTCTCCTATCTGAAATAAGTTTTCTCTCTTATAACATTTTTATTTTAATTTTTCTCAATATTCACTGGGAAAATGAGTCTAAACTTGTCCTCGTAATTTTTGACAATAACTATGACTAGTATAATTCTAGGTATTAGTCTGTCAAAAATATCAATGTCTGGCAATCTTACTTTGGTTACTTCTGGAAGGCAAATAGATGGAGTTAAGGGTGACAAACCTTATATGCCCATCACTAAGGTAAATAAATGGTCTATTGCTTATGGTAGCTTTGATTGCATACAAGACAATTTGGAGTTCTTCAATGTTCAGGGAAGCTCATTTAAAGAATCTAATACGGTTAGTTAACCGTATGAAACGCTCCCACTTTCTACCGCACCATATTGTTGTAGGTGGAATGAACTTCCATCTTATGTTAGAGGGACTTTCAGAATCTTGTATCGTTTCCCAGACTAATTCTATTCAACAGATTATTAAACCCTATAAAATTTGTTCCATTGTCTGAGTAAATAGTAAAATGCCTTTTTCTTTTCGGAGATTGTTAGAAAGCGTCTGTCCTGAGGAATGTAATGACATCCAAATGAGCTGCTCCATACACAAGTGTACATCACAATCCATGGATTATTCTCCTGTTTAAGAAAAAAGAACTTTACATAAATCTACTTTAGTAATTTCAAATACAGCCGCATCTTGAAGACAGTCAATTGACAATCGTATAAGAGGAGTTGTCTGATCGTTAACTGTAATATTTTGCATCATGTGCAGTTAATTATAGTGTTATGTATGTCACGTTTAGAAAAAATATAAAAATTTTTTCTCGTAATTTGGATGAAAGCACCAAGGCTGTAGCATGACAATTATTAATATGGAATTCGATGATCAGGCAAGTCATGAAGTGATGTTTTGAAGGGGAAAAAAGTAAGACATCTGAAATTAAGTTCATCATAATTCATCTAAAATCATTGTCTTTACTCTAATGAGACAAAATTCATCAAGTATTATCATTGGACTACATTCACAATACTTGGTACCTTATTAGGAAAGCTTTCGTATTGGACTAATTACCCCAAAAAGGTTTTATGCTTCCGGAATTTCATGAAATGAAAGCCTTTTGTCTTTAACAATTATGTTTTTTTCTGGTAATTGCTTGAAATCTATTAATCAATGATATTACCTTAACTTTTCGAGTAAATTTAGGAATATTTTCATACTAAGGGTTTAAGACTTTACTTACACTCGGATTGACATTAATGCATTTCTTCCCTCAGAAGCAATACTTACTTCAACTGCTTGAAATTCTACATTTAATCACTTAGTAAATGATACAGTAAACCGTTCATGGCCCTCCTGTTTTTGGAATTCTAAAAGTTCATGAGGAGAAAATGCACGCAATGAAAGATAATGTGAGTTTTGGTGTTTGGTAACGCATGTCCAACGTTTGGGATTTGTGAGCTTACAAACTTTTTTTTAACTTCGCTGCCAATAAATAATTCCCACTGTTTATTTCTCTGTATCCAAGCAAGTGCCGAGTTTGAATCTGTCCAGAAAAATAATAATTCAGAGGAAAATTGTAAAGCTTCCTGGACTGTCTGAGAAAGAAGAGACAAGGACTAAAGCCAGGAACTGCAAGCGAGTAGTAGTATATGATATCTGACTAGCATCATAAAAACATGAATAGTCCACTCCTTCGTATTTGAAAATCCTAGAAAGTCTAGGAATGTTCATTTTTGACAATATATGTAATTCACTGAACCATTTCTTAATTATGTTTTGTATTTCCTCTGGGAGAGAGGCATTCAAATTGGACTTTTATGGCCAAGAGTTTTGTATAATAATTTCGCTGGTAATAGCACTCTAACCAAGTTACCAATTGGATCCAATATGCTCCGTGTGATTGAAAATATTTTTTTCTATGAATTAAGGAAATTATTCAGCTCAAATTTATTGGAAATTGCTAACAGTGCGTTCTCATGTCACGTCCAACACAAGAATTGCAGTAATTACATCTTAATTATGATCAAAGAATTATCTTTGAATTCGTTGATACTAATTTCACACTTTGCTTCATGTTGACACAAACTTAAATTCACTTTTCTCTCCGCTATTAACTTTTTTGGATCTCAGAATGACTTTTTATAAATCATTTTCGTTATCTACAGAAGTAATGAAGTTATCAATGCAAAATTGTTGAAGTTAATCAGACAACTCCTTTAAATCTTCTGGAACATTTGAAAGAAGATGATTGAGTACTGCTACTAATAAAAAAAGACAGTATCTTATTTCAAAAACAAATTCTAATACAACGAAATGTTTTAATGTTATTCTTATCATTGCCACATAAGAATCTGAGAAAATCTCAAACCTTTCAGGCACCTTCAGTTTGAAAATTTGCTCTTTTGATGTCTGAAGTTACTTTCATTCATTTTTCTCAAAACCTCAACAAGATCGAAGGCATTAACTAGATTAATTTCGGTCCAGTTACTAGGTAATCATTCAGTGATAGTAATCTTAGTAAAAGTAAATTTTTAGCTTTTTCAGGAAGCATAAAAAACTGGGCGTTTTTTTATAGTTTAACTTTTTGGCTTAATTACTTTGTGCTGTGGAAGATTATTCCACTCAATTACCAGTTCATCTTGAAGATCCTTTTCGGTTACCCTGTATTATAGATATTCTTGAAGCATAGTATCTTATGGTTCATAACCTTTCAAAACTTTTAATCCTCTAGCTGCATTATAAAGTCATAATGCAGCCATAATCAATTTTTCGGAATAACATTTTGATCATCAATCCAAAGGAGTTCCACACAATATCTACCTTCTTTGTTTCAACCAATTCCTATTACAATTTGCTCCTGATTAATTTATCGTCATCAGCTTTCGTTATAGTTTCCCCAGGATCTATAACTTCTAAAGTTTCTAATCTCCACCCATGTACAAATTTAAATTCATTCATAGCGAGATTAGTGGCCAAAGTTCAACTCATTATCAATAAAATTTTCTTTAGTTAATCACAAATAGTCTATTCAAGTTTCCATTCATTTGCAGCTAAACTATTTTTAAATTGTTGAGTATTATCTGTAAGAAATTTTTCATAAATACCACTACCATTAAAAGTTCGATTTCTTGGCTATCAACGATAAACTAAGTAATCCAAATCTTGTGTTGTTTCAGTTCATTTAATATAGGTTTATGAAAAGGCAAGAAATAGTGTCACATATTGTATCTTAATCTAAGAAATCAAATTTGAAAACCTTATTGACCTATTACCAAAAATGGTTTAATTTTATGCAATATTTATTATAAAACTTAGTTTTGGATTTAGCACCTCATAAATGTAACTGACCTATTTTCTCAGTTAACATGTTCTTCAAGCAATTTTTTTTTTTGCAGTAGATTTAAGTATATATGATTTTATTGAAGCACTGTTTAGTAAAACCTGAACCTTTTCCTTATCATTACTACCAAAATTATCAACATTTAAGATTATCGAAGCATATTCATTAGTGCAAATTTGATTAGCAAAAATATTTTTGCACTACTTCTGTTTTATTCTTATCAACAGGGTTTTCATTTTCCTGTTCATGCATGTTAGGACAAAGAATAACGTGGCGAGTTTTATCACAGACATTACAAAGCTGAAATGATTTGCAGTATTTAGCCATATGGAAAGAATTTAAATATTTCTTCTTTTTGAACTTAATCATTTTATCTATAAGAACCATATGGGAAGCTGAAAAATATTCAGATGAATCGTGTGATTTATTATAAAATACACATTTGAAATCTTTAGCTGCATTCGAACCTGTGACGGTTGGGACATTTTTTGCTCGATATTTTTTTTTCTTTCTATAACACTACGTGATTATGAGCAAACAATTTCATAGCCATTTCGGGCTAACTGTCATCCATTTTCAGATAAACTTCTGTTTTTAAATATTCTAAAAAAGTTGAGATCCGAGATTTCTCTTAATTACTTTTGCTTATGAACAAAGAACTTCTTTACCAGACATTGAATTCTACAATAGGAAAAACCCAAATTTCATTGGAGTTCGCATTGTTTCCAGCGATCTTAAATAATCCTGTCACATATAAATCAGGTAAGCCTTTCATAAGTCCTATAAGCCTTTCACATATAAATTAGGTAAGTCTTTCATAAGTCCTATAAGCCTTTCACATATAAATTAGGTAAGTCTTTCATAAGTCCTATAAGCCTTTCACATATAAATTAGGTAAGCCTCTCATACATCTTATAAACCTGTCACATATAAATTAGGTAAGACTTTCATTAAGTCCTATAAGCCTTTCACATATAAATTAGTTAAGTCTTTCATAAGTCCTATAAGCCTTTCACATATAAATTAGGTAAGCCTTTCACATATAAATTAGGTAAGCCTTTCATACATCTTATAAGCCTGTCACATATAAATTAGGTAAGACTATCATAACTCCTATAAACTTGTCATACATAAATTATGTTAGCCTTTCATAAGTCCTATAAGCCCGTCACATATAAATTAGGTAAGCTTTCATAAGTCCTATAAGCCTTTCACATATAAATGAGGTAAATCCAGTCTGTTTTTACTACTAGATTTCATTAGAAAAATATTATTTTTATGAATTCCCTTATATTAATTTCAAATAACATGTCCTTCTTACCGGAGCTCTCTTGAAATGCTGCAACAGCTGAGGAATAATTTTTGGAAGTAAGAGAATAACTCTAAACTCTAAAAGTTATTATTTTCGTTTACCTGATCTTGTGTATGTGTGTGTGTACAGATTACAATAAATACTGAAATTTGTAACAATTTTACGCCTGAATTTTTAATTCTAATCGAAAGTATAAATATATAATTAATGTTTCATAATATATAGGAACACTCAATTTTGGTACCTTATAATGACTAATTTTTTACATATCAGAAAAAGATTAAGTATTTTCATTCATTACATTTTTGGTTCGTTTCGATTTATTGATAGCTTCACTTATAAGGCGAGAAATCGAGTAATTATAAACATCTGATTCTTCTACTTCACTATCCATAGTTAATTCTTTAGCGTTCAATTTAACTAACTTATCAAGAATTTTACTGTCCAATTTTATATTTTATTTATTTATTAACATATCACAAGTTTGGTGAAATTATCCATTAGAATTCCGGTTTCAATTTTGAAATCGGGATGAGGAAATTTTGCAACACTGTACATTTACTTTATAATGTTTCCGTGTTTAATACAAGAAATCGAAAACACCAAAAAATTGATTAATAACAGGAAAGTTACTTTTCAAATTTAACACGAACGCTACTCGATGTGAATTTAAAACTAAAAATAGCTTGTAACCTGATCTACCAGATCAGAAATATCTTCCAGATTCGAACTCTCACCAAGCTGAAATTAACTGGTAGTCAACCTAAACGCCTTACTTTTCATTGAATACCAATATTGTTTTTAACACTTCACTCAAAGCTGAAACTTCCATAATCATACTCTAATGAGCTTGCTTTCTTTTCGCGACATCTGGATACATACACAAAAAAGTTATGAATTTCTATTGCAAACACTTCTGACTATTTTTTTATCTCTGTTTCTGGTTTTTATTTAGCCCTATTGCCAAACATAAGCAAAATATTTTTAATAAGTATTAATTCTGTACTACAAAATAGTGGCTCATTTATTATATATTAAGTATGTGAGCTATTCGTTTTATATGCACAATCAGCAATAAAACGAATAGCTCACATACTTAATATATAATCTATGCAAATTATGACTTATACAATTTGTATCTAGTCAAATATATTAATAATGTAGTATATATATATATATATATATATATATATATATATATATAGATATAGATATATAGATGTGTTTTTGTGTGTATGTATATATCTATATATATATGTATATATATATATATATATATATATATATATATACATATATATATAGATATATACATACACACACACACATATATATATATATATATATATAAGGGAAACATGGACAGAAAGAAAGAGAGCAATAAACTATTGAAAATGATAGCATAAATAAATCTAACAAGGGAAGAGGCAACATTTTATGTTGCCGAGAAAAAAATAGTGCTATACCATATTTAAGTGAAAGGCGTATTGAGTTGTTTCTTGCATTCAGATATTTTTTTCTTTGGAATTCAATGCTGAAATTCCTCTTTTTTACTTTTATGTTATTGCTAAAGTCTACTGTATGTAAGCAAAATACAGTAATTTAATTATTTATAATGTGATAATAATAAATTGCTCTTAATATTTTTGAATAATTTGTGTCAAAATTATTATTCATGTTAACAAGTTTGGCTGAAGCCTGAAAAAGTTGTTATATTTATTATTTAAAAGAAAAAAAATACCTTTTGTTCAAAAATGTAGAAAAAGATTTTTTTTTTACTGATACATATGAAATAGTTTTTTTCGATCAAAATATTTATATTTAAAATTAATTTTTGAAACATAAATGCTTTCAATGCTGATTAGTAGGAACTTATAAAAAACTGATTTACTTTAATTAAATAAACATGTCAATGGTATGAAAAATAAAGCTCTATTTAAAAATTAGAAATATGTGATATAATAAAACTAAAAGGAATATTCAACGAAAAAGATTTCGTCCTATATTTAATAGATTCATAGTAACATTGTTATCGTTCCGATAGTTTGGTTTCGCTTTATTAAATGATAATTACATGTGCAAGTTATTTATCTTTAGTTCTTTTACGCCATTATTCCTGTTTACTAAAAGTGAATGGATAAGAATGACAGATTAAATTTAAGAAAATGTAAGTATCCAAGAGGAACAAGCACATAATTAAATTAAACTACTGATTTATACGTTTTCCTCTGTCAACTGAGTACACCTGATATTGGAGGTGAATCCATCAGCAAATGAATTGGGAAAAATTGTGTGACCATTTATTTAATAGTTTAATGTAATAATTATAGAAATATTTACTGACAAATTTAAGGAATGTTCTAAATACAAATGATTAAAATGCAAACAATTATGAGAGCACTGCTAATAGCATGAAAAAGCAAATGATTTTTTGAAAAATGTGGAGTATGAGGAACCAAATGATTTAAATATAATTAATTTTTCTTAAGTGATTAAAACACAGACAATGACTTTGTAAAGTTTATCTAAGAATCGCTATATACAATATTTGAATCCCATGTTACTCTCGTGTCCATAAATTAAGGATATTGCATATTTAGGCAAACGAAGAGGCAGAAGCAAAACAAATGTGACTTACTTGTAAAGTCCATTTATTAAACAAAAGGTAAAGAACAAAAAAGATGTTATATGTTTGAAATTATTAATAAAAATTGAGATTTTTAACCACTGGAGCAAATTTAAAAAAAAGAACCAATTTACAAAAACCTTTATAACATGGTTGGTATTATGATTAAAACATAGTATGCCCCCCAGACGATGCAGTACATGCCGTACAACGCCTAGGCATGCCAAAAATCAAATTATTGATCGGATATTGGGGAATATTACACCACTCATCAAGCAATGTTCTCCGAAATTCTGGTAGATATATGGGAGGGTGTTGACGGGCTGAAGTTATTTTGCCAATCATGTCCCACACATGCTCTATTGGATTCAAGACCAGTGAGTATGCTGGTCAGTCCATACGGGTGATATCCTCCGATTGAAGGCATTGGTCTACAATGTTTTCATTGTGAGGACGGGCGTTGTCATCCATAAACAGAAATTCTGCACCCTTGGAACCCCGAAAAAATTTACATGTTAATTCAGAATGATATCCCGACATATGTGGCCATTCATAGCTACATTATGAACATCCAGGTTCGTTTTGGAACACAGAATATTTCCTCCTCAAAAGAGCAATCCTACACCACCATAACT
Organism: Latrodectus elegans; assembly: GCA_030067965.1. Taxonomy (NCBI): domain Eukaryota; kingdom Metazoa; phylum Arthropoda; class Arachnida; order Araneae; family Theridiidae; genus Latrodectus; species Latrodectus elegans. The sequence goes on from CM057812.1 coordinate 33,525,900, forward strand.
GTGTCGTACAATGGTGTTCTCTTGGAGTAATGGGTAACTGGCCCTCTCCATAAGAAATCTCCATTTCCTGCGTGAATCAGACTGAAAGCTAAACCTGGATTTGGCGGAGAACATCATACAAGAGTATTATTGCGTTGTCCACAATAAATGCTTTATACTCCAGGGTAGCCTCAGGCGACAGTGGGTTGTGGTAAGTGGAACACATCTGAAAGGCCAGTGAGTTATGGACCAATTTGCCCAAAGAGTCTGCACATGGTCTGCCTTGAAATTGTCATACCAGTAGCTGAAGAGAGCTGACGAGACAGGTCTGATGCTGTGCTCCGTCTGTTTCTTTTGGATGTTACAGCCAAATACCGGTCTTCATTCGGCTATGTATCTTGGGAGCAACCTGTGTTGTAACGTCTACTCATATTACCAGAATCTTGGAACCGTTGCAAAAGCCTGGAGTTGACACTCTGGGCAATTCCAAGTTCCTATTATACTTCCAGCTTGGTATGTCCACATTTCAGATTGCCGATAATTTTACCACTTAAAACATCATCCAAATATCTCCTTTGTGCCATAACTAAGCGGTTATTAAACTTTAGGCTCTTTGAGAACAATTTTACTTCTTTGCCACCATTCTTTATATACCCCACTTTTACGTTCTCGTCATTGTGACGTACTATTGGTGTCATCTGGTGGTTTTTTCTAACTTGAATATTATTCTTCAAGGTGTGTGTGATAATTTTAGATGTAAAATTTTTATTTTGGAGTTCAATTTCTGTGTGATTCTGAATTATCTTTAATTTAATAACATGAGTGTAGATTTTTAATTTGTGTTTCTGGTTATCAAATGTTGAATATTAATGTATAATTTGAACTAGGTTATTAATTAATTGGTTAGAGAATTTATTCCATTATATAGTCATTTGAATCAGAACTTTTTCCGAAGCTTTAAGGTATTTCAAACAATATATTGTAAAATTTTTAAATTTAGGGCAAATGAACATTTCAGCATAGAAGCAATATACAAAAATGTGCTTGTTTTTTTATCGCTGTTATTAAATACAATATTAGTCTTTGCATTCATGCATCTATGCGAAAAATATTATATATATTCACCATTATGGTCATGACAAAAATTATTTTATTGGTACATATACTGTTTACGAATGTGTATAAAAATAATCTTAAAATATTTGAAACTAATAATAAGTTATTGGCAACGTTATGAATTTTCATATTAGTGACTTGAATTGAAAGATTACTTATACAGATTCAAAATTAAGCTAAGGGTAAAATTGACACACATACAAATTATTATTTTTTGAAGTACAAAAATGGATTTTTTTATAATATTTCTGAATTGACTTAAAGATTTTTGCTGATGTGCATACAATAAAACTAAGTTTATTTTCAATGTGTTTTTGTACTCAACAAATAATATTTTTTACCCCTCTCATGTTTAAGTAATATTTTCACACTTAAAGGTTATTAAATAATAAAGAAAAAATAATTTCACATAATATTTATGCAGATTGCTTTAACATTTTAAAAATTAACATGTTATGTTTTATGTAAAATTTCGTATTTAAACATATTTCATAAAAAATAAGAATAAAAATATTATTATTTGTTAAATTATTTTAAAGTAAAGTTGACATGAAATAAAATATTAATAATTGTATTTTACATTAAGAATGCATATTTGTTAAATGTAATTTGTAAGGTTGACTCATCATCGAAGACATTTCATTAGATATTTTTAGTATTTTGATTTAAGTGTGAAAAAGAATTAAACCATATTTTTAAATATATTAATTATTTTCACAGTACTTTAAATTCATTTTTAGGCAAAAAGCTGCATTAATTAATGAAAAAATATGTAACTATTTTTGCTATAAATATGAGTGTGACTTGTAACAATTGTAATAAAGTTATGTACATAAATGCAAGTAATGCAGTGATAAATACTGTGACACCCATATATATATATATATATATATATATATATATATATATATATATATATATATATATATATATATATATATATATATATATATATATATATATTCTTTTCAAATAATGTGAACAAAAAGTAAATAGGGAATATTTAGCAAGCATGCATATGGTTACATCCTTAAAACTATTAACAACTGTAGATGTCACCTGATATCATGTTCTTGGAAATTAAATGTGTGATTGCGCAGGTATGAAATGGTCTTTGTACAAAGTGAAGTTTGTTTGCTGAGATATTTTTCTCATTTCTGATAGGTAGCATTGAACACATTTGTAGATCTCGGTCTGGGTCTGAAAGCACATAAATGTGAACAAGTAGATGTTGGACCTGGATTGAAAATAAAACATTTATTAATTTCAGGAGATTTCGAAATTTATCACGTTTTGAACAAAAATATATTTAATGATTAATGATGAACTTAGATTTATTTTTTTATTATTTTAGTATAACGATCCGTATATATATATATATATATATATATATATATATATATATATATATATATATATATATATATATATATATATATATATATATATATATATATATATATATATAATTAAAAATATATATCATAATAATTTCATTAAATAAATATTATTAAGAGTAATAAAAGACAAAGAGGAAGTAAATGAAATAAAGTTTATTATAATAAAAATCCTAATAATATTTCAACAGCTCATGTTAAGTACATATTAGAAAAATCTGGAAAACATTTCATTTATATGACACTAGGAATATAGTTTATATTTCCATCCACATTATATATTTTAGTATTTATCTAATGATTTCTAGATCTGTCAAAAATAACTTATAACGTAACAAATGACAAAGAAAAAGTAATTTAAAATCATAAAAAAGTGAAACATATTTATGTTTCTAAGCCATTATTGAAAAGCCACAAATGTAGTTTAGCAGAAAATGTAAAATATGAATTTCCCTAATGTCATAGCTTAATGTAACGTAGGTAAATATTAATTAATCAGAATGAAAGGAAAAGTAAATCAGTAAAAAATCATCAGTTGTTTTCTTATAAGATATTTATTTTACAATAGATATTTTTTATAAAATCAACTGATTTCGTAAACATAATCACAGTGAATTTTATCATATAGGAACATGTGTGAAATCATAAGTTTTCTTATAAAATTAATTAACCAATGCAATGAAGATGACACTTTCAAAAAGTAATGCCTTTAACAAAGTATTTTTTTTTGTTTTTCATTTCATTTGAAGTAGGTTATGCATTTCGTTTTGTGTTACAAATTAGCTTCGAAAATTCGGACTATACATGTCCGATATTCGATACCGAAAAAATGTTCTTACATAACATCCATTTTATGACTTAAAGGCTGTTGTCAAACTTAATCTCATTTGTATCAGTGACCTTGTCATTAATCTATTTAGTTTTTTTTTTTTTTTTTTTTTTTTTGTGCTCTGAAAGCAAAAGAATGGCCTTGGCAGTGAAACACTTTTCCTGATGTAACAATAAAGAAAAAGAAAATCTATTTTTGTCAGAATTTCAAGCATAACTGTTTTGAAAATTGCCTTTCTTGCCATCTATAGATTATGTGAAAACATTTATACTAAAATATATTCTCCATAATTAACACACTATTTAATTCCTTTATATTTAACTTTTTAAAGATTTTTAAATTATTTTGAAAATATTAATATCTCTAATTTTTAATTAATAATTTAAATTCATTGTTTTGTCAAAAATGCAATTTTAAAACTTTCAGTTAATTGTATTTCACAAATAGCATAACGTTCTCCGTTGAATAAACCTTTTTTTGGATGATCCTTTTAAAAGATCATTATGTTATCTACATCTATTATATATGGCAATGTGTTTTCAACAAAATTACTTATTTAATATCTCTTTCCTTAATGTGCGACTATTGTTGTTCTCACTTCATAAGGGAGAAATTCATTTTTGAAACACAAATTCAAATGTGCATCATTAATTTTAAATTGAGATCATTTGTAATTTTACTTTCCAACTGTGATCATGTATTCCTTCCAACTCTTTTATCTTTTTTCAAAAACGATAAAAACAATTCTTAATCTTTATTTTGTTTATAATTTTTCCAAACTAGTTTTCATAAACTTATGAAGACCAAAACTAAAATTCGCCAGCCTTTTATTTGATTTAAAACATCTGTTTAGTCGTTTTAACCAAATCATCAATTCCAAAGTATAACCATTACTACTGGTTTCAGAAAGAGAGAACCCCTTCGCACGCATTCAACCTAACAATCCGTTAAGTACTTTGTATGACCTTTTCATTTCAGTAGGCCTATGGCCAATTAAACACACATGAGACATATTTTGTAAGGTTGCAACAAAAATAATTTTTTAGACGAATATTGGTGCGAAAACATATCGTTAATAACAACAATAGCATTTTGAAGTGTGTCAAAAACTCTGATTCTAATACAGTTTAGAAAATTGTGTATAGCTGCATATTTAAACTTAATAATAATAAGATAAAATAATAGGAATATTGAAAATTTATGTTTAAAAATGAATTATATGTATGTATCACACATATAATTATTTTGTGCATATTAATTTATCATATTAAGAGTTTTTGATAACGTTAGGATATTATAAACAAACCTAGGTTTCCTTTTATCAATAAATTTTTATATTAATGGCGTTAATTCTAAAAAAAATGCACTTACACTTTTATGCTAAGGATCAATTGTATTCTTAAGAACCATTTGAAAAGAAAATAAAACAAATAAAAGTAATTTTAATGGGTTTTTTAATACTAGATTGCAAAAAAACAAAAACAAATTATAAACAGGAAATTTAGAAGAACATTTTACAGAGTTTAGCAAAATATAAATATTGGAAATGACTGAAATTTCTTATAATGTTTTGGAATGGAATATTTAGATCAGTATTTTAAAAAAATATTCATTTCTATCGCATAAGAAAATTTAAAATTGAAAAAAAATGAACTTTTATTTTATCTTTTTTTCTGATATTACTTAAAGGAGACAAATGTTTCATCAATGTTAATGAGTTTATAAGATAAAATATTTATGCATATGAGGTAAATTACAATATAAGTAAATAGTTAAATATTTCAACTTATCTAATTATTAATGCTGTATAATATAATTATTATATAATCAATAAATTTACTTTAGTAAATTTAAATTTTTATAACATCATTTTTAAATTTGACATTAGTATTTAAATATAGCTTATTGAATTTGTTTTTGTTTGAAAGTTTTTAAGGAACTGTTTTAAGCAGAAAGTCTATTCTTTCAAGAGATTAAAATATTGCTGTTGAAATGAGTGTTGTTTTAAATTTGTGATTGAAAGTTACTTTCTATATGTTTATTTCAAGAAGTTTAAAACACTTTACTTGTATTGCAATTAAATAGAAAAAATCCCTAGAAGCACTAAATTATAAAACATTTATTCGATAAAAAATATTAAAAATGCATATTGTTTTCTTTAATTTAAACTATGAAATTTTTATGAAAGCATCCATGTAAATCTATATACATTAGTTTTTTTTTTAATTTATCCACATCTGCATTTGATGAAAACATGAAATTATGGTAATTCAATTTTGTTTCCTAATATTTAAAAGTTATTGTACTGTAATAGCTATAAATAAAAAAAATTTAAATTGTTTTTTTTTAAGCATTTGAACAAGCTAAAATTTAATGAGTGTCTGGAATAATTCCCCAATTATGATTTGTGTGTATTTTTTGAGCATAAGAGAATGATGAAACAAATTCAAACAAGATTCCTAATTGGTTCTATTCAATCTTATGAACTTATGAATAAATTATTTGTATAAAATAACCAGCAAGCAATACTTCAAAGCCATGCGTCTTTTAAATGCAAATAAAGTGAAGGTTCAGCATTTACCATCAAAGCAAAATATTATTTCCAATAAAATATATTATTTTATTAGAGTAAAATAAATTTTTCGTATTAAATTTAATTTTTTTAAGAAGTAAATTCCTAGTTGTTAAAAAATTAAGAATAATTTATAAAAAGGAATTTAAGCATTTCAATAATCTTTTAATAAAGTTATTTGATGAAAAATATTTAATTTTTATTTATGAATATTTAATTTTTATTTATATAATTAATATTTAATGAATAATAAAAATTGAATTTCCTAATCATTTAATTCTTTAATAAGAGATTGATATATTACCAAGAATAATCATACACAAAATTATATCCGATAAAATTAAAAACATGATTATAAAAACAAAACTTAAGATATATTTTGTATAAAATTAATAAATATTTGATACATCAATTAAATAACTCAGTAGACAAAATGATTGAAATTTTTGTGAAAAGTACATGAATATTGAAAGGTAAAAATTAAAGTTAACCATAGTATTTCATAAATTAAATTATATACAAATTCTAGAAATAAATTTATATAATATCATAATTATGTTGTGTAATTTTTGTATTTACAAGCATTGCAAATTTTTATAACAATATATTGAATTCAGATTTTTAGATTGAAAATTTTAGTTTTAATTAACTCGAACATGAATATAAAATTATTTTTCTATAAAATTATTGATTAAAATACATTATATAAAAGTTAAATTTGTTACGTTAGTAATAAAAATAAATTAAAAAGTATAAATGCATAAATTCATTAACAAATATAAAAAAACTTTTTAATACAAACTGATACAAATGACTATAAAATATTTCTTGTAGCACTCTTTGAAGAAATGTTCTTTGGCTTTCTCTAAATTCTTGCAACAAGAAGAAACACTACACAACTTGATTAATGCATATTCATATTACACACACACACACACACATATATATATATATATATATATATATATATGTGTGTGTGTATTATATATATATATATATAAATATATATATATATATATATATATATATATATATATATATATATATATATATATATATATATATATATATATATATATATATATATATATATATATATATATATATATATATATATATATATATATATATATATATATATATATATATATATATATATATATATATATATATATATATATATATATATATATATATATATATATATATATATATATATATATATATATATATATATATATATATATATATATATATATATATATATATATATATATATATATATATATATATATATATATATATATATATATATATATACAAGCAGCGGTACGCGGTAGGCTTAAGAAAAAAGCCGATGTAGAATCCATTGAGCGAAAATGATTCAAAAACGAAATATTATATTCAATAAAACTCTAGTATTTCCCATTAGCTATTAGCTTATTGTATAATGATTCTTTCTATTGCTCTAATATTAATTGATTCATTGATTCCAAATATTGATTGATTACTTGAATATTATTTCAAGATCTACTATAAATTAATGTAATAATTTGAACTTGGCCTCATCATTTCTGTGCCAAGGCTCTTTCATTCTGTAAGAGGACTTTTTTTCATCTTGCAGTATTTCTAATACTATAATAAACATCGAAAGTTAAACTGAGCTAATATTAAAAAAAATCCTATTTAGCAAAAATTTTAATTTAACTATGGAAGCAAGTTTTCCTCATCACTACTGGAAATTTAGGAAGGGAATATATATAATGCATTAATCTTTATCTTAGGTTTTATTACTTTGTATTTATTTATTCATATTTTTGTCAGCTGATGAATTGCTCTCTGATTTCTTAAAATATCTTATAAATTCTATGTTTGTCATACACTTTTATAAATTGGAAGATTAATTAAAAAAATATTTTTATTATTAATCAATTTTTTTCCCAAAAATTTACTAAGTTAACAATTTCATGACCATCTCATTCCTCATCCATCCATACTATATTTCGAAACAACGTAATTATACTTTATAATTTTAGAATGTTTGTGTGGTATTTAAGGGGGTATTCTTTTCATTAACAAAACATATGCATTTGATAGCACACTTTATAATGCTAATGTGTATTAAAAATTAATATTTATCCAGAATATATATTTTTATGTATGATGCCTTGTAGGAATATACAATGTATTTACATTTGTTATGTCTACAAATCAAAGCAAAATAAAAGTCTGTAATTGCTTTGGTTAGAAAGTTAAAGTATACTTTTACTGAATAAAAGTCAGAAATATAAATATAATTATTTGTCGAAATTACAATCGATGAAAAAGTACCATAAATTATTTCACATTGAAAGAACAAATGTTTTCTGAATATTTAAAGAGATAAAAATAAATTTCGCTTTTCGAAAATTTTCTGGATTAAAATTAAATTTATATTTGAATAAAGTAATTACACTTAAATTGTTATCTGCGACACATATTTGATTTTGAATCAAAACTAAAGAAAAATTATCCTATAAACGTCTTAGTTATAATTTTAAAATATAATTAAAATCGTATGCAATTAAGTTAAAATGCAATAAACAAACAAAAGAGTTACTTCTAAAAAACATATTTCGAAATTTCAAACTAATTATACCTTTTTATTCTTAAAAACTCTCAATAAAATATGTTGAAACACTTTATTTATATAAATATATTTTGTTATTTTGGGTACACGATTTTTAAAGAAGAAATATAGTTTACATAAAAAAGAATTAATGGGCCTTAATGTGTAGTAAAACAAGATAATAGAACTTCTAATAATGACCTGGGCAAATCCACAACAAACGAATGAAATACAAAGTGAAAATTAATGTTTAGATCTGTCATATGCAATTGTATGGAAATCAATTTAAGGAAAGTAATAAATAATTTCACGAGATTTTATTCACGAATTTCTCCAGTACCAGGGAACTCAATAAAATATGACCATGGGAATTTAATAAAATAAATCTTTAGTAACTGTGATATGCATATCATAAGATATTGTTACATAGGAGTCCTCATAGAGATCTCTCGAAAAAAATATAAATCAATGAATCAATGCATATATACATACATACATACATACATACATATATATATATGTATATATATATCAATGAAATTGATATATATATATATATCAATTTCATTGATTATGAAATTCTCCAATTCTCCTAATCAAATATATATATATATATATATATATATATATATATATATATATATATATATATATATATATATATATTCAATACAAGTTCCATTTAATGCATTTTATCCATTTAATGCTTTTAAATTCCATGTAAAATCCTTGATTAATCCCAAATAGTTAGATCAAGGAACTGGAAAGCAAAATCTATCCATTAAATAATTGAAAGTATCCACAGAAAAGTTTGGTTTGGAAACTTTTGTTAGTGAAAAAGTTTTGTTAAGATTAACCTTAAATTCAATTAAATTTTGCTTTATTTAAAAATACACTAATATTTATAAAAAATTTTGGTTACTCGATCTTATCCATTCAACTCTATTTCATTTCATTTAAATATTACGTATCTATGTGGAAACGGAAGAATTTAAAAAGATTTTTTAAAAAGAAAATTCATGATTCTGAGATGATATTTTTGTGCACAGATTTAATAATATGCATATATTTTTAATTAATATTATGGTTTTATTATGTAACTGGGCATACTTTGATTCACATTTCAGTTTATGGATTATAATTAGAACAGACAGATATTACCAAATTTCACTCATAATTTTACATCATAATTTTTCTTAAAATTTGTTTTAACAGCATATTTATATATGTACGTTTTTATGTTTTTATTGAATGTAATGTTAAACAATTTCTATACATTGATAAAATTTTTCCAAACATAAAATTATAGATATAATCAAAATATAAAATTATAAATTTAACTTTACAAAAATTATTTTAATATTTTTCTTAATATCAAAAAATATAAAATGATAAATATCCTAATACTCATTTATCCTGCTAAAATTATTATTTTTTTACACTTTCCCCGATTTTTTACCTTTAAATATTTCTAGTAAACTTCGAAGTATAAATGAGTAAAAATGAGTGTTCAAAAATTTAATTAGTGATAAATTCTGAGTCCTTTTAGCTATTATATTAATACTTATAAGTAGAGCGTGCTATGATAAATCAATTTTTTAATGAAAGTCAAATCTTGTCTTTAACTAATGTATCAGAAAAATAATTATTAGAATGTGCAATTCAATAAAAAACAATATAACTCACAGATTCTTTTGATCAAACTGGCTATTTATTAATAAAGTAATCAAAAATATTTTCCTTATAACAATTAGAAGATCATAACACTGGTATTACAAGTACTTATTATTATTGATTAAAGGTAACTGTTTTTACCAGTTACATTTTTTTTCACTTTTATTATTTATAAAAATTATCAAAAGAATCTGATATTTCATATTTCTAATTTTGTTAATGACGTTGGAGAAATTTTACTCGTATATTAATTATGTTTATGATATAATATTTCTTTCAAATTTTATAGTCCAGGTAATAGAAAATTAGTTTAAATTAAGTGAAAGAATAACTTATGGGTTTTTAGTATAAAAATGAAAATTACGCAAACAATAATATGTTAAAGCTTATAATTTAAATAATTATTGACTAGCTATTAAAACGCAATTCATTTTGATCAAAATTAAATACAAAGAAAACATTTTGTTATAAATTCACAACTGAAATAATTTATTTCATAGATTCAGTTTTTTGACATATTTTCCAAGTAAATAAATTTTATCCATTTTTTAGTAGACGTAAACAATATGATATCATTTTATCACTAAAACTCTTTAGAAACTAGATGTTTTTCTATTGAATATATTGCTCAATAAATCACTCACAAGAATGCTGCGCACCATTTAATTAGGATTAAATCTTTAGGCACAAAGAAGTTGATTAAAACACATTCCACTGTTCAAGAAAAAGATTAAAAATTTAATTTCAAAGAAATTTAAAAATTAGTTTCTCACCAATACTAGATTAAGAAGTAAACAAATATTTCAAAACGCTTTGTAGACTGCTAAGACCCACATTTAAAATTTCCTAAGAAATTTATTTTGTTAAATAAAAACTAACAATATTATAAAAAATTAAAAGTGACAAAATAAAACAAATTCAAATATATATATATATTAATCCCTTAATTCAGGATACAAAATGTATCTCAATATAAAGCTACAGTGTAATTTGTGTTTAAGGTATTCTGGTAGAAATACAGATTTGTAAATCAAAATTCGAATTTTGCAAATTGTTAATTTAAAGAAACTAAATAAAATCATATCTTTACTTAATAATAAAGATATTTAGAGTGTTCTTTTAAATAACAGTGTGATTAAATAATTGATAATTTCCTTTCGGGAAAAAAATAAAGTTTGAAAGGAAATTACAAAATGTTTCAATTCTCACTAATTGCTGAAAAAAAATTCTATAGTAATACAAAGGAATGATAAAAATAATTTAATTATAGACTAATAAAAGAGCGATGCTCAAAAAAGGATCTTTATGTAAATCTGACAAGACTAATTAATGACTTAAGGTAATTTTGATCATTTTTTAAACAAAATGCATCGAATTATCTCTTTAACACAAAAATCAATTTATTTTAAATCTCATTTATTTTGACAAAAAAAATGACTTACATTTTTTTCTTAGTCTTTTAGTTCATTTGATAATTAAATAAATATCTACATGCTAATGAGTATGTAGTTGTTATTCCCATTATATTTACTGGAATTCTAAGTATTATTTTGAAAGTGCAAATATAAAAATGCATTTAAATATTAAATTAATGAAGATTTAAATATTTTGCATTCTAATATCTGACACACATTTAACGTTGTAACATATATTAAAGTATTCAAAGAAATGCATTAAATGCTAGAAATTAATTAGTTGAAAATAATTTTATCTTTTTATTTTTTTTTGAAATAATAACAAACGGGAATTTAACTGTACATTAAATCAATATTTAAAAATAGTTTTGTTAATAAATTTAGAATAATCTTGCATTTCTGTGCATTCATTGAATATAACAATTCAATGAATATGCGCAAAGTTTTGCATTCCTTATTACGAAGTGTATAATATATTATTGGCATTTTTACAAATGTCTGTAATAAATATAACAAAAAAGTTTCATAATCGGCAAGTACTTTCTTCTGTTTACAATTTTTCTGGATTCCACTTACATTTTACTCTGAGAAAAGATTTGTAACACATTCATTCTATTATTATTGCACTGTAGTAAAAATAACACATTAATAGCATGCATGTGGTATCTGTCACATCTATTTAAACATAAATTAAAAAAGCTGAATTTTATTCTATTATTTCCCAATACTAAAATCAAATTTCCAATCTTCCATTTCTCAGAATTCCATTTCCACAATAGATAAACTTACACTAAACTATAATAATTATTAGAGTAGTATTTTTTAAGTATTTCATAAGATAATACTTGTTCAATCCTCGAAATATATGCATAATCCTATTATTTAAATATAATAAATCTATATCCGCAGGTGTAAACAAACACTAAAAAATATAATTTACCAAAGAAATATTTGGTACAGAATTATTTCCAAATATAGATACTGAATCAATCAATTTGCGCACGAAATTTGATGACATTTCTAAGAATAAACTAGGAAAATCATTACGTTTACTTTGAGGGTTTCAATTAATTAGATTGTTATTATAAAGTAAACAAAACACTGATAGGTTCGTTTTCATCTTTCAGTATTAAAGCATCTATTTATTAGAAAATATTTCTATGACAAGAAAATTATTTTTGTTTACATTATAACATATTCAATTCAACAATATTCGTAAATTCAAAACACATTGTTTTTTTAAATTATAATCACCAACAGGTCTAAAGGAAACAAATAAGAAATTCTTTAGTAAATCTTTCATATAAAACCATTTATTTCATTCCTATTTAAAACGATGCTTGTGTACATTTTGTTCATGAATTTTCAAAACAAATTGGATGAATTTTGTGAAATGTTTTTTGTTCTGCATAATAAATGTTAGAATTGCAATTTAATTTTCATGATACATTTAATTAAATTTTTAATGCAGATTAATTTACAATTTTCAACATAATAATAGTTGAAAGAATATAATAATGCTAAATGCAATATTTTACATAAATATAATAAACAAAAATTCAATGATCATCTTAGGAATAGAATTCTGTAAATATATGTATATACACACACACACACACACACACACACACACACACACACACACACACACACACACACACACAAATATATATATATATATATATATATATATATATATATATATATATATATATATATATATATATATATATATATATATATATATATATATATATATATATATATATATATATATATATATATATATGTATGTATATATATTGATGAGTATTTTTTAAAATAATACTTATCTTTTAGTTAATTTAATTAAAAATTTCTAACATTTTTTTTAATTATGTATGAACTAAATTTATATATTAGAAAATAAATGTGAGCATTCCATAATTACATATATTTCTTTATTTATTTTCTTTTTTATGTAGCTTCTGGTAGAAATTTCAAATAAGTTATATGATTGACATGTAATTAAGAAATATATTGTGCTAATTCTATTAAATTTTGATCAGATCTATCACCTCGTTATTCACTAAAATCCTTTTTATGAATATAAAATGAAATAATATCATGCAGTTACGTATAATGATTGATCAAAGACTAATCTTAATGTAACACACACTTTTATTTTATTTAAGTAGTGAATACATTCTTTTAAATACCAGTTGTTAAAATTTTAAATTGATAAAAAAAATAAATTTCAAATAATACAAACTTATGCGCTTTAGTAGTGTTATAATTAAGAAAATATACATCATATCGCAACTCTCTCTACTGCATTTCCAGGAATTCAATTATTACTAAGTTATCATCACTTCCAAATGCACACAGAAATTATCTCAGTTAATGTAAAAAAGTTTGTTGTGCTTTAAAAAATTCTGGACTTTCAAACATTTTCCTAGAAAATTGATCCAGAAATGATTGAGTTGCATCAGCAACGCTAAGTTCGGTAGAAATAAGAAATTAAACGTTAATTTTATTTTTTCACAAATCCACTTCTCTCTTGAAAAAATATTTCTTTTTTATTTCGGATGACATTTCAAATTTTAAAGTCTTATTGCTTCATATATTCTTTGAGTGTTACGATAATGATTTTTTGCAGAAAGTGGAACCTGAAATGTTCTGTCTGCTTGACGTAATCAACTAATTACAAAAAAATACAAAAAGAGAATTGTATTCCACTGAATTAAATATGATTACTATACAAATGCGTAAATATTAATATTTTATGCAGCTGTGAGAAAAATCGTCATGTTCATCATTGTTTTTGCACTAAACATTTTCTATTATCAAAATTCGTCTTATATTATCAATATATATATATATATATATATATATATATATATATATATATATTGTAAATGATTGAGTTGCATCAGCAACGCTAAGTTCGGTAGAAATAAAGTGGAACCTGAAATGTTCTGTCTATATATCCTATTATATATCCTATTACCTAAAATATAAAGTTGTGTTTGCAAATCAAAATTATATGTATATATATATATATATATAATTTTGATTTGCAAACACAACTTTATATATATTTTAGGTAATAGGATATATATAAAAATATATTTTGCTTTATTTGAAATATTAGAGTAAAAGAACAGAAATATTTCCCTGTTTTGAAAAATGCATAGTAAACACACACATTTAACCTGATATATCCGTAAAATGTTCGCAGAAAAATGATATATTATTTCACATAAATCTTAGTAGAGAATTCTAGAGCTTCTAAAATGACAGAATGAACCGTGATGAAAGTCATTAGTACAAAGAAGTCTTCTAACCATACTAAACATATAACACGCACAATAACGTTTGAGAGAAGAAATATCAAAGTTCTTGTTGAATGAAAGTTGCACCTTTGAACAATGTTCTTTGAAATTTAAACTGAATAATCACTATTATCAGTTCTCTCTGTGAATAAAAATAATCTATTATATTTGAAATTTTGATTTGTAGAGAATTTCGTTTTTATAATAAACATAAATTTCTCAAAACTTAAATATAAAAAGTTAACTAAAATGTAAAAAACGATGAGCAATTTATATATATTTTTTTTAATATTTGTATAATGGATATATAAGGATATCTACACTGTATACTTTATAATTTAATATTATTTCATAAATTTATAAATTATTTTATGATACCAGTGTATAAATATCTATTATCAAATATTTATTTAATTATATTTGGTACAAAGGTATTTGGTACTGATTTTTTACTTTACAGTGATTTTTCTGTTCATTAATTTGAGAAGAAATAAAATATAAAAATTCATTTTATTAGTCAGTTAATAGTTTACATATTTTAAGCAATATATTAATTTACAAAAATAGTTTAAAAGCTAAGAAATATATGTAAAATCTGCATTTAGCTTTAATGTTGTGTTTCAATAAATTCTAATTTTGTTAAACCATTACAAGTGTAAAAACTTGTAATTTTACAACAGCTAATGATGAGAGAAAAGAAGTGCTTACTAATTTAGAATTGTTTTCTAACCCATATTTAATCCAATTAGGTATTATTGTTAAATTACATTAGCTATTTTTTTAAAATTATTTATGTATGAAATAATCATTCTGTTTGTAAAATTTTACAATTATAAAAACTTTACTTTTTAAAACAACTAATTGTTTTCTTAAATATATAAAAAGAATATAAATTAGGTTACGATAAATTCAGATATTATTTAATATGAGTGTAATATATGTGAATGTATTTCCAAAAGTTGTTCTAAAATTTAAAAATTTAGTTTTATTTTTTATCTCAATGAATAATAATTTTGATATGTTTTGCTTCATTATTTAATTGATAATAACTTTTTAATATTATTGAAATCACTTTGATTAATATTCATCTTTTATATCATAAGCTATTTCACTAATTGCCCTGCAAAGGAAGAGTAAATAAGTAATAGTAGTGATTATTTTAAATGTAATAATTGTTTTAAATTATATGTTTAAAGTTTTCTTCTCATTTGAAACTTTTTTAACAAAAGGATGACAAAATACATGTTAACAGAAAATAAATATTTTACTAACATATTTTTGAATAAATAATGTGTGGATTTTAAGAAAAAGTTTACTTTAAAAAAATTCTGAATATTAAAAAAAAGTAAAATACATGTGCCATTTAATTTGCTAGTTAATTTAGTTGATTTTAGAAAAAGTATTTAATGTGTTTTCAAATATTTGTTTTATACGAATATAAGTAAGACAAAAATAACTAATGTATATTATTATATTATTGTAAAATGTATATTATTATATTATTGTAAACCTTGCTTGAAAATTCTAGGGAAAATAGCAATTTAAATCTGCATAGTATAGAAACAAGTGGATAAAAGAGACAAAAAAATTGTTAAAAGAAACAATTTAAATAACATGTGATATTCATGTGCTCAGTAAGCACAACTTATTAATTTTGCATATTCTGTGTTCAGATGATTTGAGTTTACAATATTTTGTATATTATTAAGGGGGTCAAATATTGAAATAACTAACAACTGAGCATCATGTAAAATATTTGAAATGATTAAAACATCAAACGTTATGTGGTTAAAATTACTGCATTAGATATCAATATAAAAAAAATTGAATTTTAATAAAAAAAGATATTTTAATATAAATTAAACAAAATTATGATTTCCAAAATGTAAGTTAAATGTTTTTGTTAATTCACAATCATTATTTTTCAATTATATGCCCATGATACAATTTTTAGATTTCAACATATATATATTGAATTAAAATTTTCTAAATTAATACAATAATTTATATTATAAAAAGCAAATGATAGATTTTTCTAACTGTTGTTTTCAGATATGGTAACAAATATTTTTATAGTAGATAGTTAAACTTAATTAAATAATTATATATTAGCAAAGCATATTAAAATAAACCTTACAATTACAGCAATGAGAGTGAAAACTCTTTATATATTTAATTTCAAAATGAGTAATTATATTCATGCTCGATAATGAAAAATTTATTATATCATTAAAAGTTATATATCATTAAATGTCCAACATTAATAACATTAAGTGGACGTGAATCATATTAGAGTATATAATGTTACGTTTGCAATTCAATTATCTGCAAAACATTGGTTAATACACGTGAAGAGCATGATATTTATCATACATAAATCAGAATTGTTCCCGTAATATAGTGCAAAGCTCTCTTATACTTTATAATTAAGCTGATATAATTAATATCATTCAAATGGTGCATTTAATGCTGTAAAATAATTAGTTATTTGATTTAACTGCAGTTATAATAGAAAGCATTGTCTAAAAAAATTAATATTATCATGGATATACTCACGCAATATGCTCGAAGAAATCTCATGGAAAATGGGTATTATAGTATTTGTAATTTGTTATTTAGTAAAAAAAATGAAAAATAATTTATTAATTATTAATTAAAATTAAGCATTTTTTTTAAATACGTAGCATATTTGTTATCATTTTTTTGAATAGGTGAAGTTTGTCAGTGGTCTAGTGTTAAAATTTTTAATAGTAGAAAATTTATTATTAAGCATCACTATATATAATTATATAATTTTAATAATAGATACTATACGAAAGAGCATACCATTGAGAAATTTAAAAAAAAATAATATAACTTTTAGCTTAACAATTATATTACATTTGTGGCATTAAAAGTGAATTAAGCTTCAGGGCGAACGTTTGGTTCTCAATGTATTTTTCCTTAGTAGCTCTTTATTGAGAAAAGATGAAAACTCTGTATAATATTTAATAAGTTGTAAATATCTTATAACTTACATAAATATTTGTCTACATTTATTGAATTAAATGAATAATGCGAAAACGTTCTAAACATTATTTTTTAAAAATCCAATATGTTTTAATCAATTAAAAATGTATTTGAACAATTGATTTGAAATAGTTATTTTATCTGTTGGAAATAAAATTGGTAGAAAAGTTAAATACTAATCGTATTACATTGCTTTCCTTTACTATTACATGTATTCTTAAACTATATAAAACGATTTCATTACATAATTTGAACTTTTGAATCTGACATAATAATTTGAATTATTTTCCCAGGTCTTTTAATAACTTGATATAAAAAAATTATATATAAACATTAGTTAATATTTAAAATTCCTTTTTCTATGCAAATATAAAAATAAAGTATTTTTTGAAATTAAAAGTTAGACTTTATTTTACTTTTAGAAGTTTTGATCATTTTGTGGTTTTCAACATTTTTACACCAAATATATTTATCCTATCTTAAAATATCTACTGAAATGAGCTCATTTTAGAGCCTTAATTAAATTTCTAATGGAGGTATTATTATAAGTTTTATTCAAAATCATCATATATTATTTTTCAAATTTATAAATAAAAATGTTTAATACATTGCTGAACTATTGCATAGGATGGATAATACTATCATCCATAGCAACCACAAAATGAAATTAAGCAAAATATGGAAAATTAGAATATAAGTGCGGAATATAGTAAGAAGAAGTATGCGCATGCAAATTTTTTTTCCACGTCTGTTCATCCCGTGATAGCGTTCATAAGAGCTTTAAAGGTTTTAACGCGTGTAGACAGTTGTTGATTCATGTCAAAGTTTTACAGGAAAGATTTAATAGACGAACTTGAAATTTTTGGCATGTCTTCCCGACATCACTTAGATGATTTTATGCGTGAACGAATTATTGGAAAGATCGAAAAAGGAGAAAAATAACAGATGTTGCCAGGGATTTCGACATCGCTCACAGAGTTGTTTAAAGGCTGTGGAAGTCATTTAAAACTACTGGAATGTGTAGCAGGTGGCACGGGGGAGGTTGTGTTAGAAGTACGACGCCTGCAAAAGTCAGGTATATCGTCCTATCAGAAACAGGCACACCACAGCTCAGCAGGTGACAAATGTCCACTAAAGTCCCTTGCCACCCTCTTAACATCGGAACGGCTGCTGTAGATATTAATATAGATTAAATATAGTAGTAGGCGTAACGAAGTTAAGAAGGTGGCAACTTACTTTAGTGGACATACTGTATGTATACTATATATATATATATATATATATATATATATATATATATATATATATATATATATATATATATATATATATATATATATATATATATATATATATATATATATATATATATAAAATATATATATATATATATATATAAATATATATATATATATATATATATATATATATATATATATATATATATATTTAATATATATAAATATATATATATTTAAACTATATATATATATATATATATATTTAAATATATATTTAATATATATAAATATATATATATATATATATATATATATTTAAAATTATATATAAGTTTTATAGATAATTTTTTACAATGCTTAAGAATCTCTTGTCATACCTTGTATGATGTGCATTTACAATGATAACAAAGGCATCATTTTGAATTATTTCCTTTAAAATGATAGAATTGTAAATTTATTTTATATCTTTTCTCAAATTATATTATTCTCTACAAAATAAAAAATAGTAATTAATTATGTCTTTTAATTAAGCTTTGCAATATATATCAGTACTGATACTTAGGATAAAATCATATTGTTTATTAAGCTTGATTTATCTTCTTAAAAATGCTGATTTTGAGTAAGCATACATTTTAAAGCAGTGAAAATACAGCTTAAACTTACTTTTTTTTAAATTATAAGTTATTTATTTGTTTACTTTATAACATCTTTTTTCGTTAAAATATTGCTAATTTTAAAATTTATGTAACTATAAGAAAAAAATACATTTATTATTATTTTAATATTGTTGACTTTATTATTCCTTTTCAAAATGTTTTGTGACAATCTCTGAATTTAACAGTGGAAACTTAACTTCTGCAATAGACAACAGTTTTTACACCTAATAAAATTTTATGAAGATATTTTTTTTTCAATATTCTTCTTTTCTTAGATATTTGTATTCATTATAGCAATTTATCAGAAAAAGCAATACACATAACTTTTATATAAAACACAAATTCATGTAATATATATTTTCTGAAATTATTCCGATGACAATATTTTGTGAATTAAATAATGTGAAGTACAAATTAATCTGTTTTAAATGTGCGCGATTTTAATGTGTGTAAAGTATAATGCTCTTCATAATTCTCTATTGATTTTCATTTTGACAATCATAAGAGAAATGTTGTTTATCAATTTAAAATGATCCTAAGTAGACTAAAACGTAAGTTGGAAATTATTTAATGTTATTTTATATGAAAAAAATACTTTTTCTAGATGAAGTAACATAGTGATTTGTTTGATATATAAGTGGTTTTTGAAATATTTGACCCTTAAATATTATTAAATAAAATATGTTGCTTCTTAAAATTCAAAAACTGCATAAATATACGTTGCTTATGCATGCATGAAGAATTTAATGCTTTATTAATTAATTTAAGTTATTATTGCATATATATATATATATATATATATATATATATATATATATATATATATATATATATATATATATATATATATATATATATATAAAGATTGATATATATATATATTTCTTGGATATTTTAACAAAAAAATTCTTTTTTTTACAAAATCACTTTGTTGGGGTGTTTTTGCATCCTTATCTTAAGATACCTTCTCATTTATTTACAAGTTTATTCCTTAATGATACTTTCAAATTCATTAATATTGAAAATGAATATTACTTCTGTTGTTCTGTTGTTTTAATGTTCTTATAATACTTTATTAAGTAAATGTTAACTAAAAAAACGTTAGAGAAATATTTTTGCTTTTATTTTGGGAAAGTTATCTCGTAAAATATATATATATAGTTAACGAAAGCTTTAGGTAATGCAATTTTTATGTGAGATTTTTTTATGAGATATGGCTAAAATATCCAATAGATAATACGTTACTAGCTTTTCTCCTTATTCAAAAAATATATATATTTTCCATAAATTTTGAGAATTGCGAACTAAAGTCTAGAAAAACTTAAAGCAATTTTGATTTAATTTAATAAAATTGATTCAATGCAGAAATGATTTTTTTCAAAATAATTCATTGCGTATTAACACTCGTTGTAGTTTCTCCACAGCAAGACGTCAGATGAAGTTCAAATACTTAGCTATCAAAGTTACAATTTAATTGTAAAGTCTGTGTGAAATTTTATGATATCCAGCTCTCAATACCCAACATATGTTACAAAATTAGTCAGTGAAATTTAATTAACTACTATATGTACTAATTATGTACTTTTGTGCTCCCTATTTCTCAGTTAATAATGCATAAAACGTATCTAATATTGAACGAAATATTATTAGACATCTTTTGTCTACTAAAATATTTTTCAAATTATCGTTAAATTAAATACTAGATGCAAGACTTATAAAGATTTTATAATAAAATAGCATATGGAAGTGAATACTTTCCATATGTTACTTTCATACCTTAATTTATTATAAAATGCTTTTTCGAATATATAGTTAATTTGTAAATGTTATTTTATTACAAAAGGAATTTTTGAATGTATTATTGATTTGTAAATGTTAGTTTATTATTAAATGCTTTTTGGAATGTATTATTGATTTGTAATTGTTATTTTATTATAGTAGAAATTTAGTAGTTAGTAAATAATATGTATCACATTTGTTATAAAAATAGAGGGTCTATAACTTTGCATTTTTATGAATATTATGATTTTTAAACTTTTTCATTATGGCTAAAGGAAAATAGAATAAAGCCCCCCATATTTTATGTAAGTATTTAAAATTATAAAAAGCCTGCTGACGTATAAGGGGTAAATGACATATTTAATAATTTTTCCATCCTTTTTTAGTAGAATTACATTTACTAAACGAACTATTATAATGTGATTAAAGGAACTATTATATTGAAAATAGTTTGAGAATATTTATATAAATCCTGATGAAATATTTTTATTTTGAAGTTAAATGATTACATTTCTATGTAGTTCAATGCTCAACAGAAATAAGAATTTTAGGTGCTGTGTGTGTTTTTAGATTCTATATATTATGTAACTTCATCTATTACATATATGCCAAGAAAGTGAGTTTTATTTCATTACACATTTTTGTTCCTTTTAGATTTTAAAAATGATTATAACGGTGAATTTTTAATAAGATTTGAAGAGCAAATTATAAGAATAAAACATTATCCATTGTATATAGAATTTCAAAATAAATTTTTTATTAATGATATTGGAAAAAAATACGGTTATAATGCGGTGCATGGATTTATTTTCATATATAAGATAATAAAAAAAATTACTTATTAAATAATTAGTACATTTATAATATTTCTTAAATCAGATTTTATTTACATAAGTTATCGTTGCTTCAAATAAAAATTGCAAAAGTATATTTAGTTGCTATTTTAGATTAATTTACAAATGAAAGCGAGATATTAAGATTACACGTTTCCTTTTCTGTTTTTCCGAAGAAAACTATAAAACGGCAATAAAAGAAGTAATTAAAATCATTGCTTATAATTGTGATTTCAATGAATCAAATTAATAACTTAGCATAATATTAATTCTTTCTCAGATTTTATTCTCTCGAGGATTCTATTTTTATCTTCCCAAGAATTTTGTAAAAAAGAGAAATGAGTGTTGTGTTTATAAATGCAGGAAAGAAATTTATTTGCATTGTGATTAATTACTGGGTTTCGAATATTAAATACTTAATAAAATGACTTCGCAATAGCAATAATATTCTTTAACGCAATTAGAAGTTAGCTTGAAGTCAAGAAATATCTAATTCACTTTTGTAGAGAAAGAAATGATTTGAATGAATCGTGAAATATGCATTAAATTATCAGTAACTTATAAACTTGGACGGAAGTAAAAATGATAAATAAATTTATTTCAGGAATTTGTGTGAAAAAATTTGAATTTTCCAACCAAATGTTATTTTTAATAAATGTTATTTTTTAAGAATTACATTACTTATTGAACAGTATTTTTCTGAAAATACAAAAAATGTTTATTTTAAATATGTAAAAATGCAATATTTTAATACACTGAATATATATTCTATGAAAATTAAACTTTTGCTATATGCAATATATTCAATTAATATAGCAGTGTATTTATTTTTTTTTTAAAAATCGGTTATACATTAAAAAAAAAAAAACATAATCTACAATTATATTTAATAATTTTTACATTTGTTTTGAAATGCCTAAATTTCAAATATTAAATCTCTATTATCCGTTGTCAATATATTTAATATAAATCAAATAATTGTAAGTCTTAAATTTGAGAAATATCTCTCTCCTTATAAAGAAGTTTTGATTATTAGTCACAATGCACTTCTAAGTTAAATGTAATATTAATATGAAACAATTTATAAGAAATTGAAATATAATTTTTGCTAAATTACTTATTTGTTGTGTTTGCTTTCCTACTTTCTCATTTAAGTTAATATGTAACTTCTATAAGCATTCCTAAATGTATATATTTCAGTAAATATTTTGTAGTACATGTTCCGGTTCATACCAGGAACAGAACAACTAAACATTACTTTTTAGCTTTATTAAAAGGAATAGTCACAACACTCGATTTGGATTCTAACAATAGTGGATTGCTAGATGTATGTAGTTGATGTTATGTTAGATATAGATAGTTGATTGTGAATGCAGTTGGCATTCATCAACACTCGCACATCAAAGATACTACTGTATCCGCTCGGCAGCTGGAATTCTGCATAGTTTTATGATTTATCTCAATTAAATGTTCCTACCTTGTATTATTATTTTTTATATTGCATATAGCTGTAATATATGTTTTGTGTAAGATTGTAATTTTCTTAAATCCAACACTACAACGCAGCAGTACATTTGCTTACAAGATCCTTTTTCAAATATTTATCTTCAGTTGTGTAACGATATCATAACAGTATGTTATGCAAC
The DNA here is from genome assembly GCA_030067965.1 of Latrodectus elegans. Taxonomy (NCBI): domain Eukaryota; kingdom Metazoa; phylum Arthropoda; class Arachnida; order Araneae; family Theridiidae; genus Latrodectus; species Latrodectus elegans. The sequence continues at coordinate 33,549,968 of CM057812.1, forward strand.
TCACACATTGTTCAGAAAACTGAATTGCTTAGATATTAAAATATATTATATATTCAAGTAAAATATACAATATGTAGTTTACTGAAATATAATATGTATAAGATCTTATCTGTTTAAATTTTTTCATTTAAAATATTTCTTGTAGTTTGTATGTGTGTGCGATTAGTAGGATGATATCTTATCAAATTATAACAAAATGTTTTGTAGATTAACTAATTAAATTGTAAATTCATTCCAATAAAATTTAAGTAAATAACTGTAAGCCAAATGTAATGGGAATTTTTAAAATTTTAAGTACTACAAATTATAATTTCCAGTTATTTTTTAAATGTGCAATAATTATCATTATAAAAATATCGTTATATAAGCATATTTTATTAATATTATCTCTATTCATAAATAATTTTTAGATCTTAAATTAATCTTCTCTAAAATCTAATGAAATCACAGGAATAGAATCATGTTTATAAATAAATTAAATAAATAAATAAATATATATATATATATATATATATATATATATATATATATATATATATATATATATATATATATATATATATATATATATATATAAATATATATATTATATATATAAATATATATTTATAAATAATTATTCGGGTATTAAAGTTGCCGTATAAAAATTATACGGTAATCCCGGATAAATATATGACACTGCTTTTATTATCTTATTTTAAAAAAATTATTTTAAATGTTCTTCCTAGTCTTAATTTCAAAATATCGATATTAAAAAAAGAAATGAAATTGCCATTTTGAGAAATTATTTTAGAATTTCTTCTAAATGGAGAAATATGTTAAGTTTTGAAATGAAATAAATAATTTTTAAAATGAATGTTCTCAGCTTTTTCTCCTTTTAAGAAGTTTTATTTTTTAGCATTAAATTTTTTTTAGTTATAAGTTACATTGGCAGAAACTAGAAATATATTGAAATTTCAAATTATGAAGAATAATGAATTTTTTCATATCATATCACACAAGTGCTTGATATAAGCTCAAAACTCAATCATTTGAATGGTAAATATAATCTTTTTCTCATTAGTTCTTATATCGATTTAAGTTCCTTCACACGAAATTAGTTTTTTGAAACGAGATTTTAAAAGGCTATTTTCAAATTCAATTTATATAAACTCATGACGTTTGGTTGAAGGTAGATAATCATGAATGAAAGAAAGTACTGTTTTATTTCTCATTTCGTTAGCAAATATAACTAAAAGAAAGTTTGTAACTATACATATTCACTTTAAAGTTTAATATTTTCTTATTGTGTTATAAGTTTTTCTGATTGAGTTTAAAGCTTGATGAATAAATTTTGCCTAATGATGAGCATTATTAAAATTAATTATTATACTTTCCTTAAGAATGATGATTTTATTGAGAATATCTTTCCGTAAATAATTATATGAGCTTATAATGAAATATACCCCAAAAGATGAATGAAAACTGATTCATGAAATATTTTATTAATTATTAAATTAAGATTGATAAATTTACAGTGCTCTGGAAACAAGAATGCATAAAATAAAAACACTTTTCTTACAATAGATAATGATGCAAACAACATTTACCATGATTCAGTTTATGCACTTCAATAGTTTTGACTTCCGTGGTAGCGGTAAAGAGTGAGTAAAATTTGGGCAAAGTAGCAACAGAGGCACTGGTTTATTTTAAAAAATGGTCTGATGATAATTTTCTTCAAATTCCGCTAGAAAAAACCAAATATATTCTAATAGTAAAGCTTAAATATGGCCCACAATTTTTTTGGGGAAACAACAGAGTGAAGACAAAAGACACAATTAAGCTTCTAGGAGTAATAATTCACAAAAAGTTAAACTTCATAGCACATCTAAAATCACAGGCAAATAGAGCTATGGCATTAGAGCAAAAGCTCTTAATGATAGCATGAAACAATTGGGGAATTTCCCAAAGACACCGAATCATACTATATCAAACTGTAATACAGAGGATGTTGGCGTATGGGGCAGCAATTTGGGGAACACCATTAACAACAAGGGCAAAACAATTACTTACTTCGATTCAAAGGTGATTTTTGCTAAACATCACTGGTGCGTTAAGAACGACTCCTACAGCAGCGCTTCAAGTTATAACTGGAATATCTCCTCTCTACCTAAAAATAGAAGCCGAGGCAAAGTTTATAAGGCATACAAGGGCACAAATGCCTAGGGAAGTTGATCCTATTCTTCCTGCTCCAAATTTGATTGAAAAAGTTATAAAAGGAGAAACAATCCACCCTGTAGTCTCCAATATAGAGAGCAAAGTAAAAATACAAGAGAAAAACCGTATACCATGTTTCAGTGAAGGCTTCCTAACAATTTTCACAGATGTCTCAAAAATAGAAGAAAAAGTTGGATCCGGAATGATAGTATACTCTAAACTCATATTACAAAGTACTTGGAGTACTGGGCTACAAACTGAGAACACAGTATATCAAGATGACGTATACGCTCTGCGTAAAGCCATTCAAGTAGCTGCTTCACAACCTGTTCCAACAAACAACTGGTCAGATAGTCAAGCATGCCTTAAATATTTATCTAATTATCTTAACAAATGTCTTATGGTACGAGAAATGCAAGATCTCCTAACAACATCAGATAACATCAGGATTGATTGGGTAAAGGCCCATCAAGGTACAGAAGGAAATGAGGCAACGGACAGACTTACAAAAGTCGCTGCACTATCAAGTAATTCTTCTCAGGTTCTTCCATTAACAACGTTGTCATACCAAATCTTTACTTGATAATTGGATAATGGATCATTGGCAGGAAGATTGGGATAATGAAATAATTGGAAGAAATGTACACGAGATGATACCGAAAGTAAGCAGGAAAACCCTTAACTGGACTAGGAATGAGGTACTTTTCTTTACGGGGCACGGGCCATTTCCATTTTACTTCCACAGGTTAAATATTTCTGATTCCAAAGATTGCACTTGTGGAAAAGAAGGCAATTCACTCGACTTCTTGACAACTTCCTCCTTAACATTATCCTGGCATTTAGCCATACCCAGCGAAAATTGGAAGATCCTCTGGAAGATAATTCTGAGAAATCGTACAGCGAGAGCAAAATTAAATAAAACCGTTGAATTCCTAATAAACAATGAAAACTTAGTTTATTGGATTGGGAACTCTATTCTACAACTTAGCTAAACACATGTTTTGACCAAATTAAGGCTCTGTCTTTGTAAATATCAAAAACTTTTTGAATATGATTTATAATTTTTAATAATTATAATCAAGAACTTTACAAAATTACAATTATTATGTTAACAGTATAGAATTCATCATAGTCTCCCTTATATTGTGATATTGTTTTCATCTTTACAATTAACCGGAAATTGATTGCATATTTAAAGCCATGTTTTAAGATAAGTTGTGAAAATTTTTATAATATCATTTTTTATTATATTTTTAAATAAAAGTCCCAGCAGCTCCCATTAAACTGGTAAAGCTCCTTGGAGTTATGTACAGGGGATTTCGCTGGTGTCACTGACTAACAGAAAACACGCTTCAAACATATGGTTTGGTGAACTGTTGATAAATTATTCTATCTTAGAGAGAAGAAATGATATGCAAATTCTGCATTCCATGCTTTAATATCATCCTAGCTCTGGTTGCTCCTAGTGAATTATCCTTTCATACATATTTTATTTAACAGAAAACTTCAAAGATTTTGTTCTTTGCTAAGTGGTTGAATCATCAACTAATGCATGCCACTAATATTCTGAAGAGATATGAGCATGGTCAAAGATACAAGTAGGCCTATACTTTTAAATATATAAATTTCTGTCCTACAATCAAGGATGTTCATATAATTTTAAAATATTTTACTGTATTGCATCTAAGTCTTTGTTTAAAATTTACAATAATCATTTCTGAATTTTGCCTTTATTAACAAAATTATACTAATTTTATGGAAGAGAGAGTGGCGCATATATATTGGGGATTATCTTTCAAGGAAATCAGTAGTCATATTGAAAGCAACCAAAAAACTGTAATGCGGATATGTGATTGCTGGATGTAGGAGAATACGAAAGACCGATGCGTTTAATCACATCCACTTCGGTGCACCACTTCATGTGATAACAGGCAAATTGTGATAGTGAAGTATCACTCAGTCACATTAGGAACCCATGCAAAGCACATTCAGTCTGTAACTAATCATCCAGGATTTGCGTGTACCATTCTACGCCATTTACGTCAGAATGGTCTATCCGCAAGACGTCCATTGCTTCCTCTATTCTTGATGAAGAACCACAAATGTCACCGCCATCAATGGTGTGATGAAAGAAGAATGTGGATGCCAGAACAGAATGAAATGGTCTTTACTGATGAGTCACGCTTCTGTCTAAGACACTACGATGGCAGCATTCGAGTCTGGAGACAGCAGGAAGAGAGGAAGCTTAATTGCTTCGTTATGCAAGGCTACATTGGTTCTGCACAGATTATTATGGTATGGAGTGGTACTGGATATCACTCTCGCTTTCCTCTAGTGTGCATTACCTATTAATTTAAGCAATCAGAGCTTTATCTCCGATGTATTGGTACCAGTTGTTCCTAGTTACTTTCAGGGATTTCCCACATCCATATTTGAAGCGGATACCGCCTGACCACCCGTGGCACGCGTTGTCCACGGGTTCTTCGTCAATTGCCAGATTGAATTGCTTCTCTGGCCGGCTCTCTCCCCGGATGATTGGGAGATAGAAAACATGTGGTCCATGGTTGTTCAACGAGTGATACATATTACATACCCAGATGCTACACCAGTTTAACTTTGGAAACTTGTGGAAGCTGCTTCGTCTGTTGTACCCCAAAAATATATCCAAAGTCTATTTGAATCAATGCCTAGGTGTGTGGCAGTGGTCATCTTCAACAATGGCAGCTACTGTGGCTACTGATTTTGACAGAAATCATACTTCACAAGTCTATAAATTTAATGATTCGATACATGGTAAACATATTATCTACAAAATAAATTTCGTTGTGATATTTCTTACCTTTCTTGGTGTTGCAATTTCGATGACCAGCAGTATTTATTGCTGTGCAATTACTGCACAAATTATTTTACTGTAGTCTGTATAGAAAATTTCTATCCATCAAAATATTCCGTTATTAACTACTGATTATTTTTAAATGTAATATTATTTTTATGCGTAAAGGAAAACACATATGTACTTATTAAAACTCATGTTATAGGAAAATAAAAATGTAATTTTTTATGTAGCGATAATGTAGGGTTATAATGTGAAAATAATATATTTTATTGAAACGAAAATTGTAAATAAAATTTTCAAAATATTCAATTTAACATAAATTTTCTATATTTTCAATTTTCGTAGTGATTATTACTGTACAAAAAAACTGTTTTTTAAATAATAAACATATTTATATTGAAGTTTGTGTTCAAAACAGTGAATTAAGAATGTTCCATAAATTATGTTGTCATGATAATACTCTGACTTTGAATCAACAAATTAAAAAATGTATTTAAAAACATAAAGAAAAAAAACGGGGTAAATATGAAAATTAGTTTGGAAAAATGAATGTGATGATAAGAAAGAAAAACAGGAAAAACATTTGTTATTTCATCTAATTTAAAATGGGTTCCTTGAATTATAAAAACAGGAAAGTTAAGATTCATATGTACATGCATGGATTTAAATTGATGCTTTATATGTTTTTTTTCAAGCATATAATATATGTAAAAATAAAAATATATATATATATATATATATATATATATATATAAATATTATATATATATATATATATATATATATATATATATATATATATATATATATATATATATATATATATATATATATATATATATATATATATATATATATATATATATATATATATATATATATATATATATAATGTTATAGAAATTTTTAAATTCTAATGAAATATTTTAATTATTTCATTATTATTCCTGTACTTATGAGTTCCATAAATACTAATACCCATTAAACACCCATGTACACATAAAACTATGTTAGGGAATTAAGAAAACAACTAATGGTTTAATTACAAATTAGCATATAAACACGAGTATTTATATCCAAGAAAATAAATAAAACTGTAATTACCCTATTCATTCTTGTAACATTTTTCTTCCTACAGTTTAAATATTTGTCTATTAACAGTATTTAAAACTTCTTTTTATTTTTCTTAACTTTTGCAAATAAATTATTTCCATGTGATAAATTGATATAATAAAAAACAGTTTCGTGATGATCTTTAAATTTTTAAATTTGAATGCATATTAGTTGGGTTGTATTGAATATAAATTTTAATTATAAACAATTTATAAATGTTCTATGTGTAGAATCATTTGCAATTCATTAAATATATGGAATATTTCTTTGATACTTAAATTAAAATCATGCTCAGACGTTAAAGAAGAAAATATAACCAGAAATAAATTATTTGGGTGCTAATCATTTAAAAGCAACTGCATCTCCTTAATTAATTAAGGTATAAATTAATTTGAGTTAAACTTTAAAAGTTCTAAAACAATACTACGAATATTGTTTCATTTTGTTCGAGAATACTGCTTTTCTAAACCATCTAAAGAAAGGTGAAGGAGGATTTTAAGTTATTAAGAATGAAGAACAGCAAAGTAAATTGATTTTATTGATATTATAAATTGAAAACACAAACATTCATTTCGCAAGTCACGAAAAAATGAACACATTGCATTTAAGTTAAAATTAAACATTAATTGAAGCAAATTTGGATCAACACAGATGTAAGAAAATAGGCTAAAATGGATTTCGCATAATATTTTAGTTAAAAAAGAATTCTTTTTTTCTATGAGTTTCTCAGGTTATTACAAAAGGGGGAAAATACATTTCACATGATATATTAGGAGTATTTTGAAACATTCCCATTCAATTAAACACTAAACAAACTTTGCAAATCAAATTTGCCGCTTCTTTTTTCATGAAATTAATGTTAAATAAAATAATTATTCGAGAAATAGCGAATGAGTCAGGAATTAAAAGTAAAATAACATGAGTAGACATAAAAATAATTTAGATTTCTAGTGTTAATTTCTGGGAATCCTGTATTCTTCACTGCAAAATACATTAAAAAATTAAGGAAAATTTTAGTGATAATTTTTGTTAAAAAATGAATCGTCATGTTAAAATCAGCAGCAAAATTCTTTTGAGAAGATAATAATTCATAAGCATGAAATACATTTAGAAATCAGTGAGAACATGAGGAATATGAGAAAAAATTATAATCCTAAAAATAACTCAAGCTGAGAATTCCAAGGTGGAAACCTGAGATGTAGAATAACAGATGTCAAATTTAAAAGGGGAGATGAATTGCTACCAAACAGGCACATTTTTTTTAAAAAAATAAATAAACAAACAAGTGAAAACCATGTTCTGGAAGGCATGCTTCTTCAGAACGAGTATTGAGTGGGCCTGCATATTGAAAAGAGCAGTTTTTATCAGTGAAATAAATAGTACATTACTGAAAGAAGAACAACAGAAAAAGGAGAAAGCTGCATAAATATTTATTATTTTAAGCCATATATTTGAAGCAGATAGCATTGTTTAACAATTGTGAAAAGATTTATTCATTTCACTCACTTCATCAACAATTGAAATTTCTGGTTCAAAGATAAAGTCAGCTTTAACGTGAAATTTTCTGCTTTATTCAATATTCTTGATACCCGTGCCATCAAAATGTTAAACCAAAAGAGTATAACAGAATAAAACACATTTACAAAGACAGATAATTACATATACAAATACTATAGTGTCAATATTTTGTACAATTTCTATAATAAGAATATTTAAAATACAGTGCTTATTTATTTGCAAATATGTAAACAAAATTAAAAATTATTATTTAAATTTAAAATTTGAATTTCATTTTCTTGTAATAAAATATTTTTTTTGAAATTAATTATTTAATTATATATTACTAAGAAAAATACTAGCCTTATGTTAATGAAATTCTTAAAAAGGTTTATTTATAATTTATAAGAGGATATAAAAACTAATTTTCTTTTAAAGTTTTAGAATTATATATATATATATAATTTAAATTACATACATGCATTTAACTAATTATATTTGTTAAAATTTAACAAACTTAAATTATATTTTGAGAAATTATTAAATTTTTAATTTGTTAATTTTAGTAACTTCATAAATTAAACATACAATTTTTTAAAACTTTTAAAATTTATTATGCAATGAGTAATCAAAGTAATAGAAAATCATTTAAATAAAAGTGAGATTTTGGATGATTTTTTCTAAATTGTAAATCATTATAGTTATTAGTTTTTCTATAAATAGAGATGCATGTATTGTAAGTGTATATGTGGAAAGGTTTGAAGTTCTGCACATCCTAAAATTGAAACCGTTTGAATGCATATAGAAGAAAAATACAAACACTTTTTAATTAAATACATGACCAGAAATATAAGTGCTTTAATAATTAAGTGTAGTATCTCAAGAAAGCAAAATACTAAATCCAACCATATTTTGGAAATTAGCAAACATGACAATCAATTTATTTTTCGCATGTGGAAACATTCGTTGTCTTGTCTTGAAATATTTTCCTGCCGTATGTCAAACTGTGGAGTTCTTTACTGTATTTTCCTCATGATATCATAGTACGATATCGACAAAAACCATTTTCCGTCTTAAGAGAATCTTTAAAAGTGCTTAAAGTGAGTTGCAACCTGCTCTTGAAAGAATTACTTGGTTATTTGAGAAAATCAAGTATAAGAATTTTCTGGAAATTAAAAGCTATCTCGAATTCTATTTGTTGAGGTGAATTCATGTTGGTGATAGTGTACATCACATACTTGACTTTTTTACTTAATTACAAGAGCACTTTCAGAATCTTGATATTACTTTAAGGTATTATAAAATTTCTCACACAAGAATATAAAAAATGATTTTTAACTGGCGTTCTTATTCTCCTTATTTTTATCTAAGAGGTGGAAGCAATGATAGGAAGTTATTCCAAACTGGTTAGCTTCATCAGAATGTGATGAAAAACAATGAAACTTTGTACAATGAAAAGTTGTACCAATGCATACTAGTAGCATTCAAAATCTATCTCATACATAAATTAAAAGTATATACAATTTAAGATAAAGAAACAAAATTAATCCGCATGTAAATCAAAACAGACTTCAACGAAAAAAATTACTGTCATAGAAATATAAATAAATTATAAATTTAATAAAGCAGAAATAAAATAATATAAATAGTGTCTGACTAAATGCACATACTAAATATCAAATTCAAACTTTTTAAAATATTCAAATATTATAAGAATGCTTGGCATTTTTATAATTGATTTTAGTCAATATAATATAAGCTAAATATTTTTAAATAATTTACGTAAAAGAAATTGAATACTTAAATATTAGTCTTTAAAATAATAATGTGAACATAAATTTTATGAAGAACTAAATCTCAAGCAAAGCTTGCTTGTAAAAGTGAAGTTTGTTTGAAACAAAAATTAAATGTATGTATATATATAATCGCATAATTTTTCAAATAGGAAGGCGTATTAATTTAGTTTTGCTGAGATTTTGATATTGACACTGACACCAGCGAACTCCCCTGTACCTAACTCCAAGGAGCTTTACCAGTTTAATGGGAGCTGCTGGGACTTTTATTTAAAAATGATATTATAAAAAATTTTACAACAGTTGAACATGATTATCTTACATGGCTTTAAATATACAATCAATGTCCGGTTAATTGTAAAGATGAAAACAAGATGACAATATAATGGAGTCTACGATGAATTATATACAGTTAACATAATAATTGTAATTTTGCAAAGTTCTTGATTATAATTGAATAAAAATTTATTAATCATATTCAAAAATATTTTGATATTTACAAAGACACAGCCTTAATTTGGTCAAAACATGTTTTTAGCTAAGTTGTATAAGAGTTCCCAATCCAACAAACTAAGTTTTCATTGTTTATTAGGAATTCAACAGTTTTATTTAATTTTGCTCTCGCTGTACGATTTCTCAGAATTCTCTTCTACCAGACGATCTTCCAATTTTCGCTGGATATGGCTAAATACCAGGATAATGTTAAGGAGCAAGTTGTCAAGAAGTGGAGTGGATTGCCTTCTTTTCCACAAGTGCAATCTTTGGAATCAGAAATATGGAACCGGTGGAAGTAAGATGGAAATGGCCCGTACCCTGTAAAGAAAAGTACTTCATTCCAAGTTCAGTTAAGGGTTTTCCTGCTAACTTTCCGTATCATCTCCTGGACATTTCTTCCAGTTATTCCATAATCCCAATCTTTCTGCCAACGATACATTATCCACTTATCAAATAAAGATTTGGTATGACAACGTGGTAATGGTAGAACCTGAGAAGAATTACTTGATAGTGCAGCCGCTTTTGCAAGGCTGTCCGCTGCCTCGTTTCCTTCTGTACCTTGATGAGCTTTTACCCAACCAATCCTGATGTTATCTGATGTTGCTAAGAGATCTTGCATTTCTCGTACCATAAGACATTTGTTAAGATGATTAGATAAATATTTAAGGCATGCTTGACTATCTGACCAGATGTTTGTTGGCAGAGGTTGTGAAGCAGCTACTTGAATGGCTTTACGCAGAGCATATACTTCAGCTTGATATACTGTGCTCTCAGTTTGTAGCCCAGTACTCCAAGTACTTTGTAATACGAGTTCAGAGTATACTATCATTCCGGATCCAACTTTTTCTTCTATTTTTGAGCCATCTGTGAAAATTGTTAGGAAGCCTTCACTGAAACATGGTATATGGTTTTGCTTATGTATTTTTACTTTGCTCTCTCTATTGAAGACCCCAGGGTGGATTGTTTCTCCTTTTATAACTTTTTCAATCAAATTTGTTGCAAGAAGAATAGGATCAACTTCACAAGGAATTTGTGCCTTTGTATGCCTTATAAACTTTGCCTCGGCTTCTATTTTTAGGTAGAGAGGAGGTATTCCAGTTATAACTTGAAGATCTGCTGTAGGAGTCGTTCTAAACGCACCGTTGATGTTTAGCAAAAATCTCCTTTGAATCGTAGTATATAATTGTTTTGCCCTTCTTGTTAATGGTGTTTTCCAAATTGCTGCCCCATGCGCCAACATCCTCTTTATTACAGTTTGATATAGTATGATTCGGTGTCTTTGGGAAATTCCCCAACTGTTTCCTTCTATCCTTAAGAGCTTTTGCTGTAATGTCATAGCTCTATTTGCCTGTGATTTTAGATGTGCTATGAAGTTTAACTTTTTGTCAATTATTACTCCTAGAAACTTAATTGTGTCTTTTTTCTTCACTCTGCTGTTTTCTCAAAAAATTTGTGGACCACATTTAAGCTTTGCTATTAGAATATATTTGGTTTTTTTCTAGCGAAATTTGAAGAAAATTATCATCTGACCATTTTTTAAAATGAACCAGTGCCTCTGTTGCTACTTTGCCCAATTTTTTCTCACTTTTTGCCGCTACCACGAAAGTAAAATCATCAGCAAATGCTTGAAGATGTATGATGCTTTTTGGATCATGTTGTTTTCCTATATCACTCCAGTTCTTTTTAAGGGCTATATCTGCAATTAAATTCCATAGAATGGGGCCACTACAAGAGCCTTGTGGGCAACCAATAGTTTGTTCCTTGCTGGCTAAACCATCATTAGTTGGCATAATGATTCTTCTATCTTCAAGATTACTGTTAAGTAATTTTTTAATGTTGTAAGGGCCTTTTGTGGTTTCTAATATTTGTTTTATTTTTTATTTTGAACTGTATCAAAGGCTCTTTTGATATCAATCGTGATTACCTCAGTGTGTAATTTTGCAGCTCTGCATAAGTTAATCTTATTAATGAGTGTCATAAGGGCATCGTCTACTGATCTGCCTTGACGAAAGCCAAACTGGTTGCAATTAAAATAGCCAGTAGATTCCAAGTAATAATTAAGTCGTTTTGTTGTTATTTTCTCTAAGAGTTTACCAAATGTAGGTAGGAGAGAGATTGGTCTATAGGATTGTACATAATATTTCTTTTTACCTTCTTTATGAAATAATATAATTATGCCTATTTTGAGACACTTTGGAAAATAAGACATATGTAAGCATTTGTTTAGGAGTTTGTATAGAAGATCTGGAAAGCTACTATGTATAGACTTAAGGATTGAATTATCTATTCCATCATATCCTGGTGCTTTACCCCTTGGTAGAGACTTTACTGTTCATGAAAGTCCCTCCTGACTAAAGGGTATATCATTCGGACTAACTTTAATATCAAAAGGTTGTTGCAAAGGTAAGGGAATTGGATGTTCTGGGAAGAGATCTTCAAGGATCTTATTTGCTGTGTCCTGTTGAGAGCTTTTAAATATGTTTGAAGATGGATTAAAAAGGTTGGAGTGTGGAATACTTTTGTTGAACGCTGATTTATATACTTTCTCAAATGGTACAATTTTGCTGCTGAGCAGAAATTTATCCATGCATTTTTCTTGGCAGTTCTAATTAATTTATTATAAGAAGCCACTTTGCTTTTATAGATGTTACAGAACTGTTCTTTTTCATTTTGTTGGCCACGTTGAATTCTTCTCTTTATGGCCTTGAGTTCTTTCTTTTTGATTTCCAGCGATAAAGACCACCAACTAGGTTTAACACTTAAACTTTGCTTTTTGGTTTTGAAAGATTTTGAGCAGCATTCTGAAATTGTACTTTGTAGTCTTGAAGTTATTTTTTTCTAGTTTAGTATTTGTGTTTGCTGTATGAATAGACTTTTGGAAATCTTGAATATAAGGACTGAGCAGATTTAAAAATGTGGCGTGGTTTCCATAAGATGTCTTGTATCTTTTTATCTTCAAGCATTTAGTAACTTTGTTAAGGGTGATTGATATGTATCGATGATCGCTGAGTGTCTCTTCTTCTAAAACTTTCCAGTATATAGTATTCGCTAAGTTTCCATTTGATACTAAAGTTAAATCAGGCCAACCTTGTTGTAATCGATTAAGATATGTAGGTGGTGAGTTAGGTTTATTCAGAAGAAAAATGTTATTATACATAATAAAATCTTGTACGAGTTCACCCCTTGCATCATTATGTTGATAACCCCAGTCAACACTGTAGGCATTTACATCTGCTCTGATGAAGAAATTTTCTGGTTGTATTTTTCTGACAACTGTATCTAATTCACTAAGCGTGTGTGAAATGTCGTTTGGAACAGAGTCAGTGGAACGGGAGTTTGGTGGTGGATTGTATGCTGAAATAATATTAAATGGTTTGGAATCAACTGTAATTTTAATTGTAATTGTCGCCTCAATGGTATTAACCAAGATTTGTTTTAAGTCCCTCATCGTAACTATAATAGCTGCTTTGAAATTTTTCGAAGTCCAGTACGTCCATGCCGAAGGAATACTGAAAAGTCTTTCATTCAGGATATAAGGTTCTTGAACGAGGAAAACTTTCACATCGTGTTTTTCAGCTGTGACTTGTAAGAGATCTGTAGGATGTTTTGATTTTCTTAAATTTATTTGAAAGATTTTCAAGTTAGGTAAAGAATGAGTTTCTATGAAATTACTGGGGTTTGCAGTTGTCAAATGATTATTGCATTCCATTCTTACAAGTGATTTTGTGGTGCAATTAGATTGATTGCTTTCTTGGGTTTTAATTGCTAATTAGACTTCTATAGTAGATACAATTTCTGGAACAGGCTGGGTGATTTATTGGACAGTTGTTTCCGTTATCATTGGCTTCCTTACAGTTGATACAGAAGTTTAACTTTGATTTGCAATTTTCTGTGTTATGGTTTTTACTGCATTTCCCACAAAATGGTTTTGAAATGCAATATCGACCAATATGGTCAAAGCTTTGGCAATTGTAGCATCTTCGTATATTTCTGAATGGCCTAACAATTACTCTCCGAAGTCCAAAGAACAAATCTTTTTTTGTTTACGAGTATGTCTGTCATTAATTTGTCAGTTTCAATAACTACGTGATGAAGTTCTTCTTTGTATCTGTGCGCTCTAATTTCTGTTATATTTATGGGATTGTCTAATCTTTCTATCTGAGCTTCATCCTCCAATACTTTGATGATGTCTTCTTCTCTCATTGAAATTGGAACATTAAGTAGAAAAATCTTTTTGGTTGGGTTTCTTGGTTCTTCTAAGGTGTGAGATTCTGCGGTAAGTTGTTGAATCAATTTTGATTTGTCTGTTTCATTTTTGCAAAGAATTTTGGTTGCAAATCTACCCCAAACAATCCTTCTTGGTTTAATTGAGCAGGAAGAGTTAACAAGTTTTTCCTTAAGAATTTCTGGAGAAATATCCTTTTTGGGCAGAACTATAACTGTGGTAGCTTTTTCTTTTTTCTTCTCTTCTTTAATATCTCACTATATAGTGGTTTTTGGGTACTTTTCTTTGGTTTACTCTTTTCTACGGTGATAGAAACTTCTAATTTTGATTGCATTTTGTGAATCTCATTTACTTTAGTGTTGATGTTTGAAAATTGTTCATGAAGGTAATTTTGAGTAGAGAGTTTCTTATTTGGTTCTTCAGAGATGATTCGTGTGTACGGTTTTCTTTTATTTATTTTCACTAAATTTTCTAGATGATTAAGAATTTTGTCTGATTCTAGACGTTCGTGTTCAGATAATACGTACTTCGAAAATTTTTGTTGCCAAATTATCATCCTTAGCTTTTCCAACATTTTACTTTCAGGTTCTTGATCGTTATAATTTATGTTTTTCTCATTGTCTTTATTGGTGCTAGGTTCTTTATCTGGTAAGAGCAATACATCATCTTCATAATATAAATTAACTCTCTCTAAGTTTACTACAGGCTTGGTTGTCATTCTTGTCTCTTGGGTTTAGATTCTTTTTGCTCTAGTTCCTTGCTGAGGTCTGAGAGAATAATTATCTGTTTCTTCGGTTGGAGTGGTTGAAGGAAAATCAATCTTCTCTGGATTATCCATATTTTATTTCTTTAATTATATATTTTGACAGATGAATAACGCTAATGGGTAAGTCGTAAGTGCCAAAATTATTTTAATTAATATAGCAAATAGTTTTATTTTATGGATAGCTTAAATGGGTATAATTATGGAAGAATAAATATTTTAATCGAGTTTAGTAGGTACTAATAACACTTTATTGAGATTATCTTGTAAACAAATTTAAATGTAGAAGTAGAAAGATAGCTGAGAATTTGGATCTAAAATCAAATGGATCTTGAAGAATTGTTGAACTTCTTGCCAAATTTTATACAAACATCATTTGAAAATTTTAAATTGATTAAAATACAAGATAATAAGGATATATACAAGGAGAAGAAATCTTGTGTCTCTATGACTGATAGCAGTTGAGATACAGGCTTGATTAAAACTCACTAATATGGCAATCAACCAAAAATAATTAGTGCCCAAAGGTTTAAGATACGAACTGCAGAAGGAGCACGCGCAGAATCTAGATGTGAACTTGGAAATATACACGATAATAGCATATAAGGCTAAAGTAAGATTGAAGAACTGTAGGGAGAAAAAGAAATAAAGGACAATTTTTTCAAGTACTTAACAATTAATATAAAATCAAATACTTAAGATATTGTAAAAACATTGATATCAATGAAATCCTAATAAAAAGGAAATATACAAAGAGAACAAGCTTAAATAATAATAATTAAATGTATGATGACTGATAGCAGTTGAGATACAGGCTTGATTAAAATTCGCTAATATGGCAATCAACCAAAAATAATTAGTGCCCAAAGGTTTAAGATAGGAACAGCAGAAGGAGCATGCGTAGAAGCCAAAAGTGAACTTAGAAATGTACACGATAGTAGCATAAAAGACTAAGAGTGAGATTGAAGAACCGTAGGGAGAAAAAGAAATAAAGCACGATTTCTTCAAGTACTTAAAAATTTATATATAAAATCAAATACTTAATATATTATAAAAATATTGATACCAATCAAATCCTAATAAAAAAGGACACAATATACAATAAGAATAAGCTTAATTAATAATAATTAAATGTATGATGACAAACTAAAAGCAAAAGATAGTAGCAGAGAAACGTAAATATTTACTTTTTACTTAAGTCACGACCTTACTTTAAATTTAATTAAAAATCAACAATTGCAGTCAGAAAAACATTTTTGGTATTATTTTAATCACCGGAACTTTAGGATTAAAGCTACAAAAAATCCACTCAATACAATCATTAGTTTAGGATTAATGACTAGTTAATAATGAAAAATCAAAATCTTTAAGTAAGAAAAGAAGAAAATATGGAATTTTTAAATTCAGAAAATAAGTTATATAATTGGTTCTAATCAAAATTTTAAAATTCCGCAAAAGGTTGCTATTTAAGTATTAAAATATCTAATAAATGATATAATATCTAGGCACTTACTGCTTTTCATTAGTTTTTGATGTTGACTTGAAGTTAGAAAATGCTTCAATCGTAAGTATGAATTCAAAGTTCAACATAAAATCTTGCTTCATGAAAATATTCGAAGGTTTTTCTTGAGACATTTACAGGAAGCTTGAAATATCCTTTTGATGTAATGATGAAAATTGAAGTTCTGTTACATTTAGGTGATGAGATATTAATTATTTTGTATCCGCTCATGGAAATCAAAAATGCCAGTTCAGGGGAAGTGCCGCTTCTGTTGCTGAGGGGAATGTTGCTGCCGGAAGAGTAGCGTCACTCAGACTCCATTGAAAATATTTTATTATTTTCAGAGTTTTTTGTATATAACAAAAAAAAACTATTAGAAGTTAGATCGTAAAATTTTGGTACTTTTTATAACTTTGAAAACTGAATCGAATGATGTTACATAAGTAAATATTCAGTTATGGAAAACAGTCCTAATCCTTTGTCGATTGAAGAGAGTTCAATGTACGTGTACGCCGCTAGAAAAAAAGGGGTGGGGCTCTTTGAGATTTTGAAATATTATTCTGTTGTTCTTAGACTCCATGACATGCACTATTCAACCATAAGGCTTGCAATAAAAATTCTAAAGACTATGCAGTAGCATGCAGTGCAATCTTAAATTATCCTGTTGATATTTGCTACATGCATGGTTGGTATGTTTACCATGCATGTAGCAAATATCATCATGTAGCATATTTTGCATACCAACCATGCTACATGCATGTTTGGTATGCAAAATATGCATCTTCTATTGTTGAACAAAGGTGTTAAATAGTAAAAGAACCGACGCATTTCTAATAAAATCAGATTTTTTTTTTATCAATTGCCTTATTTGCGTTGGATCATTGGTCATTTAGTCAAATGAACGCCTTGTACAATAACTGTTTATATAATTGTTGAATGAAATGCTGCCTATCAATAAAATGAACACAATGCTGTTTATTCGCTAAAAAGAAAAAAAAAATTGCAAACTTACTCAGGTATACAATTTATGTTATAATCAATAAATTTCTAAATATTTAAAATTGTTTTATATTTCATTGTAATATTTTACAATTTCTATTTATAATTTTGAATGATTTTGGCAACATAATTTTCCAAGAAGATATTAACTTAATAATTTGGAAACTAATGATCTCATCTCTATTTTAAATCAACACATAATGATAAGTAAGCCCTTACACTTCCAGTAAATTTGGATAGTTCTGAAAATTAATTAATCCTCGTATCGTATCTCCTCAATAAGATTTTTCCATTTGTATTTCTCTTAGAAATAGCTTGTTATATTTTTGAGCTTCCAATATTACAATTTTGGAGTAAAATTTAAGTAAATTACTGAAAAAAACTTTCTATTTTATTATTATGTATTAAAATTATGCTAATATATTTTTACTGCATAATAATTAAAATGCAATGAAGTTAATAGCATAACATATTCAAGTTAATGAATTTGTCGTAAGTCAACTGTTAAAAAAGCAGCATGTTTTTCTTAGATGATCAGTTAGATAACAATTGCACTCGTAACGCAAGAGGATGAATCTAATCATAGCTGGTCTTCTATAAACACTGATAGGGAAATAATTAAAAGTATTTACTCGTATTTACTTTCATATTTATTATATATGTGGTTATTATACCTTAAATAATGTTGTTATCAAAAACATTCGATTTATTTTGACAAGAAAATATAGTTTTAAAGAAAAGAAAAAAAATAATTTTAAATTAACATTTCATAAGAAAATATTTTTTCTTTATTCATGGGTCTTTTTTTTAAATTTATTTCTTAGAGTTTTTTTTTCAAGCTTACTTTGAGATATTTGTATAAGTTGTAAATATCTTGTGGCTTACATAATTATTTTTCTATATTAATTAAGTTCAATGAGGAGTATGAAAATGTTTGAAGTATATTTAATTAAACATCTAATACATTTTCATACATTAATTGATTATTTCAACTATTCATTTGAAATACATAATTTATTAATTGCAAATGAAAATAAATAATTAAAATGAAAATTGTACAAAAGATTAGATGGTAGTCATACAAATTTATTGTCTTTTATTATTACAATTATTTTCTTAAACTATACAATAATATGATTTCATTTCATGGTTTTAGACATTAAAAATCTGTCACAATTCAAACAATTTATTCAAATTTGTGATCAGAATATATTAATTAAATTTCATATTAAAACTAGTATACTAATATTAAAACTAACATAAATTTATAAATTTAAGACGAGAATCGGTACTATAAAAAAGAAGCTTTATTATTAATTTATATAGTTCTTACAATTAATTTGTAATAACCATAGATAATTTTTAATATCACTGAAAGTATCATATTTTCATTAGTACTATTAATGTTAAAAAATATTATTTAATAGAACTAAAACTAGATTTGTATTTAGAGAAAACAGAAGTTGCTTTCGTTATTGTCAAACAATTAAAAAGTTCATATGTTTAGAGAATTTTAATCAATGAGTTGATCAGGATATTTATGCAATATTTTGACCTGTTTTCTCTTCAATGTTGTTGGCTTTCAAGATAATTTGCTTTCAATTTCAGATTATATTAATGGTACTTTCTAAAAAGTATATTTCAATGATATGTGGGAAGGTAATGGATGCTCAATTCTTGTAAATTGGATTGTATGAACTGACATTTTCTAAGCATTCAGTGATGAATGAAATCAGTATAATCCTGCTAGAAATATCTATGAAAAGATTTGCGACTATTTAAATTACTAAATCCAAGTTTTAAAATTAAGCGAAATTTATCTCAGTTAAATTAATATAAGGAGAGGCCAAAAACCATTAATTTAGATTATTTAATGTTTGATTTAATAGAGATAAAAAAGAACCTTTGAAATGAGATTTGATAATCAAAGTAGATTGTTGCAGATGCCATTAAATATGAAATCCATAAAATTAATATTAGAAATTAATAAAAAATAATCAGTGTAATTTATAAAAATATCATTATATTTTGTTATGATATTTTAATTTATTAAATTAAGGACTCTTTTCATAAATATTGCACTTATTTTTCCAAAAATAAAAAAAGAGAATTGATGTTAAACTCAATTAAGGACTATTAAAGGATTGAGGATAATTAAATTAAGGTCTCTTTTCCTAAATATTGTACTTATTTTTCCAAAAATTAAAAAGAGAATTGATGTTAAACTAAATTAAGGACTAGTAAAGGATTAAGGATTATTAAATTAATGTCTCTTTTCCTAAATATTGTACTTATTTTTCCAAAAATAAAAAAAGAGAATTAATTTTTTCGCCAGTAAATATTGAATAATATATAATTAATTTAAATATATATATATATATATATATATATATATATTTATTCATTTAATATATCTATATCTATATATATATATATAGATAGATATAGATATATTAAAAGTTAAAGTTATTTTAATAATTTCTTTCATAATAAACATAAATTCATTTAATTTATTTTCTTTTTAAAGAAAAATTGAAATTGTATTTAATATTATTGTAGTATTATATGGAATTTTTTAAAACATGGGTTTAGAATGCGTTATATAATTTCTTAATTCATAATAGATTTATTAGCTTAATTTTATTGACTTAAATTATATATATGTAGATAGCTTCTATTGGTTTAAAATATTTAAGGGAATAATAACAGAACTATTCTGTTTTATAAAACTATAAATAAATTTGCAAAGCTCAAAATAAAACAGAATGAACATAAATGAGAATTTCAGTTGTGTAAGTCAGTGAATTTGAAGCATGATTTGAACTAAGGATGTTGGGAAAATTATAATGTCAAACATATCAAACATACTGACAGTCCGTAGTGCCATTACAAAAACAAATTCCACTTCTGATCTCATAATTCAGGGGATCTTTCAAGTGAATATTTATAACTGACATATTTAATAAACAATTGTTATGCCTATTATAAACTAAGATGTTGTTTTGCAGATCACTATTTATTCTTTTATTTCCTTGGTATTTTGTGTCCATAAATATAAAATATTTACAATTTTATTAATATCATTAAAAAGTATTTATGTCATATTAACAAAATGTGATATTTGGGAGAAAATTTTAGATTTAGTGTGAATATTTCTAATATTTTTTATTACTTTAAGTTTTTTGTAGATATTATCGAATATCGTATTTGTCTCTTATGTTGCGAAGCCATGTCTTTACTAGTATTTTCCTAATTTGTTAAAAATCGAATCAAGCTTAAATGTAGCATATATATTTTTAGAATTTACCGACTGTGTTCTGAGATTTGCTGTTGCTAAGCGGTAAACCATTATCTTTAAAATGCGTAATTCAGTTTCAGACCTATCAATAGTTAAGCAATAATATTAAATGCTATGCATTTATCAAAATTATATGTAGTCTAATATACTTCACACTGCAAAAAATTCAAAGAAAGTGAAAAAATATACATGTATCGTTGTTGATGTGATTCTTTTATGTTAATAACAAAATGTTTCTCAAAATTAATAAAGTCTACTTTTTCATCAATTAGAAAAAAAAAAAAAAGTTTCAGCAAGACCTAAAAATTTAAGAAAGAAAGAATATATATATATACATACATACATATATATATATATATATATATATATATATATATATATATATATATATATATATATATATATATATATATATATATATATATATATATATATATATATATATATATATATATATATATATATATATATATATATATATATATATATAATAATAATAATAATTAAATGTGAAGATAATATGAAACGAGAATAAAAATATAATGAATTGCTTATTGTTAAGATTTAAAATATCAAGTTTAAAGTTGCTGAACTAAAATAACGATTTTCAAATTTACAAAACTGCAAATAAATACACATAGAGTAAAATAAAAACATAAATTGTTAACCGAAGTATAAACACACTTTGGTTTTTTGAGGCTCTTATAAGATCATCAAAGCGTGGGTGAACCTATTACAGTCTATATCTACGCCTCTTATTTTACCCTTATAAGCAATGCTCACTAATTATGTGTAGTGCTTTTTAAAATTAATTGGAATCTTATTAATAATTAGAAGGTTTCCAATCCTTTGTGTGTTAATTAACGTTATTAAAATATTGCAAAAATATTAAAATAATAAAATAATATTTAATTGATTAGAAACATTATTTTTATAAATTTTAATTAAAATATTTAAATTCTATAAAATTTATTTATTTACTTTAAAATTAAAATAACTTCTTTTGTATATATATATATATATATATATATATATATATATATATATATATATATATATATATATATATATATATATATATATATATATTTATATATATGTATATATAATTTTCATTGACTGTAATATCTAAATATCTAAGATATCTGTATTAATTTAAATTCTTCAGGATATATATTTTTGTAAATTCTCTCAATTTCTAAAAGATTGAAAATTGTAGTCATCAATGTATCTTTAAACAAAAATCATCTGAGTTATGAAAGATTATTTCATATAAACGTAAATTACTTAAAAGATACGAAAATTTCCAGCTTGGAGGGATACAATTAATCTGTAAACAAAGTTTTTCTCCTTAAAAAATTTAATTTTTGTATATATACTAAATGTGCAAAGATAAAATCTTTCCAAAAGAATAATAATAAAATATATCAGTAACAAATAAAAAAAAATCTGATAAAAATATCCATAGTTAGAGAAAAATATTGGAAAAAATTCTAATTATTCCTAACATTCCAATTAATTTTATTAAACACTATGTGGCTAATAGATCATTGCTTATTATGCGAGTGAAGTAAGTTATAAACTGAGGAAAAGTTTATATTTTACATCTGATTGCAACCGTTTTGTAGAATGTTACTATCATCAGATTTAAACAAGTAGTTTGAATAATAATTTAATAGAAGAAAAAAATATCATTTGATTTTGCAAGACTGTTTATCTTTTCCAAAATATCTAAGAATTCATATTTTAAACTATCTGTATTAATTTTAATTCAGGATATATATTTTTGTAAATTTTATCAATTTCTAAAAGATTGAAAATTGTAGTCATCAATGTATATGTAGCCAAAAAACATCTGAATAATAAAAGATTACTTCATAAAACTGCAAATTATTTAAGACACGAAAATTTTGAACCCGGAGGGATACCATTAACTTATAAACACAGTTTACGGATTAATGGTATCCATACTATAATGTATGATTTAATACTAATATATGATTTAAAACTTCTTAAAAGTATATGTTAATTATACAAATTTACACGTAAATCAGAATTATTCTATGCTGATGTCATTTAGAAAGCATTTGTTAAAAAAAATAAAAATTAACTCATTAAAAATAAATAATAAATTTTCATATTTCATTTCTTATATATTAATGATAAAATACACATATTTGAATGAATTTCACGGGGTTAGTATTGCATATTGATAATTTGACATATAATGTCTATATATTTTTGCATTTTTATAAAAGAGATCATTTTCACTAAGCTTATCTGAACTTAAATTACATCAGCTTAACTTAAATACTATTTAAAAATACTATGTATGTATTACTTAAAGTATACTCATTTAATACTTGTTAAATAATAGTTTTTAAACATTTTTTATTGAATGGTATGAGGGATGATCAAATGAAAAGGTACGAAACGACACGGTGCGTAAATATGTAGACTTTATTCAAAATATACCCCATAGGTGAGCACAGCGATCCCACTGATGAAGAAGCCACAGGATTCCTCGATTCCAGAATTCCTGTGACCATGACGAGATCCTGCCCTTCCCAGCGTACGTCGTCCGAACTTCCTATTCAAGTGTTTCTTCAGTGGGCCAAGCACATGGATATCACAGTGCGACATGTCAGTACTGTAGGCCGGATGGTCTAACACCACCCTCTTGAACTTGGCCAGTTCCATGTATGACTCTGGTACGTGTGGACACGCGTTATCATGGAGTGTAACGGCACCCTTCATGATCAGCCCCGGTCTTTTTCCTTCATTGACTTGAGTAGGCGTCGGAGAGTCTCACTGTACACATCGGAGTTTAAACTTTTGCTGTGCTCGTGGAATTCAATGAGTATCGGACCTCAAACGTCGAAAAAGATGGTGAGCAACACCATTACTGCTGACGGTACGGTTTTGAACATTTTAGTGGGAGGTGATGATTCCTGCTTCCTTTGGTTTCTCACCTTCCGCTGTCGAAAACCGGATATCGGCTCGCTGCTCCTCAGTCGTCGAATATTGCAACGCGAACGACATCCTGTCCCTCATACTGATTGCCGCATTGTTTTGGACGTCGCTTTTGACAAGAATCTCTGCTCTCTCCTGCCAAAGCAGACAGCCCATGCATGCTCCGATCTCCGGCAGAGACTACAATCACATCCCGGGTTGTCTCGCTACTTTCCCCCATGGCACAATGTACAAATATTTAACTATAACGTTTTCTACGTCATTTCGTACCTTTTCATTTGATCACTCCTTACATTATTTCCTAAGTAATATACTTTTAATGAAATATTATAGAAATTCAATTTTGAAAATGCGTAGCATAATTTTTATATTGAATAAAATATTAAATTTATATTATTTATAGAAAAATAATTTATTCCTTAAATTGTCTATATACAAACATCTAACATTTCTTTCTCCTTAATATGGATCAAAATTTGCAAGCGAAACTCTTAGCCATTTTATTCAGCATAAACTGAATCATTTCAATTGTTATTTCTACCCTAAGTTAAATTAGTCATTGGTATCAAGGAATTCTTTTTTATTATATTATGTCATATTATAAATTTAACTTCAAACGCAACATTATTATGCGTGTTATGTAATAAAAAATCTTCATTCCTTTGCAAGCTGCAAATGTAAAATGCATAATTTAAATAAATATATACTTCAAAACTTGTTTAAAATAGGAAAATCTTGCTCCTTTATTACATATTTTTCCTATATAGGAATATCAATCTAGCCATCAATCAGAAAACATCGTGGCCAAACATGTGTCCAAATATGCCTCTGAGGTTATTTTAATTAAGGTTAGTTTAATGTTTCAAAATCATGCAGCTTTTCCAGACATTTTGGGAAAAGTTTACTCACACATAAATTTTGCAAGTTTATAACATATCAAAGCCTGTAATTTATTATAGCTATAATTGACAAGTTTGTAATTGTGATTTAAAGTAGTGATTAATATCACAGTGTGAAAATTTTCTCAGTTATTTTTGAATATGCTTGCACATTTATCGCCATTTTTAAAACAAATCAAAGCAAACATTTTAGACATAATAAGTGGAAAATATTCAGATAGAAAATGAAGAGAAATAAAATAAATTTTATTATATAAAGAGTCATATATAGATTTTTAATTTCAAAATTTAAAAAAAAGTATTACAATTCATATTAAAAATATTTGAAACCACGTAACAGGCAACTACACAGGCATCTGCACATGATTTACCAGTTTTTTTTTTCGTTATTTAGCTTCTTTGATGAACAAGAGTTGAGTTTAAATAGTTTTATAACATTATATTCACATTATATTATTGTTGCTTAAATTATTTTAGATTTATCTTTAATATTATGAAAAAAGAAGGTTTTTCGTACTGTGCAATATTTTATGCAGATACTGACCTATTTAATAAAAACTGGCAAACCAAGCCATAACTTACTTCAAATATTTGATGAATATAAAAATAGAAAAGAGTATCAAAATAGAAATGAATAAAAAAGAAAATAATGTAAAGATATTTTAGAAAATTTTTGAGATGATGATGATTTTCATATATGTATAAAAGAGTAAATGATGGATTCTAAAGTTTGATTTCTTGATTTAACTTTAAAAATTATCTTTGATAAAAAAAGGAAAATAATTTATATAATTAGCCTGTAAATCAATTTATAAATAAGAAAAACAGAATTTTTTAGCGTATAAAAATTGCAGAAAAGTAAATATATTTTGTAAGTGACCTTTTCATAGGTAAAAAATTCATTAATTAAAGAAAACTCAACTTTTTTCAATGCTAAGAATGAATTCTTTCCTTTTGTGTGCATACTTATTATATTTTAGTTTATTTTATTCTTAAACAGTTTTATATATACAATGGTATGATAAAAATTTCATATATTATGTGTATTTCAATAAACACATTCTTTGTATTTATCTTACTCCTTAGCTATATCATTGCAAATCAATGATTTAAATATTTAACCATTAAATAATTTAATATCAAACTTTTTAACTTTTTACAAAAATAAAGCTTAGAACTTTCAATTGAATGGAAAATTTAAGATTAATGTATATTAAACCTATGAATGAAATTTCAATTATAAGATAAATCAAACTCATGAAGTATTTAAAGAAGACATAAGCAATTTTTTTCTTAAAATATACTAAATAAAAACATATTTTTAAAAATGTAAATATAATGTATAATTGATTTGACTATTTTAGTAAATAAAACATATTATGTTTGAAATTGATTATTTTTGTGAAACAATTTAAAATTTTTATGTTTTCAGTAATATGATAATTTAAATTTAAACTCAGATTTAATCCAAAAAATATAAATATTTTCCCAATGTTTGTATGAAGTCCGTTTTATTAATATTTAGTTATTAAATTTATATTATATATTATATTTATGTATGTCAAATGCAATTAAAAAGGATGAACAAATTTAAAAATATAAAATTGGTTTGAAAATAAATAACATATTCTCCTCTTACACGTTCGTGCGCAGACGCAAACACGCAAATAAATCTGCATATTGCACGTATATAAGTCTACTCTCAAATTTTGTCATAATTATATTACAGAAACAAAAAAAAAAGCATCGTAAATAATTGAAAATGAAAAATTATAATTTTTAAACTAAAAAAAGGTGCCAAAAAAAACACATATTTATATACAAGTACATTTGATAAATGGGGAAAAATGTATTCGTATATATTTTCTCCATTTAATCCTCTAAAAATTTAATAATTTTTCAAATTCAATACAAATTTTCTGGAAATGTTTAGATTTTTTTTATAACAAAATGGTTATAATTATACTAGTATTATAATAGAAAATATATTATTACTGTAATTTTATACCTAAGTTATTTAATTAAATATTTTCTTATTAAAATTTGCATTCAATTGTAAAATAAATAAATTTTGCGTGAGAAGACCAGTAATGAAATTTCAGCTTAAAAAAGAGTTTATAATACAAATTATTTTAAACATTTTTATATTTTTTAAAATTATAAATACACACACACACACACACACACATATATATATATATATAATGGTATATATATACATATACGGTCTCAAAATGACCCAGACAAAAAATGGTTGGTGAGTTTAGGCTCGCCACCGGTCATGACTGCCTTCTTAAACATTTGTACCGTCTTCGCATGGTTTCAAGCCCTATCTGCAACCTCTGTAATCTTTGACGGGACATGGATAGCGAAAACCTAATCCATTGTAAAGCATTATCAAAACGCTTAATTGCGGACCACTACTATTTTTATCTACTACTATTTATTTATCTAAAAGGCTACTACTATTTACTACTACTACTACTATTTATCTAAAAGGCCAGGGGCCTTTTAGATAAATAGACTATTGTTACAGCGGTTTTATTTTTTATTGTTATTTTTAATTTTGCTGTAATTTTCTTTTTATCTGTACCATTGAAAATGAAAAACTATTTGGTTATTGGATATCATATTTTTTATGTAATTTTATGAAAATTATAAGCATTATCAACAAGAGATTTCCATGCCCAAATTTAAAAAGAAACAAAATTAAATTTCTAATTTAATTTAAAAATTACCCTTGATATTGTACTAAAGTTCTAGAATTTACACAAATCATAATTTCAGATTTTTTATATTTTTTTGGAACGAAATGCTCGGTACCTTGAAAAGAGGATTATTTATTTTTTCCCTATTCGTTTCCGTCACGATTTGCGTTCATTTCGACATCTATTATTGACATTACTCAGGATTTAGTTTGAGAGCAAACACACAAAAATGGCATTAATTTATCATTCATTGAGTAAAATAATAAATAATTATGAGCATAATATTAATCACATTTTCAAGAATTTGGAATACATTTAAACGTTAATGCACGGCTTAAACAATGTTAAGAATTCTAAGTGAGACTTGCAATTCTGAGAATTTGTTCTTAAGAAATTGTTATATACTACAACCACAATACAAAATCACACATAAATAAAGAATATTATATTTTCTTTTTACAGTAAATTATGTCAAAATGACAATTGTATCTAACGTTTAACTTAGTAATACACGAAACATCTAATTTTGAGCAATATTAAAAATGATTCCTCATGAATCGCTTTAATTCATGTAGATTATTTACACTAACTTTAAAGAAATGTGTAGATAGGGGTATATAAAATCTATATAGGGAAATATATATGCATATCACATTCTACACATGCTTTCAAATTCAGACTTGTTTTGTAGAATGAAAAATTAGAAATAATTTCCGATTTTTTCTTATCATTTTCATTAAAATCAACAATTTATTTGAGAAATTAATTTCCTTTTATTGACTTTAGTCATTTTGGCAGCAGGTTTTACATATCACTTCGTCGGAGAGATTGATGGATCAAGGATTCGTATATTCTGAGAATTAATATCATACTTAAATTATCTGTTTAACATTAAAAAAGATAGTTAAAATTTTCATAAAATTCGTCATATAAGGAACATTCTTATATATGTATGACGTAATATCTTTTGTTCCTTTTGTCTACATATATATATATATATATATATATATATATATATGTGTGTGTGTGTATTTGTATATATATATATACTATATATTATCTAGATATATATATCTTAAGCTTGCGATAACAAATGATTACATTTTTTAATATTTTAAGGAAGATGATCAATGAGTATTATACGTTAAATTTTATTTTCATAATTTATTATATTTGACTCATTAATAATGCATCCTTTTCATGATATTAGGCAAATAAAAATGAACACTTTTCTTGAGAAAAAAAGGTTTCTTAAAAAAAAGATTACAAAGATCGAAATGATCTTTGTTATTATTAGAAGCAAAAAGAATTTTGCTTCTAAGAATAAAAAAGATCAGTAAATTTTGAAAAACCATACTAAGTGTTATTCAATTTCATAAACAGTACAAATTTCTAGGGAAACAAATTAAAAATAACGAATAAAGTTTTTTGTTTTGATGATAACTAGGATTAATTAAATCACTCTCTTGCAAGACCCTTGATTAGTTTTACCATAGAAACTGCTTTAAATTGCATATAAAATAGACATTGTATTGTTTCTTCATTTGAGATTTGTAGAAGAGTGCTATAGATTGATATTCTGTTGATATCAAAGACAATTTGACTGAGATTATTTTTCATAATTAGTTGTCTAACCATGAAGTAATGAAGCTTTTTTAAGTGGCATCTCATTAAAAAATGGAAATATTTTAAAAGCCTATTATTAACACGTTATTTATATGTCATCGAAATTTTATTTGAGCCTCTAATAGTGTTGGAATAAGCCAATTTAAAGCATGCAAAAACCCTAATTATATTGTTCGTTTAGAAATATAAGAATTTAAAGCCTTACTTATAAAATTGTAAACAACTTAATTTGATGTATAACAACTTTATTAAAATGTGTAATTTATGAAACTAATTTTCAGTTTTTGAATTCATTCTTATGAATATGTATGATATGATATTAAATAAAAATTTTATCCAACCCGTAAGGATTTAGATGTCAGAAATGTTGGTAATTTAGTATATGAATTAAGGAAATAGTTTACTTCCTAACATTTAAGAAGCATATTACTTTAAACATAATTATCAGTAAAAGTATGCCGTATTAATACAGAGATCACAAAGGACAAATTCTGTATAGCCTATTTTGTTCATTGTAATCTCTATCTTTTTGTCCATTGTGATTTTTCATATGATTATATACTTCAGCTAAGGTGTGCATTTCATTTTTATTAAGTGATTTAGTTTTTTAATCATACAATATTTACAAACACAATTATTAAAATAAAATAAAATGCATAATATTTATAATATTTTCGCTCAAATTTATCTGTAAATTGCTATAAATTTATCTTTTATTTTAATATAACTAATATATATATATGAAAAAAACATATAGCTTTGCCATATAGCCATAGGGCCGACTCCTTTATTTTTACTTTGACCTGGAGCGGGAGGAAATTTTCTCCAGACAATTACATCCATGGTAACTGCTGAACGGGTGACCACAGGATTTCGGATTCCTAATTTATTGAGCAAGTATGTCACATACACTCGGTGGGCCTTTAACGGTATTGTGAATCGAACCCAGTTCTTCCGAGCGGAATACCGATGCCCTAACCATTAGGCTACTGCAGCTCTAAATATGAATCTGTAAGATATATGAATTATGAAATTATAACTGATCAAAACCATGAAAAAAAGACATTTATTTGTAATATTTTGCATTTTAAACTTGAATTGATAATTGTTTATTAATCAGCTGATTAATTGTTTAATGCGCATCTGAAATAATTTTCAATCACAATTAGTGTATCTTAGGTAAATATAATAATATAAAATTTAATAATATTCCAAATTATTGTTAATGAGTTTAATCATTATTAAAAAATTTTCTTTCCCATTATTGATTCTTTACATATATTTAAAATAAGAAGCAATATTGTCAACAGTGAAGTCAATATTTAAGTTAAAACCCATATTTTAAGCAAAGTTAACTAATACTACGATAAAGATAAAAACTAATACTACGTTAAAGATCATGATCATGTATCAACTGTACTCTACTTTTGTTAAAATGACAGAAAATTTTCGACTCGTAATATGAACAGAAAAGCTAAGAAAAGAATAAAGTATCAAAATTTGCAATTTAAATAAATCTAGAAAAATAAAAATGGCCGCTTGAAAGAAAATATATGTTTTCGGCTATATACACCTAAGGCAAAAATAATGAATTTAATTTGGTATTCTTATATGTATACTAAATTTGTAGCTTCATCTTGCACACAACACATATGTAAACAGGTCTGTTATTGCCAAGAATTAATGTTTAAGTATATTATTAAAATTTAGAATTGTTAGAAGAAAGAGATATTTTAGGAAATATTCAGGAATTCTGGTAAAAAGAAATCAACATTTATCAGATAAAAAATTGGTTTTGATATAAAATAACAATTTTTTTTACATATGATTGCAATTTATTGATTTATAATTTAGATCAATGAAGGAAATTACTTTTTTCTCAAAAATATCTTTCTATGTCAATCAAATAATATGTATTCTAAGAACAAACTTAAATACAATATTTATTAAGATATTTTTAATATACCTTTTTATAATTTTCAGTTTATTTTTATGCAAAATTTATCTGGGAAATATTTTATCGACTTACCCACGAAATTTATTTGTATATAGTTCATTCTTTAAAAGCTAAGTAGAAAAAGTTAAAAAAATAAAATGTAATATTCTACAAAAACTAAAAAATGTTTTTTTTTCATTTATATTTAATCCATTTAAAATGAAATAGAATAGCTGATTGTAAAAAATATAAAGAAAATTATCTACAGAAAATAAAAAACGTACTACAACTGAAATCTGATAATCAATATCTAAAAGTTAGATTGATTTCCTATCGGAGGCTAAAAAGACATTACATTTATTTGACGTTTCTATTGTTCAGTTCTTTACATTATAGTATCAACGTTATTTTGAAAGCAATTTTTAATGGGTTAAGAGACAAGCTATGAAACATTGTTTCTCTTACTAACTGAAAATAGAAAACCAATGAAAATCTAGCAAATAGAAAAATAATATGATACTATAAATAAATAAGTTTCACTCTTCAAACATTTCAATTATATAATGCTTATAACTTTTAAGATGGATAGAATTTCATTTTGTAGGAATTAAGTTGAAATTGATATTCATAATGAAAATAAGATTATCTACCATATATTTATTAAAATAATAAAAATATGCGAAATCTCTCTTTTAAAAAGCATACAAAATTTGAGTTTAAAATTTTGTATTATCTCTAAAATAGTAGAAACTATTGTAAGTATGTACTTTACTCTTATTAATTATTTTTATTCAGTGTTTATAAATTTTTCTCGAATAGTACAATGATTTTTAACCCACAAATAAGTAGAAGATAATGCTAATAATTGTATTTTTGTATTTAAATATAAAATTTTAAATAAAAATATTCAATAAATATGTTTTATATATTTATAAATGTCGAGATATATGAGAGAAATTTAAATCGCACAATTGATATTCGTAAAATAATCTAAGCTAGAAATATAATGATTAATATTGAGGCGACTCATTCAAAAGTTATGTGGTTTCGATTCTTTTCGGGCTTCGATATTTGATGTGATTACAATGCTACACATTTTTGAATGACGGAGGTTGAAGTCAATTTGATGTGAACGAATAAAGTCCCAAAGCCGACATCTTCACTTGAATGAAACAAAATTTCTCGTAAGTGAGCTACAAGCATCTTAGCATAGAGCTCCAAATATGTCCACAATAACATATCTACCCTTAAGTGTTTGTATTTTAACTGCAATTAACGCAATATCCTAAATATAAACTCTTTTCTTTATTCGAAGAAATGTGAAGTAAATTAATGTAAAATTCTAAATTACTAAGAATTATTTTTACTGCAATGTTCCACATTATGGTTTTGGTCATACGATATTCCCAATATATTAAGTAAAATTGATATAATTTGTTGTCTTGTGTGTGTGTCATCAAAATTTTTGGCTCCGTTTAAAAAGATTTTTTTCATGCGCAAAATAACAAAAACTATTAATGAATCTAGCTGCTCATTTGTGCAAACCTAATCACACACTTGGCGCATTAAATCCATTTTAGAATTATATTCCTGAATCTGCACCTTCACTTCCATTTCATAAAATATTCCCTAATCAATAGAAACTTGAACTATCAGCGACTTCACAGTTTGATAGTGGAAAGTATTAAAGTGTGACTGTGTAAAATATTAATACTTCTCATTTCTGGGAAAAATGTGACGCATTTTTCAGCTGGCCAGCACAACTTAATTTTGATATATTCTGTGGAAAATATTGTTCCAAATATTTGGAATTTTTAAGAAAATCTAAAATTGTTATTTATAATAAATTAAAATTGTAAGAAATAATAAAATATCTCTACAATAATATAAAATTATAATTAATGGAAACTATTTTTTTAGTTATCAAATTGCAATGAAAGGCATCAATCTATGTTGTCAGCAACTCGAAACTTTGTAGCCACAAAAGTATTACAACAAACATGTCTTTAGTAATGAATTTAATCTTGATGAGATCCAGACTGTCATTGACGAGACTGTATTAGGTAAGAATTATTATGATAATTATCCATCAACAGATTTTTCTTATCAATCTTTTCAAACAATGATTTTTTTTTATTTCGATGACAGTGATAAGCAAACCTCTCTTGCATTTTATGTTATGATTTATAAATTAGGAGAAAAATGGTTTCAATTATTCATTTTATCTCAAACCCAAAATTATATTAGCAATATGTTCGAAACCCAACTAACACTATGCTTAAATCTTTTACAAATACCTTGTTAAAAGAGATGAAGGAAATAGTCATTAGTAGATTAGGTATATGAAATAAACATTTATTCCCAATTTGCAGATGAATATTTTTAAGCAATTTAGTACCACTTAACAAACTGTATAAAGTACAAATTCCACAGAAGATGATTTACCTTTAAAGTTAATAGTATGTTTGACTTTTATTTTTGGTTTGCAATCTAAACTGTTGGTGAGAATTAATTGATGTAGATTTTAAAATCATCCCTAAAGAACTCGAAGCAAAAAGTAAAGATTAAACATGTTAGAGTGACTTATATTCACTATTATTGTAAAATTCCATTTTCAACTAGGAAGAAGTTCTTTAAGAATTATCTTTATCAAGACAAGTTTCCTTTCAAAGTACTCGAACACAAACAAATTCATATACTCTCCATTTTTCATTATTATTTATGTAATATTTAAAATAATAGACATAAAGAATAGTAAATTCTTAGCGTATTTTATATAATTATTTGTTTTATTAGAAACGATGTTTCTGCCACAAATAGAAATATAAATCATACTTTTCAGAGGTCATACTGTGAGGATAACAATTTCATGGATCTAAATCTTGAAAAGACAGCATATTAACTTCTTATGTTGTTAAATCAAATTTTTATATCAGTACTCATTTCAACAAACGAACATTTATTAGTTAAATTAATATTATTATATTAAGTTTTTTAATTTTTTAAAGAAATCATCGTTAGGAGACGACAGAGGGGAAATTTTAAGATAATTGGTTTCTTCTTGTAATATTCAATTAATGCAATTTCGATTATATATAAAACCGTATAAACATGTTTTGGATTATGAATGGGAATTAATATACATTGCCTCATGCTTCTACTCAAGGGAAATAAATGTGACCCAAAAACAAGTAAAATTCTCCCTTCATTAATGCAATCTATTACGCCCTATTTCCTGATATGGAGTTTCATGCTTATTTTAATTAATTGAAATTCCATAAAAAACTAATAAATAAGCAACTTTTAAAAATGCTGATCGTTTCGCGAAAACCTGGAATTAACTTTTTAATTTACTTCGGTCCCTGAAAGGACCGAAGTAACTAGTATAACTAGTTCAGCATTTTTAATTTCAAATAAAAATTTTCTTTACATTATCAATATACTTTTAATGTTCTAAACTTATATTAATTTAAATGTATTCGTTAATACGTATGAAACTCTTATAATGAATACAGTTGACAATATTAAACTGACAAATGTGAATAAGATATCATACAAATAATCTGACATACGGTTTAGACATGAAACGCTTGATTTACCTGAACAAGCGTTTTATCATTGATTAAAGATAAAACTGAAAATTTGTTTGTTTAAAGTAAGCTTAAAAGCAATTTTAGCTTAAATTTAAATTATACACCTGATTAGAGAAAGTATTTTATCTTACTTACTTAGTATGAATATAAAACAATTTTGTTGATGATCATGGTTTTTAAATGATATGTATACATATTCATATATATATATGTATATATATATATATATATATATATATATATATATATATATATATATATATATATATATATATATATATATATATATATATATATATATATATATATATATATATATATATATATATATATATATATATATATATATATATATATATATATATATATATATATATATATATATATATATTATATATATATATACATACATATATATATATATATATATATATATATATATATATATATACATACATATATATATATATATATATATAGTGAGTGCATTAGTGTGTGTGTGTATGAGATGTGCAATACATGTGTTGAAATTGCTAAGAAACTCTTTGATAGATGGGTTCTTATAAAATTTTTAAATTTAATCCATTAATAAAGAATATATAGTTTTAAATCAACATATTTTAAAAATAAAAAGCAATAGCTGAGAGCACATGAAGCCAATTGAGAAAATAGAGAATGCAAATTATATTCCTTATAAAGACTATGTTGTAAAAATCTGCATAAATTTTAAATGTCAATTTAATACTTTATCAGGATTCAGGAAAGAAGTAGAAATAATTTCCTGCACGCATTCAACCTGGATAAATAATCTATTTTTGCATATTCATTCTCTTCTATTAGAGAGCATTTGGAAGTGAAAAATAATTATTTCAAATTTTTCCAAAAGGTAATTTCTCTTACTATATCCTTAAATATCTCTTACTATATCCTTACTTTAAATTCTATATCAAAAATTGTGCAATTGGTTTTAAAAGAAGAATATAAGCGATGAAATTTAGAATGAATAATCGATGAGATGTTTATTACTGAAAAAAATTGAAAAAGTGAAAACAGCAAAATAAAAATATTTGTCCTCGGTACAATTTCCCCATATTATTTTGCCTATTAATCTGCGTTTGGATTTAATATAAAAAAATGTTATGATTTTATTTGTAGATAATATATTTGTTACTAATATTTACAATTGAAAATATATGAATAAAAAATCTATAATTGAATTTATTTTTTAATAAAATACAATACGTGAAAAACAGATATATTATTTTAATAGGAATGCGTTAGTAAATAGAAATAGTATATATATATATATATATATATATATATATATATATATATATATATATATATATATATATATATATATATATATATATATATATATATATATATATATATATATATATATATATATATATATATATATATATATATATAATTATATATATATATATATGTATATATTTATTTTTGTTTAAAACTTACGCTTATTTTATTTTAAAATATTTGTACATTAGTGTTTCTTTTCTTGAAAGATTTTGCGTTCTTTTACAAAGTTTGAACGAGAAGTTATATTTAAAATACATTCTGATTAATAAATAATTCTAAGTATTTATAGTTTGTGTGCTTTTAAATTGTTAAAAACATCCCCTTCGTTTATCTAGCTTATATATTATGAAAGAATATAAAATGTTAAAATGACTTGTAGCTCTTATAAAAATCAATTTTTAATTCATGTTTTGCCAAAATAAGCATAAGAAACAGGAATTATTTAAATTGTTAAAGAAGCTTACCATTTTAGGTATAAATGTCATTTAATTACTGCGTAACGTATATCAGAAAGATAATATGCATTTTAGGAAAAGAATGACATTTATACATAAATTCTTTATATGTTTAACATTAAAATAATTATTTATTTAGATCTATAAATATTTTTCCCTGACATTTATAAAATTCCAGAAATGTAATTTTACTTTTTTACACTAAATTATGAGAATTGATAACTTATAAATTATTTTATATATAAGTAGATTTAAAATTTTAATAAAAGTATTTTTAACTGTTTGAAACATATTCATGCTTATAAAAACGTGTCAAACCTATAACATATGAGTACTTTTACAATTTAAGTGAAATAAATATATAAACTGCGTTTTTAAGTATAATGCTTACTGATCTAAAGTTAAAAAATTATATATTAATCAATGAATAAAAATATTATATACATCAATTCAAATGTAACAACAATAAAGTAAACATTTACATTCATAATGTTCCAATATATAGACTTGCCAGAAAAACAACAGACGCAGAAAAACATTCTATAGAGAATAAATGTACATTACAGTGTAATCATTAATTATATTTTTATATAAAGCTTTTATTTAAAAAATCCTTAAATATCAGTTACAATTTTAGAAAGATAATACCCAAAAAATTATCAGAAAATGTTTGTGTACAAGTTCAAATTACAAATATATTTGCAATTTAATTTTAGCTTTTCCAGCTTCCGTGAACTTGTATGAAAATAAACATTGTCTACATTTATGTTTTTATTACTTTTTTATTTTGACTCAGGTGGCAATACAACAAATAGAATAAAAATCATTGTTTTGTTGAAATGATATATTAGTACTCGGAAACAAGTGGACATAAAATGCATTCTAAAGGAAAATAGATTGTTCCTGACAAAAAGGGAATAATCTCAAGACAAAGGATTCTTCCAGCAATTGGATAGATGGTTGGAAGAACTCTTTCTTCAATCCAAAAAGTAATCAATAATTACAAATCATCGAAATCTGTTATCTTAAAGCCTCAAAGTAACCGACCATATAAGCTGACCTAATGAGAAAAGATATGATTCTGAAATCCGTATGTTTCAATCCAAAGATGACTGCATCTCAAATAGCACTTGATATTGAAAAAATGTTATATATCCCTTCATGAAGATACTATTTAAAAATTTCTTAAGAAATCTGATTGTCACAACCATGTAGCTAGTAAAAAGCTATGTATTTAAACTGCAAATAAGCAAAACCGTTTAACTTTTGCCAGTAAGCTTGTCAGTAAGCCTTCTGAATTTTTTGAAAAATTAATATTTTCTAATAAAAGTAAGTTTTGTGTATCTTTGGCATCAAAAGATGTAAAACTAGTGAGGAGAAAGAAAGATGCGACTATGTATTGGAGATGTATTGGGTGCATGGCTGTAAGTGGAATTGATTGATTCAATTTTATAGACCATATGGATCATATATGATCCATATGGTCTATTAGATCATATGAATCATATGTTGACATTATTGGATGTCTATTATACATTATTGGATGGATCATATGGATGTCTATTAGACATCATCCATATGGTCTATTAGACATTAGATCATATAGAATAACTTATCATATTTGAAGCAGAGTGCATAAAATTTGAACCTTGGTGATGAATTTGGTTTCAACAAAACACTGATCGAAATCACACTGCCCAGAGAGTAAAGCTCTGGTTACAACATCAAATATCAGTTGCATTCTCCTCCACAATCACTAGACTTAAACTCCATCAAACATTTATGGAACTTATTGAAACGTAATATTCGAAAACATAACATAATATCGACTGGTATTCTAAAAAGAGTAACTATGATGGAATGGATAATATTTCCTCTTCAGAAACCATCCAGCTAATTCCCTCTATGCTTAAACGATTGCGACAAGTTCTTAGACATAAAAGTTTTTCAACCATGTATTAAAGTTTAAGTGAAAGTCTATGGAAGCTATTTGCAAAGACACAACACACTTTTTCTGACTGATTTTATGTAATATTTAATTATTATTATAGTTAATTTTAAATAATGTGTGTTATCTTTCTCAAATAGTTCCGAATATTTAAGGAATTGATAAAGAAAAGCATTACATAAAATTGAATTAACGTTGACACTATATAGTACTTTTATTTTCTGTAGAATGTTTACTTTGTGTTTGTGAGCAGAATTTTTCTGGCAAGTGTATATTTCAGCAATATATAAGCTGATAATCTAATTGAAAAAAAACTTTTATTTACATTAAGCAGTGTTTATGCAACCCAGTTATGTTTAATTCTTTCATTTATAAGAGGCAATTAGATTTCATTGTAAACATTTTCACATGCAATAATTCATTTGTGAAATGTTCAAATGATATGTGTGTGTGCTTTCCATTAAAAACATTAGATAATAAAATTGTTTAATTTATGTATTTGAAAACCTAAATATGTAAAATCCTCTCTTATACATTCAATATCATATTTGATAATGTTAACATTTATTTGTAAATAATAACCACTAAATATTTCAAAAGTTTGCAAAAATTATTGTTTTATTTTAAATGTTAGCCGAATTCAATGCATACACTGTTAACTAATATTTAAATATTTTAATAAAGGAAGCAAGTAAGAAACTTATGTTGTTTTAAAGTACAGATAGAAAATGCAAAAGTTAACTCTAATGACAGTACATATTACAGTTTATTTAATTAGTGCTCCGAAATATTTATTCTCTATCGTTAATTCAGTCTCTCTATGAAAACGCATCCAAAAGATTGAAGAAACCTTTCCCAGAGATAAAAGTAGGGAATTCGTTTACAATTAATTTGAACTAAAAAATTAATTTGACTGGTTTGTTCATCAAAAAAAAATATCAAAAACATAAAAATCGACATAAATAATTCGTTAAAATTTTAATTAAGAGTACTCACATTATGCATTTTGCAATTAATTGATCACGTTAATAGAATCTTTTTAAAGTATTTATGATATGAGCTATAGGTGAAGAGCACATATCTATTTGCACATTTTAAGTTAGACCCACTAAAAGAAGAACCATATGTAGAGATTAACATTACATTTATTTTACTATAATTCATTGAAAAGCTAATTATGCATATGTATATATCAAATCTTCTCATTATTTAATTTCACAAGTTACTATATCAACTTCTTAATAATTACAGCGAAATTGCTAAATAAGAAAACAATTTCAATCAATAAATGAAATAACAATTTTAGATATCATAGGATTATACACATGGGTTACGCGCAAAATTATATATATATGTATATATATATATATATATATATATATATATATATATATATATATATATATATATATATATATATATATATATATATATATATATATATATATATATATATATATATATATATATATATATATATATATATATATATATATATATATATATATATGTATATATAAATTTTTCTTAGTTGTTGGAATTAATTACTGTTATACTCATGAAATGGAATTTCTCTTCTGATATTATGCTAGAAATATTTGCTTTTAAACTTAGAAACTTTCAGCCTAATTTTATGTTTACCTATAACCTTTAAACTGATTCTCAATTCTAAGCTTAAGTTCCAATTTAAGGATGTAGTTTTTATCTCTTTAAGTGGATAATAATTATACTGTTAATTTTCAACAGAAAAAGTATTTATTATATTTGTAAAACACTATGATTTAGTTTTATGTAAAATATCAGGAGCAAATATAAATTTTAAGAACATATTCAATATTAAGAGTATATTCTCTCGTGATTTCTTTCATTATTTTTAAATAGAGATCAATGTAATTATAAGTTTTATGAAAATGTGGATTTACATTATCAAACTTCTAATTTAATAATAAATATATCAGATTTTAATTGAAATGTGTGTTTAGAGAAAAATATTTATTTATACAAATATTTCAGTTTCATATTTATATATTCATTTAATTAATTCTGTGACCACAATTATGAAACATTTACAGGTTGATTTGAAATTTCAAGCAAACAACAAACTCAGGATGATCTGATACTAACTTGTATTACCAACTAAAACAACACACCAATTTGCGACACTGCTAGGAATACCTTTCAGTTTTAAAGCCCATTATAATATATTTAAAAATGCAAAAGAATTTCAAATATTAGCAAATAAGTATTAAAATTAATAACTGAAAAGTTAGGAGAAAGTGTGATATGACTTAGGTTTCTTAAATATTATTTTTTGCGTTTACATTTATTACTTTATTTTCACAATTTATCAAGATTATTTGTTTGTACATGTTATTATTCACAGAAAAGATTTTTGCTTATATTAATTACTAAGCAATCAAGAACTAACTTTTTTGAGAGCAAAAAATTATAAGTTTAATTATAATAACTTTTCTCTTTCAATGTTGTGTTGATTATGATGTAGTGTTTAAGTTGTCCAATTTTTAAAAATGGTGATTCAGCCTTCAAAAGAACTTTAGTCATTGAGTAAAAAAAAATGCAGAAATATTTCAAAATAACAACTCTTGAATAAAAAAAGTTTATGATTTTTTCCAAATAGTTAACAATTAACAAACATACAATATTGTAAACAAATTAACAAATAACATTGTTAATTTGTTAATGACAATTTGTTAACATTGTCATTAACAAATTAACAATGTTATTTGTTAACAAATTAACAAATAACATTGTTAATTTGTTAACAATTTTAAATAACATTGTTAACAAATTAACAATGTTATTTAAAATTGTTAATTAACATTGTTAATTTTTGACTTTTTATGCAAAGTCAAAAATTAACAATGTTAATTTTTGACTTTGCATAAAAAGTCAAAAATTGCTTCAAATTATTATAATTGATTGATGATGAATTGAAATATTCTATGCTGAGTATAAATAGTTCCAATTTAACTACATATTGGACCACTGCATTTCTTCAATTCCTCATAAATTTAGATAGCATTG
This sequence comes from Latrodectus elegans, assembly GCA_030067965.1. Taxonomy (NCBI): domain Eukaryota; kingdom Metazoa; phylum Arthropoda; class Arachnida; order Araneae; family Theridiidae; genus Latrodectus; species Latrodectus elegans. Next base: position 33,591,193 of record CM057812.1, read on the forward strand.
CTCTTCTATTGATTGATAATGTAAATCACTGTATATGTGGAGGAGTCAGGACTTCTTCAAACCTTTTTTTAATCCGTTCTTCTCTTTTCCAGGGCATTTAAGTTGGTGACTCCTAGGATCTTAAAAGTTTCGATCACGTGTGTTAGGTGTCATCAACAATCTTTATGAATTTATTTTATTTTAATATGCTTAATTATCTCAGCCTACTTGTATATTCCGTCCAACTCATTCTGGCATCTATATTGCTATAAGCCATCAACATATAATCCATCCCTATTAAACATCAGCATCTTCGTATTTTTTTTCCACATCGCTTGGTAGCGATTGCACGTTGCATTATCTCAATATCCAAGTTGCCTTGATATTTACATTTGAGGAAATGCATGTAAAGCTGTCGAAATATCAAATTTTTAATTTTCTATTTAGAGAAATTTAGCTTCATAGTCATATTAGCATATATTTAGTTTTACTATCATTTACGCAGAAGATCATTTTAACTGTTGTTTCGTTTGCAATGATACTTTCTAATAATATTTTTTCTAGTTCTAGCAATTATAATTATATCATCATCATCTACAAAGATTTTGATTGCTTTAGTAAAAGTAGTTCCTATTGTATTCATACAAGAATTCCGAATAGTCAGTTCCAAGGCGAAGTTAGAATAAAGGCAAGCAAATTAAAATCATAGACTCTTCTTCTATATAGAATAAAAGAGAGTTTTAAATGTTGCAAATAAAATTTAAATCATTTTTCAAATAAAAAAAACATTGTTTTTTTTGTGATTTTTAAACTTATGAAAACTACTTGACAAATAATCAATTTACATTGATTTCAATGTTGACAAATGAAGAGCATAAATATATCTAACTTTTACACAAGTTATAATAAAATAAATTATAATAATTGAAAATTTATATCCATAAAATTAATTTTTGATGACAAAAGCCACGCATCATCATTACAAAGCGAATATTATAAAATTAATTTGCAATATTTCGCAAGAAAATAACCTTTTTATGCAAATTTCTATAAAATTATTCCTATTCAAAATTATATCTGAATAAAAAATAAAAGTTTTATAAGTTTACATCATTTCTCTGCTAATTTGGAAGAAATTCCGGAAATGGATTTCTAACTTGTATTACGCTTATATTTAAACATACGTATGCTAAATTGAATAAATTATTTATTCTTTTGTTTCTGGAAGGTGAAACATACAATAATTAAAATACTGAATAATTAATGTAAGTATTTGTGAGCTTGAGTAGAGGTAGATTAACTTTTTTTGTAACTGAAATAAAATTTATTCAATTATTGGGTAAAAAGAGTATTCTTTTGATCTAAAGACTCATTAAAGTTTATAGTATCTGTCATTTTTACATCATATTAGAGTCTATTTTTGAGCATACAGCATCACTTATATGTTTTATGTTGAGACCAGCTCTTATGTCATCAACTTCACTTGTATTTTTATTCATCATTGCAAGGAAGTTATTTATGTTTAACTGATTTGAAGATGATAATAAGACCATAAATAAGCACCATAAAGGATGACAATAAGCACCATAAAGTAATTTTACTGAATCTGCGAAATATGCAATCAATAATACTGACTATTTATAGTACGTTTTTACTGGGTTCAAGAATTTTATGCATTCATATAGAGCATGAATTAATTATGAAATTTTTGATTGATACTAATTTCGTTAATTTAGTTCTGCATTAGAATTAATATTTTATGATTTATATTTAAAAGATTATTAATTCTAATGCAGATCTAAATTAACGAAATTAGTAATTAATATTTTATGATTTATATTTAAAAGAGGAGTGTAGTGTAACAGGCCTCCTTGTGGTGCATCCTGGGTAAGGCTAAATCTGTTACAGTCTTCGTCTTTCTCGTACAATCCCTAGCCATTGCGGCTTGCCTGGTAATGAAAAAGCAGACAATCTCACGAAAGAGGCTTCTTTTTTAAAATTTCCAGATTCTCCTACTGGCCTGAGAAATGTCAAAATCCTTCTAAAACAGGTTATCCATCACCAGCGTAAAATTTGTTACAAAGAGAATGGAGTTGATGCTTTTTGGAGGACCCTGCTGAGCTCATGTATCACCAAAGATCTACCTAGATCTATAGGGGTTTCCTGCTTCAGGTTACTTATAGGGCATGATTTTCTCCAGAAATATGTATATTACATAGGGCTTGTGCATTCACCCGACTGCATTTTATGTAAGGAACATGTTGACATGGATGGCGAGAATCTTTGGAAATGTTCTGTCCTCCAGGAAGCCCTGCTTCTTCACATTTCAAGACGCTCTCCACTCCTGAAGATACTTCTTTTCTTTATTGGATTGCAAAACTTATTATGCTCGAAAGAGCCAACATAAGGACGCAATTAAAAAAAATATTTAAAACAAATATTACTTTCTAATTTTAAATGCTAAAAATTTAAACGTGATCCGAATAAAAGCTAATATCAAATCAAAAGGAATCTAAAGATTTAGTAACATTAATGTGATTTTTTTTACTAAAATCAATAAATGTTGCATTAATTTAATTAATATTCAAATATGTTTTTATTTAAATTACTTCTGTTTAACAATTTCAATTTTCATAATAACGTTTTATAAAAATAATACTAAAATGTTAAAAATTGCAGTTACTTAACAGTTTTATAAATATAAACACAGAATCCTACATTCATGTATTTTTTTCTCAAATATTTAAAATAAAATTTATGTTTCATTATACAAATGGAAATTTCAATAAAATAGATAAGTTCAAATTTTATAATAAAACATCAAAATCTGTTAACACATTATAGATTTATTTACTATAATTCATATATTAACATATCTTCCGAATCATATGATATTTTTTAATTGTGAATAAAATTATATAAAAATCCAAAATATCTTTGCGTTGAATTGTCTCTAATATGCGAACGACTACCTACAGGTTTTCAATTAAGTTTAACACAAACCTAATTAATTACATCATCCGGAAGTTTTCATACTGAATGTCAAAATCAAGAAGCACTTTTAAAAATAAATTATTGAATATCAAATCTAATACTGAAAAATTTAATCATGTGATTATAAACTACGTTAAAAGTAAGTTAATAGTTTCACTTTTTGGGAAAAGTTACGATTGCATTCAGAAAATATTTAAAATGATTTAAATCTGGAAATTAAAGAATGGACGGTGGAATGTTGCAAAAGGACAAGCGATATACAGTGAAAGGGATATTTTGACATGGTTTATTTCACTCTAAAATTTTACTTTGAATTTCAATACTTAAAAAGCATTTATAATTAACTAAACAACACTAGTTCACTAAAAGTTAATTTTGTGACATATATACCATCATATTAAAAATAACAACTAATAGTAAACAAATCGTCAAGAGACTATTAGACTGTAAAGATTTAAAGTTAACAAATAAAAGTGTAATACCATGTTTATAATCATAAAATAAACTAAATTTTTATTTTTGATATGAATAAATTTATTACTTTGGTAAGCAAATTGTAATCGTAGATGAGTATGCAAAATATAAACTTTTAAACTATGAATTGTTTTAAATGCAATTGCGTTTGATGTTTTGGGTTCTAAATAATCAATTGAACATAATTTGAAAACAATATGTAAGCAATAAAGATAATAAAAATTTTAAATTATTGTTTGAAATTCAATTTTAATTCCAGGTACTGAACTAAGGATTATTAACATTTTTGCTTTGTATAAATATGCTAATTTAGGTCGGTAATTTTAGTCGGTTACATGTTACATCTAAAAAAATATTCTTCTGAGAATAAATGTAATTTATCATTCTTTCTTTAACGTAATTTATCTGTAATTTATCATTCATTCATCCGATGTTTTACTATTTCTACTGTGAATACAGAAGTACACCAATGGGACAATAATACTAGCTCCTATTTTTTAACATGCCTTAAGTCATGATACAGTATTTTATTGTCTTATTATGTTGTTCTTATTTAAGAAAGTCATTGTAAGTGTTTTCTTAGGTCATGGATATTATCTTTAATCATACATAGAGTAATTGATAATAAAATTTTAAAAATTGAAATTATTTTATACTTTTTATAAATTTACTTTATAATATTGTTTATAAAAATACGTCAATGATAAATATCCTTAATCGCATGTTATCTAAGCTTGCTCTTTCATCAGCAATAATTTGCAAATTATCAAAGCAACACTAATATTTTATAGTTTTGGAGTAAGTTTCCTATGTCCTGGTCTTAGGAAACTGACGCATATTTTCAATGAAAACTGTGTGAATATAGAAAACATTGGAATGGATAAATGAACTTCTCATTGGTACTTGATTATGGCTCGATTTAATTGCCACATAAATTGAATAAAATTTTAATATATTTATCCGAGCATTTATATGAATATAAGAGAATGTACTTGAAATAAAACAATTAATTTTTAAATAATTAAATATTTTCCTTCAAATTTATTTACTTAGTGTTTTTTCACATGTTTTAACTATCAGTAAATTAGTTTATTCTGTTCTGAATAAAAAAAAATTGAAACATACATTATCAATTACACATTTCTGAAAAAAAAAAAAATCTTGAGTTTTCATTTAAGTTTTTTCGGAGTTCCGTTCAACCGATAAATAAGAGAGTTTTAAACATTTTTTGAGAAGCTTGTTTTATGAGCTTATGATTGAAAACTTACTTATTGACTCCAATAATATTACATTCTAACAAGGTTTATGTAACAGCAAACGCACTTAAAAATATTGCTTAAATTATTATAACGAAAAATATAAATGCTTAACAATATTTTCGTTTACTTGAGAATTGTTTTCAATAACCTTTAATTAAAAATTCATAATAAAAAACCGAGCTGTTAACCACTCATATCTTATGTCAACATTGCTTTATTTCTGAAAGACATCTTTTTTAAAAAGATTAACTGCTTGATAAACATTTAAATATAAATAATCAGTGTTATATACTTGTTATTAAAATATTTAAGTTATGGACTAATTATTATTTGAAGAAATATATTCATAATTAAGAAGTATTTAACTACTTGATGACTTATGTTTTGTCTCAAAGAAACATATATTCCCATAAAGTTAGTTACTTCTTAACTGCATACAATGAGTGTTTTTATAATTTGTTTTTAGCATTTTACAAATTTTAAATTTTACTCATCCTGATTTAAAGGATCCCATATAGTATATTATAAATTATGAGTATTTAGTTAAAATAATGATATAATATATCTGTCATGGCATTAATAAATAGGAGAAAGCACATAAGAGTCTGAATATAACATTCAATATAGAACTTAAATTAGAAAAAAGAGCAAGAAATTCTAATAATCATTTAAGAAACACATGTTACTTTCTTATACTAATATTTAATTTTATTTCCTTGTAGACAAAATTATAAAATTATTGAAGTGCTGTACAGAAATATGATGTCACTTTCTAAATAAATCCAATCATTGGGATAAAATTCCTTTTCGTAAATTAATTTGCTTACATCCTTTAAGTACTTGGGCTTCAGCCTTCAAAGTTTCTTAAATTAGTTTAATTTAATTTAGCAGGATATCAAATATCATCCTCTTTAATATACTATTTGATTTCATTCTTTATTTCAGTTTTGATCAAGAAGATCTTTACTTCAGTGACTGAATCCAATTTTCACCGATTTTGCTGTTTACCACGTACCCGTATTATACGGAGAAGTTAATAGTCCAATCAAATGCATACTAAGACTTAATTAAAGATTTCAAAATAATCAGCTGCAACAGCTAATCACTTTTAATTCCTTCGAAAAGTTGTCTGACTATTTATAAGTACTATTAAGAAATTTTTCAGTCGATGATATACTCAATATTATAATTTATCTGAGGTATTGCTTATCCTCTAATTAAACATTTGTTTCAAAATTGAACGATTTTTGTTACAAAATTTACAACGATATCAAACCTCAACAGGATGTCATATCATTGAATTTTTATTAAGTAAAAATTATTAATACAGGTTAGACAAACAACTTTACTTTCTTAAGAATGGATTCATTGTATTCAAGCTATCAACCAGTTACATATTTATGAGAAACCTTATAGAGGAGAGATATCAGAATCTCATCTGTCTTGAATACTTCCGTAAATATAGGCTTGAATATTTAAATGTGTGCCCTTACAAACAACAAAAATATATTAACTTCTTTTCTGTTACAATTGAAAAAAAGAAATGTTTCTTATGAAATTATAATAATTTGCTCTTTGAAAGAAGCTAGTTGTCTATGTTTAGTGTGAGTGAGCAATATCATACTTCATTGTATTCAACCTTGATGTATGTTCTACAGGTTATATTGACTTTTCCGGGTTGAGTGTATGTAATTTTAGAGCAAGTAACTTAAAACCCAGGAAAATATCCTTTAATGATTATTCTTAATTAAAGATGTGACATTATCAGATACATTATTTCCCATTAAGGACATTGGAATCATGATCGATTTAACGTGCTACAGAGGCAATAAGTAGACACTACGGATCTTTGGATAAGCTGAAATTCGAATTAATTACATTCCAACACTGAGAATTCAGTCATATCTAAATATGATATCTTGGCCTCTATATTGAATATTGTTTCTACACTAAAATGATTCCCAGTATCTAGCCGAGATTTGTCTTGTATCAATTAGAGAGATATTAGTGGTTGGGAGTCTTCGTAATTTAGAAGCAGGAAGTAACCAGAAGATATCAAGAAGCTTGATTTACCACACTTAATATTTATTTTACTATTTCACTAGCCTAAATTTTAATCATGACCATTACACTCAACATGGGAAAATTCCCGGATCATGATTAAAATTTAGTTTAATATATAATTTTGAAAAAAAAAATAAAGAAAACTATAAGGAACTTATGCCCATTAAAGTTTTAAATAATATTCCAGTGACAACAATATTCAAGTATCTGCATTCTCTGCTTTGAAAATTAAGATTATTTTTCATTTGTTGTATTAATTAATATTTGAAATATAAATGAATTCAATATTCCATGTAATATGGAATGAAAATATTTTTCATATTTATACATTGTTTTATTTAGTAATATCTTTTATAGGTAAAGGAATACTAAAAGTAAGTTTGTATACATGAAATATTATTACTAATCACATTTGTTCTTATTAATTTAAAAACTAATATCCTTGTCACATTTAAAATAAAATAAATATAAAATAACTTATGCAGTTAGTTTTGATATTTTTTATTATTATGTAAAATATCTTGCTTGGTTCAGAAACCATAGAAATGAAGAAAAGCAAGAAATTAAAATGTGATATCCTCGTTAGTTTCAACGTCACATATAAGAAAAATGGACTGATGTTATCACTGATATCCAAATGAAATTGGTTAATTTATTCAGTTTTGTTTCATTTGAGTATAAAAAATGAAATGTGTTTTCTGTTAAATTTAAGCTTAATTACCTTCCATACGAATTTCAAATACTATTTTGTATGCTAAAATACTTTTATCACTCATGTTTAGATATTAAAGTCAAATACCTACTTATGCCACATAAAATGTTTTTATGTATCTCACGATATTTTAATGAATAACAAATGGGGGAAATTGAAAGAAATATTACTTTCCCACATTTTACATTCATATCTTTATTAGCATGCATATATACAAGAAGAATATATGACATAATGTACATGCAATATTATGGTTACATTATAAGGAAAATGTTGAAAAAATTCACAAAATGCGAATCACATTTGCCATCAAGAAATGAAGGAAAGACCAATACACTTAAAAACCCTTAAAATAAATGGAACAACAATGCACCATTAATCGAAGTCAAGCAGAGCTCTACAGTTGACTACATAAATAACGAGGTGGATGAAATGTTCCGTTTGGTGTTCTTGGAAGTGGAAGTGTGACTCTGCAAGAACGAGTTCTTGTGGAACAGGTATAGGTAGCAGTCTTTGGTACCTTGTGGTGGTACTTGCACCATCTTCTCCTCAATCCTCGTCTCGGTAAGCACATCACTGTCCGGAAATAATCTCTGAATCTAAAAAAAATGTGCATTGCTTATTCATTTCAACTTTTCAAATTGTTACTTTCAAAAAAAATATAGCCTAAAGAAAAGCAAATTTAATTATTATCTGAATTTGAGTAAGCTAATTAAATAATTATTTATTAACTCTAATGTTTCAGTTTCTTTAAAATGATCTTTTATGTGTATTAATGCGGAATTGCATATATTTTAGAGATATTAGTATGTGATTTGAATAATGTTTTCAAACAGCAAAATAATATTTATATAAACTTAATTAAATTTTACAATAATAATTTCAAAATCTTCAAAAGTACCTATGAAATCAGCAAACATTTAAAATAAAAATAAGTTAATAAAAAATTACAAAAGCAATGATTAAAGTATGAGAGCTTTACATCATGAGTTACAATTTTATTTCAAAAAAATCATATGAAAAATATTTAATTAATTAGATTTTAGAAATGTGATTTACTATAACATGAAACAAAATGCTTTGATATATTTATAAGATTTATTTAGGATAAAATGAATGATTAAATTTGAAATCAACTCTTTTAAATTAATTTTAAGATATTTCTGAAAAAAAAAAACAAATAATTAAACGTGAGGCGCACTATCTTAATATATTTATAAGATCATAAAGCTTACAGAATTTATATAATTAGTCTGAAATATTTATTCAGTAAATATCAGTAATGTGTGGATTTAAATATATTAAATTTCTTTATATTGCATTTAAACTATGAATATATTAAGATATTTGTCACTTCAATTAAACTTTGGAAGTAAAATATCTCATTAGTAATATTTATAATCATGTAGAGTAGTTAATCCTTTCCTTTTCATATAATTTACATCAAGGCTTGTTAAAATTTCCTTTTGTGTAACACGGATGCATTCAAAAGAGTAATATTAATGTGTGTTATGTCTGATGCATCAATTGTTTTTTATTAATGACGTAAAATCTGTCGCTTGGCAGAAAACATTTGAGTACCTAAAATTTCAACATTACTATATTTAGAACTTAGTTTGTTATATTCTTTGAATACATCAGCATGATGACTTTGTCAATTAGTCACTTTTTCTCATTCAATGAAAAAAAAAAAAAAGAAATAAAATATATTGAAACTTGAAATATCAAGCATAATTGTTTTGAATTCAGAAAGTTTATCGTTTATTGATTATCTGTAGTTATTTCATTGAAATGCGCTCAAATTAGCTGGCCAGGTTTTAAAAATATTCTTACAATTTTTGAAATTCCAAAGTATTTGAAATAAAATCTTTTATTAATAATTAATACTAACGCACTTTGTCAATATCTTAAACATGTAATATTGACAAAGTGTGTTAATTTAGATTCGGCATAAATTCATGTACATAGTTTTTATTAATTATGTAGTTTTCATAATTAATTCAGTATATACCTATAATTTTCATGATTATTGAAAAATATTTTAGTTATTAAGTACAAAAAAGCCTGAAATAAATTTATTAATTGATGCCAATGGGCATACATCAAATCATGTTCTTATAAATTATTTATTTATTTATTTTTTTGAAAAAATGTAGCATATTCATTAAGTAGAAAAATTTAATGACATTTTAAAATCAATATATTAATATCATACGCAGATTCATGAAATATTAATTTCATAAGTAAAAATAATGTAGTATAATTGTTAGTTAGAAAAATTTAATAACTTTTTAAAGTCAATATAATAATGTAAGCAGTTTCATGAAGTGTTAATAAATAGACACATATGAATAAATTTAGTTTGTAATCTGACTAAATTCATATTTTGACTGATGATTATGAAAAATTTTCAGCCTCCGCCACATTTATTTTCTCTGAAAAACATCATTATATTACTTTTTTTCAAAATACAACTCAAAAAGCTTGTAAATGCTCGAAATAGATCTTGTGTTATTCTTCTCTAATTTCCATCACATAAACCTGAGATTTTTTCCTCAAAATGGCAGATATATATGATATAATATTATACGTGATGTATGCTCACTCTAAATATTGAGGATGTCTATGTCATTGAGTTGAAAAGTCAATGGAGTTTTTAACAACATTATTTTATAATGTAAAAAATTCGATACTAATTAACTGGAAACTAGATATTTTGGCTCACTGGAATAAATTAAAGAATGCACTGAGAGTATTGTCATGTCCTGAGGAATCAACAATTAAGCATGCAGTTCTGCCTGGATATATCGATATGTCAAATGTGGATCTATTTGATTACTAACCCCAAAAGTTAAGGAACAATCATTCATTTGTGGCTAATTTGCAAATGGAGGAATATAAAAACACCAACTTTAGATGACATGTGCAAAACTAGGTATGTATTAATTGCAACATGGAAGTTTACTTAAGAAAAAAACGTAAATAATTTATAACAACAAAAAATAGTAATCTCGCTGGAAAAGTTCATTCTCCAAAAAAATAATATTCAAAGATTTATGTGGTAAAATGTCACAAAGCATAACAAAAAGCAGTTATAATGAGGAATATGACCACCCCTAGCTTTCATACATAGGTGGCTCCAACATTCCATGCTATTAATTAGGTTGTAGCAAAATGGAAAGTGAAGAACAGACACGTAGTCATATGTTTCTAGATTTCCTGCTGACTTAAAAAGTACTTGACGCAGCAACCTGTTTACCAAGGTAGTTCAGAAGATGCTCTATAGTATACAAATCTGGCGATCAATCTGGTCATTCCCTTCCTTCCAAATCAAGACCCTCAAAATATTCTTCAACAACTACACTCAATGAGGTTGTAGGTTATCATCCATCAGAATGAAATCATTCTTAATTCCACCAACATATGTGAATACATATGAATCAAGGTTATCTCTTTCATATTTTAAACCAGTATAACCACGGAATCAGAACTTCTCTCAAAACATTATTCCATTACCATGGTAACAGTGTTTTTCTACAGTGTTGCATTGATGGTATCTAGTGCTGTGTTCTTGCTAGATCATTGTTCCTTGTGAATCTGGACTCATCTATAAAAAATACAAAAAGTCCATTGATGTCTGATTTGCTGACAGGAAACCTGTTCTTTTGAGAAGATAAATTGAATCTTCTCTGTCATCCAGTGAGTTTGACACACAAATGGTTGATTTGCTTTAGAACATGCCTGGTGAAGACACCTTCGTACTGTACTTGCTTTTCTTCTTCCCCCTGATGCTACAAGGTCATCTACATCGATTTGTGGCACAGAAATGCTTCTTCTCCTTCGTGCTGAAAGAGCTATGAAACTGTCTTCTGGGTGTGTTGTAGCTCGTGGTTTTGCTGAAACTTGTTTTCTGGACACAAAATGTTTGTTTTAATATTCATTGCACAGATGATGAATCCCATTGTGAAACATATTCAGGTGCGTAGCTGCATCTATCTGTTGCATCACCATACACATTCTGCGGCTCAACTGCCAACTTAACACGAATCTGTTTCCTCACACATTGCGAGTTAACTATTGTCAACGAATCTGCTAACAAAGTTTGAAAATCAACAATAATAGTTTCGCGTGTATTTACGAATGTTTGTACATTTTTCTCTCACTTTTATATGCATTTACCATTCTTTCAAAAAAAAAAAAAACAAAAAAAAAAAACTAGCTATTATTTTTGCATAAATTTACCTAAGTTCATTTTTATGATTTATATACACAATACATTTTATTATTACTGTCAATTATCTAAAGTGAGTTTCATAAAATCTGTTGCTCCTCTACTTTTCCAGGTTACGGCGAAAACTTATAGTGTATATTTTCGGGAATATTTAAGAAACTTTGTTTCTAAAAATTGCGCTATACACTACTGAATGTATTATCAAAGAAGCTTTCAGAAATAAAATCATTATTTCCACAATTTGTTAAAATAATAGACAAAAGTTAAATAAGTGTAAAAGATAAAAATGAATTTAACTATTAATGTTGATATTTTAATTATAACATTTGAACAGAAGTTTAGACAAAATTTGGTTTTTCTTCCTACTTCACAATTCTTTTCAATCATAAAATTGAAACATGTTCTTTTATTTGTAATATGTAGTTTTTTTTTAGAAAAAGTTTAGAAGAAATACTTGGTTAAACTATGTAACCAACTGCATATAATAAAATTAAAAAAAAACTGAATACACACAAATATTAAATATATGGAAGAATTTAATTATTAAACGATTGTGCTTCATTTACATGCAATATTTGTACATCAAAGTTTAATTTTTTAATTTATATTCTTTATGACATTAAACTAATTCAGTTTTGTCAGCAAATTTTCCAGCAGTTTTATTTTACAATAACTTTATAGCACATATTATAAAACGCAAAAAGTGATACGTTTTAATTTATAGTATTTTATATCAAAACATATTAAAATTTTATTTTTAGAAATTTGATTTAAACTATCCAATGATATTCTCTATTGCATTCAGAAATAACTATTAAACTTAAAATTATATATTAATTTATAAAAACCATATATATTACAATTTTCTAAAATTTGCAATATTTATAATAAGTCAAACTGTCAAAAATATATAAATAATCATCTAATCTAAATCTTACTCTCAATACACGTAACTTCCAATTTCTTAAAAGTCATTTTATAATATTTGACTAAAGAGAAAAAGCTATTTAAAATATTTTGTTTGTGTGTGCGATAAAATTAATCCTGATTTTAATACAAAAACTAATTTTCATTATCAATAACATATCCAAGTTTATGAAAATTTTATAAATTTTAGAAACTTAATTCAAAAAATCTCTAACAAGTGTAAAAGTTAGAAAAAAAAATACGAATGAGTGTTAAAATCAGCCTCTTTGATTTTCCAAAAATTTACACATAAGATATTCAGTTTAAATAACCTGTGAATTCATTTCACAAACTTATGTAAGTGGAAAGAAGTGAAATTAAAGTTGATTATTTGAAGTAAAATAATGTATTCAAAATAAATCTTCAATTAGTGTAAATTTTGTATTTTGATTGCTACGAGTTTTTTAAAATAAAAATAAAAAAATGTCTGTTGTAATTTAAAAGGCGTGAAATTAATTTGTTAAGGTTTCTCTGAAACAGAGTGTGAGAAAGGAAAAAAAAAATAGAGTATGTGCTTTCTAATCTAAAAAGTGACTACAAATTATTTTGGTCTAATGCGAAATTGAGAACATTCACGGGGAATATAGCGTTATTAAAATAAATTAAATTCTTGAAACTGTTAACAATGCCAATTATTTAAGAAAAATGATAATTTTTAATTTAATAAAATATGTGGATACTTAAGTTCATATGCTAAAATACAATAAAATTAAGCCAAGTATTGATGAAAAGAATTCAATTAATATATGTATATATATATATATATATTATTGAAAATTTTAGAAAAAAAGTAAGGAGATTGGGTTATTTTGCATAAGTATTAAATGTAAACTTGTAAGACCATATTTATATTTTAAAACGTACGTAATTAAGAACAATGACCAAAGCAAAATCTTTACTGTAAACTGAATTGATTAGTGAAATTTAAGATTTTATTTAAACGATGTAATCATGCTCGTGCCAACAATCCTGTATAGTGATCAAAGTGTCTGACTGCGGATAGAGAGGTCGTGGGTTCAAGTCCCGGCACGGGCATGGATGTACTTTCTCCCTCCATCTATTCTGTCTTTGTCCTTTCTGTGTATGAATGAGGTGTGAATGATTGCCTACCCTATAAACGGGTCATTATGACGTGTGTGTACTGAAGCAGTCGGACTCTACACCAAATAGGGTTCAGTATGAATAAGTGGAGCAACGCACGCATCTCATATTGTCAGCATAACTGACACAAGACAAAAATAATCATACTCGTATTAAGTTTTAGAAGGAGTTTATTTTTCCCTATTGGTTTGGTCTCATAAAAAATTTGTTATAAATCTCCTTCATTGTAATATATTGTAAAATATCATTGTAAACGGAAAAATGTATTTGTTTTTAAGAAATTTAGCAATGATTTTAATTATAACTTTTATGCTTCATATTATTTAAAATTTTCATTAATAATCAGCAGAAATATTATACTCAGACTTATTTTGGTTTGAGAATTAATGATCCTTAAAGAGTAAATAGCATTTATACATTAAAGCAAATGGCTCATAAAAATATTTTGATAAATGTGCAAAATAAATCTATTATATATGAGCTGTGCAAACAGGAATACTTAAAATGTTTGTAAAATAAATTATTTTTAAGTACAGAAAAATTTACATTTTGGTCGCAGGAAAGCTTTGTAAAAATCTTTAAAATTATTTTAGTATGATTTCTCAGATTTTTTTTTTAAAGAAATATTTAAATTACTTTATGATTCAATTAACAACATTATTTTTTTCAATATCGTAAAAATTTATTTCATTGTGTAAACATTTTTACCTTAAATTCATATAAAAAATTAGTTTCAACTAAATATTTATATATTATTAGACTCATCTTTGAATTTTTGCAAAAATTTTAAATATGCTCTCGCTAATCTTACTACGTAAAATTTATTGATTAAGTTTGTTCCACATAAATCAATAGATTATTATTGTTAATTGACAGATAAAGAGTGATGTACATATTTACTTAGTGTTATTGACACATTATTTATAATATAAACAAAATAAATATAAGCATTTATCACACAGTCATTTATCATTAATCATTTATCCCAAGCATTTATCACATGTAAAAAAATGTATTTGAAATATTTGCATCAATTTTGTAAGTAAAAAAATAGTGAAGTGCTCAAAACAATTAAAGGTTATTGAAGTTTATTACTTGGAGAATCATTTGGTTCAAAGACAAATTGTTGACAGAAGTATTAGGCTATATGATATAAAAATTATATTTGTTTGGCAAACAAGGATATGTTTTATTGAGCAATAGGGTACAGAAAGAAAAAAACGCAATTTGAACGTACGTGAAAAAGAAATAAGAAATGTATTTAATTAAAAATTATCATTTATCATTAGTGTGTATGGTCTTCACAGATGGACTGTAACGTTGAACACATATGTGATGTATTCAGTCAAAGCTATTAAGGAGAAGCTGTTTAATTCTGTCATTCTCCGTCAGAAGAATTCTTTCCAGCTCTTAAAGAATGTGTGAGTGGGAGGAAGGGGTAAGTGACCAGCAACTCATTTGTATAGAATAACCCAACTATGCTCTATTGGGTTCATGTCTGTAGAACAATGTGGGCATTATTCCTTCCTTCAAAATAAAATCCTTTATTACGTTATACCTATGAGTCCAACAATTGTCATCCATTAACAGCAAATTATCTCTAATTGATGCACTTAAAAAAACTACAATACGTCTGAGAATCAAATCCCCGTTCTAGCGATGAGTCAGAGATTGATTTCGAATGATATTTGAGATCAGTGTGCCAAGCAATAAAGATGTAAGAATAGTCCATCTCTTTTAGGCACCAGCGCAAGATTGTTTTTATTTCCACGTTTCTTCTAGATGAAAATGCGTCTATTATCAAGGTGAAGTGAAAAACAGTTAGGGAAAAGAATATTGCATACACTTCTACCTTAGTCCATCATGCTCAGTTATTCATCCTCTGCTGTCGTGATGGCGCCTTGTTGTTAACCGACTCAGCGGCTCTGAAAATTTTATGAATCTGCGAAAAGTGTTCCCTCCTCAAAACCAGATGTTGTACATTTTCGTTCATTACTTACTTCCCTTGAACTGGTCAAAAATTGTCGGTTATTTCCTTGCTCTCAATGGGAAATTTTCTTTCCCCCCGAAAACTGTCACAACACTGAATTTGGGAGGGGGATGTCGCTTTCCATTTTACTACCCTATGAAGGGTTGCAGGTATTTAGCGGTTTTGCTAGAATGAATTGTACATCCAAATAAAGGTGAATAAAAATAAAAAGCACACCTCACATTTTTTTGTATTATTTTTTTAAAGTAAAATAATAAATAACTATTTCTAGTGTAATTTAAAATAAAGAAATGTCTCAGTATATTTTCATGTTAACTTAGTGAGTGAATAATAAAGTACAAAGGATAACAATTATCCTTAAATTATTGTATTATTGACTTTTTATTCTCTGTTTGATTATTAAATGCAGTTTTTTGTTTTTTAGAGTTGTTAAGGCGGCAATTTATAAGCTAATTTGCTTTTTCTCAACTCGAAATTGATCATTCTTATATAAAATATCACTTTTCATATATTTTAGAAAAGAGTGCATAAAAATTTTATTTTATTGGTTAATCTGCTTTATCTAATTTCAGTGTCTGTTCTCTAAGTAGTTTAAGCTGTTATGGTCAATTTATTCTAATTTAAATGGAATATTTGCTTATACAAATTTATTATTTGAGTTATTTTTTAATATTTTTTTAGTGTATGTCTACTGAAATTTATGTAATTAAAAATAAAAGCAAGATAATCTTTAATATTTAATTTCGCAAAAGTGAAAAAAAAATGATAAAATTATAATGAGTTGCTTTCTTTTTGGACTTATGATACAATTCACTTAAAATAATATACAACAATATACTAAGGCGTCGTTTTATTCATTATAAAAAAGTATTTTTATTAAAATGTTTTCATTCGCAACATAATACTACGAATGCAAAACTTTTATAGATTCTTGAATTCAAAGAGACTGTATATATAGAAGAATATAAACTTAATAAAAAAAAATTTAAGTCTTAATTGAGAATGATAAATTTTCTTTGCTTATTTATTTTTTTATTGATTAGATACTTATTTTACTATTACTCATAAAATATTACAATAATATTTTTATGAAAACTTTTCTTTCCTTTATATAGGAAATTATATGCGGTTTAAAACTGATATCCTTTCTTATGTTTATTTTCTGTTTAGAATTTGATTTATTAGATTTTGAATTTGCATATTAAAAGCTTTAAACGTAAAAAATTGACTTGTGTTGTAAGTGTTTACTTATAGATTTACTTCTCATTTTTATTGATCTAAATTTCCACATTGTTCTCCAAAGAAAATGTGTTGCGTTTTGAAATTGTTTTATTGAAAATAAAAAATTAGCAATTTTTTTATTTATTTTTTTTACCGTACAATCGAAGCAGTGAAAATTTTATATACTTTTTTGAACGTATTCATGTTTAGTAATTAATAATTGTTAAAGAATTATTTAAATTCTTTAAACATTACTGTTGTGCTCTTTACATAGAAACATTCAAATTCAATTTATGTAACTATTACAATTTTTATGTACGACATAGTGAAATATCAACAAATATTTTATATATAGTTCTTCTGGTACAAAATAGTTTACAAAATTATTTAATAAATAATACAAAATGATTTAAATTTTGTATGAAGAATCGCAATATAGTGAATTTTTTCATAGATTCCTGTAATCTCAGATATCAGTGGTTTCTTTTGATTATAAAAAATGTATGATTAAGAAATATTACTTAAAGTGGCGTTAGATATACATATTAAAATATAAATAAAGCTAAGTTCTATTTTAATATTAAATTTTTATATTTGCCGTAAAATGTTTATAAAATATAATGAAAAGTTATCTGTAATAAAATATTCAAAATTAAAGATAAAGGAAAATTAGCAATAAGCAAAGTATATTTGTAATATTATTTGTAAAATCATATATTATATCAGTTTAAAATTTTATTTATAAAAATATGAATAGAATAAAAATTTTATGATGAAGATTTATAGTTTTGTTTGTTACGAATATTTATTTTTATTTAAATATCTTATAGAATCCTTAAATTTACTGGCCATAAAAATAAACGTAAAATACCATTGTAATAACTTCTATTGAAATTGAATTTTCTGTTTTATCTATTCTAAAATTTTTTAAACACCAAACTAAGTATTTTTTAAGCAATATATTTCATTCTACATTTTTTCTTTATTTTAATTTACCTTTTTTTGATATACGTTATTTTGCTTAAAATAATTTCAACATAATTCGCATAAAATATTTAATATAGAAAAATTTTAATTGAAAGATATTTGACTAACAATTAAAAAAATAAACACTATTTTTACGAATGATAAAGCCATTGAAGAAACTATACTGCATAATTTAAAGGAGATTCGCAAATAGTTTATAAATATGATGATGCATTACTGATTTGAAATTGATACATTCCCATGAATTGGAAACTTGATCAATATCTATCTGTAATTAGATGGATCACTTTACGATGGCTGTTTACTTTTCTCACATAGGGTAGAGGAAGGGAGCGATAGTGACATTTACTGATTAGCTTGATATGTTTTGAATTATTTGCAGATGTATGCTTGGCAGTTCGATTTCTTCAACCATGGGTTCCACTTTCTACTAAAAATTTCACAAAAAAGATTTAATATAGAATTATAATAGAAAAATTGTTCTATTTTCCAAGCACTCTGTTTTCATTCCATGTGTACTTGAAATAATTTTTCAATAAAAACTTGCAATTGTTCCAATTTAAAAGTAAATTTTGAAAAGATTTTCCAAAAAATCAGTAATGTAATACAAATACAGTTAGTTTTATTTATATTATATTATACTTAAAGTAGTAAAACAAAATAAATAATTGCTTCCCATAAAGAAAATAAATTTAGAATAATCCTAAGAAATGTTTTTACTCAGAAAAAGCTTCTATTTTTATGAACCTTAGATACAGGATAAAACATTAGAAACAGCCTGCCACTTAATCAATTGTCGTGTAAAAAATGCTAAAATAACACTAAATATTTATTATTACAATGACAAATATTTATAACGAGAAAAAAAATTATTACAGTTTATATATATATATATATATATATATATATATATATATATATATATATATATATATATATATATATATATATATATATATATATATATATATATATATATATATATATATTACTTGGCATGGTATAATTTGAAAACTATATCACAAATATTAATTGATACTTCAACTGAAACAATCGATAAACTTTCTTTACTGAAATAAACACCCCACACATCTTTCATTCCTTCCGTAACTAACTCAAAACATCCTTACTCATACAGGAAGTCACATATGTGATGAGTTATCTGCTTTGAAACGAATTTCTGACATGTGTGGGAAACTACTTGAAATAGAACTATTAAAAACTTACTAGAATTGTACAGAAAATAAATTTAACACCTCATACGTTAATATTCAACTTTATATGATCATTAATTACTTAATATTTTAAGGAGATCCAATGAGTGTTAAATTAGTGAAAAATATTTGAACACTTTAGGAGATATCTATAACTTCTGCTGCACAATAAAACAATATAATAGTATCAATATGATGGAAACAAATTGATACAAAACAAGTTTTGCTTATCAAATCATTTAATATTATAAGAATCATAATTGAATAAAATTATAAACTTTATAAGCATTTTACATTTACATAAGTAAAGTAGAATTTCGGAAAGAAAATTTCCGAATAGTAATTTATTTTAAAATTTTAAAAATTCTGAACGCGGGAAAGTTACAAAAATTATGTTAATGAATCAAATTTAATTTTCTTAATTATATGTTATCTACCTTTTATTTTTTGAAATAAAACCACAAATTTAAATTTTATTTTAATTTTTCTTATTGTATACGGTATTATTGTTAATATTAATAATGTATTTAATGAGTTTGCAGATAATTACTTAAATCAGAAGTTATGTCTAAAAATTCTATTCACTTTTATATCTTCTTTTGTAAAAATTATCTCAACCTGTTTTCAAAATACAAAGACATTTTTATGTATAAAATACAAGAATTTATTTGTTCATTTTAAACTTTCTTTGACATGCGGCGGGCTTACAAAAATTTTATTTCCAAAGTCCTGAAATAGCATTAACATTTTAACATGCTGAATTTTACAAATTTATATATAAAAAATTGAAATCAAAAATATTAGGGAAATAGGAAAAGTACTGATTTTTTTAACTTGATAGGATATATTTTTAAGGACTTAAAAATTTAAGAAGAAATAATTGTTGTAAGCATTTATTTTTTATTCTTCAATATATTGATAATAGTATAGAAAAACATAATACTATTATCAATATATAGTATGATATATATTGATAATAGTATTATGTTTCTTTCAAAAGTAATGAAAGTAAAAACATAAGAAAAATATTATTGGCTCACTCTCAGATGACCATCATGCTATATTATGCTTTAAAAAGATACTTCTATTTTATGAGCAATAATTCAAATGCACATTAAAAGTAATTAAAGTGATAATGAACTAAAATGTAACATGCAGTAAATTTATTCTGTAAGTTTTTTTCCCAATGTTCATAAAAATAAAACTAAAAACTAAATGAATGTGAGTGATTATAAATTAAGACGATATTATTATTTATGAAAAATCCATCAATTTTTCTAATACAGGCAAGAGCTGTTTCATTGAAAATTGAATAGTTACCATTTATGAAATTTATTTGCTTATCTCAATCATAACTAATTTGTAAAGTGTCATTAAAAGAATAAAAACTGAATTAAATTAACTAAAATAAATGTAAGTAATTAGGAAAAGAAGGAAAATGGACAAAAATAGACTTAAGAAAGGAGGCAAGAATTTAAAAATAAATAGAAATTAAAAATATTTGTCCTAATTAAATCATCTAACTTGATTATATTAAAGAATAAAATTTAAAAAAAAATTGACTATACAAAATTGCATTTTATTTGTAAAATTATAAATATTAAATTTTAGACTTCAATCTTGGCGAAAATAATCATTGCTTCAGATATTTGGCGTGAAAATCAGTCCCAGTTCTAGTTTTCAAAAGAAAAGACTTCAAGGATTGTGGTTAGAGTAATTAAGACCCATCCATCAATCCACCCATTAGGGGGAAAAAAAAGGAAGTGGTTTCTCCTGTGCAAAAATCTACGTCGTGGCCGTTTTAGTAAGGTAAACCTGCGACGTAGCAGTTACGGCGCTGGCCGCTTTTAGACTGGATCATTGCGACGGATCTCTGCCGACGCTGGCCGCTAATTGACCAGTTTATTGCGACGTATCAGTTACGTCGTGGACGCTGAGTCGGTTAAAGTGACACGATGACATGATAGATGATCAAACACTACCGAACAAAACTTCTCCAGTGGATGTTTTTGGAATTCGTCAATTGAGAGTGATCATCCCATGATTCTTGTTCTTAATGACTCGTTTTTAGAGTTGCTCTGTAATGCTCAGCGTTTAATGTTGGACCCCTCAACAAAAAGTCAGTTAGCAGACTGTCTTTACTGTCCCAGAAGACCTGGGACACAAATTGGTGTATGGATACACTTTGCTTGACGTTCGTCCAAACAGAATATCTCCTGGGATGCCAACTAGTCAACTATGGCAAGATTTCTGGGATTAAGCTAGCAATCCTAGTCTCATCATCTGTAACGATTCTATCAAGTTTTCCCGTCACTTACATTGCAGTATATTTGCAGAAACTGTCATCTAGTCCATACACTAAATACAAATGACGGATTTATATCGACTCTACCTTTTGAGGGTTAAAAACTTTATTCCTGACTTCTCTTCGTAGTCAGATGGAGAAAGAAACAATAGCCGACATCTTTGCCTACTTCAAAGACTTTAATAAAAGCTATTCAAAAATTAGGATTGCAGCATATGATAGAAATACCTGTTTTGAAACTTACATATAAGTACTCATTTTGTTCATTTTGCAGCACCATCTTTTGAGACCACTGCAAAATGCTTACTTTCCGAATGACCTTAATACAAATGTTTCAAGAACACTGCTGTGAAAGTGAACTTTTGAAATAGTAAAAGAAAAGATAATTATCTTTGTTCTCTTTTCTTTTCGATATACAGCATACAATCTTCTAATTGAGTCAAAATCAAGAAATTAGTTGGAAAACACAACAAAATCAAATTTATTATTTAAGTCATTTAAATTATTTCAGTTTTTCATTCAACTAAAATCCTTCTTTAGATGTAATTACAAATTTTGATTAATATGAAGGAGCCACGCCAAAAAATTGTTCTTAGCAAAAGATCAAGGAATTTAAAGCTAATCTGGAATAATATTGTTTGGATATTGATTTTTTGTCTAACAATATTTGTTTTTAAATTTAAAATTGAATTAATTTTTCTCTTAAATTTTATTTAAAGTAAAAATATTTAAAAAAGCGATGTTGTGTGAATTATTGTCAAAGTTTGTAGGAAACATTTTAATTATTTAAAAAAAAGAAATTAAGTATAAGATTAAGAATTTTTTATTATAACACCCCATGAATTTAATCCAATTCTATAACTTTGAAGTTTTTACTTAATTTATTACTTCTTTTCATAAGATATGTTAATTTCTTGCACTGTTATATGTAAACATAACGTTAGTCTTCACACTGTTAATGAGGTTTCTGATCAATGGTTTTGACTGTCACTAATATTCTGAAGCAGCTGATTTGAAAATTTAAAACGTTTTTGAAAGAAACATTCTATAACCCCCTCATTATTGTCGACATTTACTGTCCCGCTTCAGAGACATTAAAAGTGTTTTATAGGATTAAACAGATGGAATTTCGTTGGCCATGCTTTGTGGTAAAAACACCTTGAACATCCCCATTATTTTTAAAAAAAAAACTCTATGGATGAAGTAGTGCTCAAAATCCATATCTTTATAGTTTTCAGTTGTTTATATAAAAGAGAGGACACATTTAAAGATGTATGCCCATCCAATATGATATCTCCCCATACTTAATGTATTCCCATGCAGTGCCCCATACAACATATGACTCTACTACATAATCAGTCATTTTTATCTGTTGTTTGAAGGATAACATCTCACAGATTCTCAACAAATAAGAATATATTGGGTACAGAAGTTACATTCACTATTAAAGAAGACACAGAAATGCCTTTGTCTTTGAAGTGTTCACAACTCTTACAAGCGCAGGATCTCCTTTGAAGCTAATGCATATCAAGCGAATGTACATTATTTGTATTTGGGTCTCTCACAACATATCTACGCAATTTTTTTATAAACTGCTTGCATTTATATTATTTGATTAAATATTACGGAAATGACTAAAGACGTGCTGACAAAAAATATGTCTTGTCACCTTATTCATTTAAAGACACATAGAGATCATTTGAACGTTTTGTCACTTTAGAATGATCATATTTAATCTTCTTACTAACAATATCTCTTGTAGGAAAAGTTTCTCATAAATGAGAATAAAGATACATTAACAACAAAGTTTCTATTACATGTATAAATTATTATAAAGGGTTATTTTAACTGCAATTAAGCCACTGAATTTCCCAGGCAGGTTTAGTGGTTTCAACATTCTCATCCTTCTTTTTATTAATAGAAGGACGACTATATTCACTGTTAAATAGGAAATAGACGAAAATAGGCAATCGAAATGCGATTTTCTGAATTTCTCACTCACTAAAATTTTAAAATAATATTATTAATAGTAGTTATAAAGGATTTAAAATGAATACGGATATTACTATTGAAAAGTATGTAAATGTGTTTAAATTTAAATTTTGTTACCATGTTACCAAGCACATATCATATATATATATATATATATATATATATATATATATATATATATATATATATATATATATATATATATATATACTGGTGATTATAATTAAAGTCCCGATTTTAAAAATCGATAATTTTAAAACTACTGGTCAGAATGACTTGATATTTTAGCAGATCAATCGTAAGGCAATGGAATTTTATTTGGCCAAAAAAAAAAATAGTTCTAAAATTTGCCGATCGATGGCGCTGTCAGCGTTCACATTGTCTAGATATATGCAAATTACTAATACGTGACATGCGCATATGAGACTTAGCTGCCATAAAAATGCAGAGCACCAGCTCTTTGCCTAAATGCTTCATCATGACTCTGAAGGATCGCGCTCTGCTCTTGAAGTTTTTTTTTATAAGAACGATGACTGTGCACTTACAGCTATTAGGAAGTTTAAGACATTAAAATCCATTAAATGGGGTCCAATAACCGCAAAAGGTCTGCGAAAAATGATTGCTAAATTCGAAGAGACCAGTTCATTTGACGTTAAACGGGGTAGAGGAAGAAAACCAGTTTCGGCTGCTGCAGTGGAAGATGTGGCTACAGCGTTACAAGAACAGACTAACAGTGATGTTGGAATCAGCAGTGCGCGGGGAATTGGCCGAATGCTGGATATGCCGAACAGAACGGTGCGTAAAATCCTATGGAAGATCTTGCTCTGTTATCCGTATAAGATAACTCATGTGCAGGAGTTTCTACCGGCTGACCTGGAAGCACGTCAATCTTTTGCACTGTAATTTCTTGCCCGGATGGAAGTGGACAACGGATGGCCATGGAACATTCTGTGGTCTGACGAAGCCCACTTTCATTTGCAAGGCTCTGTAAATTCGCAAAATTGCAGGATATGGTCTACCGAGAATCCGTCTCAGTTACAGCCATTACCTCTTCAGTCTGAAAAGGTTACTGTGTGGTGCGGAATAACGGCAGCGTTTATCGTTTATCCGTTTTTCTTCGAGGATATCACACCTGCGGGTCCTGTTACCTGCACCGTTACTGGCAAGCGGTATGAAACACTTTTGTGTAACCATGTCCTTCCGGCACTTCAGCAGCGTCAGTGTGTGGATCGCACAATACTCATGCAAGATGGTGCTCCTCCGCACATTGCTACTCCTGTGAAGCAGCTACTGAGTGCTAATTTCGGAGATGACAGGATCATAAGCCGTCATTTTCCAACAACGTGGCCGCCACGTTCCCCCGACTTAAACCCGTGTGATTTCTGGCTTTGGGGGTACCTGAAGAATGTTATTTACAGCGGGAGTTTTCAGAATCTAGCCGACTTGAAGGCAAGCATCACACACCACATCCATTGCATCAGTACAGATACCCTCCGATCTGTTGTGGAGCATACCGTTTTGCGCTTTCAATTAGTAGCGGAACAAGGCGGAGGGCATATCGAACAACGTATGCTTTAATCATCAGCAAGGTGTTGATTCCATGAAGCTTTTTTTTGTCATAATTGCTGTTGTCTCTGTATTCTTGTGTTTTCGTTAATAAATCTTAGGAAATCCCTGAACTCTAATTTTTTTCTTTTGGCTAACAACATTTCTGTGTTTAACAAATACATTTTTGGACTTTCCTCATGATATTACCCGGACAGCGCCATCTATCGGCATATTTTGGAACTATTTCTTTTTCTTTCGGCAAACAAAATTCTATTGCCTTACGATTGTTCTGCTAAAATATCAAGTCATTCTGACCAGTAGTTTTAAAATTATCGATTTTTAAAATCGGGGACTTTAATTATAATCACCCGGTATATATATATATATATATATATATATATATATATATATATATATATATATATATATATACATATCAAATATTGTTTTATGACTGCATGCTGCACCATTATTTGGAGTATATAATTTTATCCAGCCCTTGAAGAGTTGTAAAGGAAGTTACTTTAATAAAATAATTATTTACTTCCTTATTTTGTATAAAAATAATAAGCATTTTCAAAAGGCAACTTCATGCTTTGCATTTATTTTTTTAAATATAACGTTCGTAATTATATGAACTATTTATAATCACGCTATTTGTTTGATTATCCTAAAACATTTTGCAATTTTAAAATTTATGTTATTATATCTTTTTTATTTTTCTCAGGTTGTGTCAGATTTTAAAGAATAAATTAAGGAAAGTATGTATTTTTTATTTTTAATGAATATTTAAATACTCTAAACAATATAAATAAAAGAATTCAACGAACTTGTTTTGTCGGACGATCTGAAACAGGAAATTTTCAAGGTCAGTTTTTATCTTCAGCTGTTAACGGAAAATAAAACGAAATAAATATTGAAGCTCCTCAGTAATAAATAAGGGACGTCTCATACTCTTTTTTATAGTTAAGAAAAAAAGAAAATTTTCCTTAGAGTTATGTCTCACTTAATGGCTGTATAATTTTGAAAATGGATGATAATATTGAAGGCAGCTAATATTTTTTTTCTTATTTTTTAATATCTATTCCTTTCGTTTCTACAAATATATAAGAAAACTTTCAACAACTTTACTTTTCATTTATCCTAGTACTTATTCTAAATAAGAAATATACGTTTCTCAGAATTCGTTACAGATATATTATGAAGTTTATATAAACTATGAATTACCAATTATCTTGTATTGAAGGCATTTTATTAGAATCAATTTAAGTTTAAAATGGATTTATATTCTGAAATGTTGAAATTTGTAATTTTACTTTGATTTTATTAGAAAAATAGTTGAATCTCAGATATATGAATGTAGTGAAATCTATTAGCATAAGTAATCTTTAGCTAATTTAGACATACCATACAGTAGATAAAAATTAGTCTTATTATTACTACAACTCATAGTTTTTAATGGTTTGTACACCTTTAATTTAGAATAGATTTATATGTTTAAGGATATATTCTTAAATAAGTTATTGAAAACTGCGTTTAAAATTCCTGTTCATAAAAATTTAACAACGTTGTGTTTGCATAAATAACAGAACAATTTACAATCTCAGGAATGTATCAAAAGGATTTAAAGATCCACTATTTTATAAATTGATAAAAAAAATATTGAAAAAAACTACCCAAAATTCTGAATAATACAATTTTCCACACTTTACAAATTTTACAAACTGAAGTTTCACAAATTTTCTCTGGTTTTTGATCATTTACCAATAGCTTTAAAAATGTAAACATATCATTAAAACAATATTTTATTTGTTTAAAAAACAAGAATAATTATAAAGGCGAAATGATATGTATTTAAAGTAGAATGATATGCAATGAATTAATGTTAATCATATAATTCAAATATTTTGTAATTAAAACATTATATAATTCCAAGAAAATATTCAATTCTTTAATAATAATCTGACTAAACTACTAAATTAATCTTGAGAAAATTTATTTTTGTACGAGAATATACGAGATTATTAATGAAATTCTTCATAGTTATAAACAGAATAAATTTAGTTAATGTAATAGTGAATATGAAGAAAATAACTTAATTTTAGGTTTGTAAATAAACTTTATTAGAGTAAATTTTATTAAACAGTAAATTAATAACAATAAAATAATCAACTACTAAATTAATCTTGAGAAAATGTATTTTTGTACGAGAATATACGACATTATTAATGAAATTCTTCATAGTTATAAACAGAATAAATTCAGTTAATATAATAGTGAATATGAAGAAAATAACTTAATTTTAGGTTTGTAAATAAACTTTATTAGAGTAAATTTTATTAAACAGTAAATTAATAACAATAAAATAATCAACTACTAAATTAATCTTGAGAAAATGTATTTTTGTACGAGAATATACGACATTATTAATGAAATTCTTCATAGTTATAAACAGAATAAATTCAGTTAATGTAATAGTGAATATGAAGAAAATAACTTAATTTTAGGTTTGTAAATAAACTTTATTAGAGTAAATTTTATTAAACAGTATTGTATATATATATATATAATCATTCATTTATGATAATTTATTTCATTATGTAAAAAAAAAAAAACGCATAACATTTTTCTTAATGTATTCCTTTCCTAATTAAAATCCTTTAATTTACAATCTGATTTCTCTTCGTAGGTGTAAAATGGTTTCTACAATTCTTTAATCACTAAACAATCGAATAAATTTGTAGAAACTAAAATGAAAATGAAATAATTTTGGCAATTATACTTCCTGCAATTGTAATTATATTTTGAAATATTGTAATTTATTTTAAATATATAAATATGATCATATTTTTGTAAAAATTTCAAACATGTTGTAAAAAAAATTAATTTATGAAAATTTCTATTAGCTAAGATCATAAATCTAAAACTGAAAAATTTTTTTTTTAAAAAAAATGATACTAAAATGTATTCGAGCATTTAGAAATTTAAAAGTTTCAATATTAGCCAAAGTATTTCCGATAATTATAATTTTATTTAATTTAAATAAATCTATCGATATCATATTTCAAATTGAAATTATTCCTAAACCTGAGAGTGGAATTTTAGAAATTATATGTAATAAAAAATTTTTTCTTGTGAATAATTTGATTGAATATATTTTTATGAACAATAAATATTAAAGAAACTGTGTGCAATTTTTTTCTTGTTATACTGAAAATTAGTTTTTTGTAAAATACTGCATATTAAAAAGTCTTATGAAGAGTGTATTATAACCTCAAATTTACTCAATGGAAAATAAATTTGTAAAAAAAAAATAATTAAATGATTTTTATGTGTGTAAGTCAATTGTTCTTTTCAAAAGGATATTATACAAATAAAAAATAAGCTTATAACATAACATGAAACTTTCTACTTTTAATAAAAGGAAGTTACTATGTATGAAAATGTTTTATATGCAAATAGCACTTTTAGAAAGTCAATATTTATTTAAAGTATTATGGATTTTATTTTTTGTTAATAAATTTGTCACTAATATCATATCCATTTTATAGATTCTTTAGAATATTTTTAATAAAAACAACTCCAGATGTTAAAAATTCACAGAGATTGTCTCTTAAGTTAAATATTTTATTTTCTTTATTAGTAAACATATTTTTTGAAATAACGTTAAACTATGTCAAATAAAACAATAAAGTATATTATAAATTTTCTTAAGTTAACTCTTATTCAAATATATTTTCTAAATTCTTCTTTTCATATTTCTCCTACTGAAACTACACACAACAGACTTAATTAAAAGTTTATAATTTAGTAGTTCTTTATATAATTCATTATATTATTTTTTCTTATATGGAAATTATCGGGAAATTATTTTTACTTCATAAAAAATATTTACATTTTTTTATATATTGAATATTTTAAATAGAATTTTCATTAATACATTTATTATATAATTATATTTATAATACCATATTTTTTAAATTAAAACATATTTTTCAATTAAAACATTCAAATTTTCATATTTCAATATATGGGTAGCAATATATATAATATATACATATATATATATATATATATATATATATATATATATATATATATATATATGTATATATATATATATATATATATATATATATATATATATATATATATATATATATATATATATATATATATATATATATATATATATATATATATATATATATATATATATATATATATATATAAATCATAAAACCTACTTCATACCTTCTAGATCTTTTCAAATCTAGATTTTTTAAAATATGTATATTTCAATATACATATTAAAAAAATGTTTATAAAATTTCCTTTATTATTTGTATAAAAGACTTACTTGGAATTCATCCAATAATATACAATTGGATTGTAACAAGAGTTTGACATTGCCAGCCAATAAATAGCAAGGTAAATATGTTGGATATATTCAGAAACTAATGCATCTTGATGGTGGTAGACGTAAAGAAAGTATGCATGATATGGTAGCCAGCAAACTCCAAAAAGTATAACAATTGCCACCAACATGTGCACAACCTATAATAAACAATAACGTACCATAAAAATCTATTCTCAAAACAGTTTACTTATGATAATACAAAATTTTATTTCTATAAATAAGTATTTTGTTGGAATTACATTTGGAAGATATCCATATTTAATGATTTAATGTGTTATTTTATAAGGATGAAACTAAAAGAGTCCATTATTATTAAAATAAATAAGAAATAAATTTAGCATTTCATAATTATCATTAGATTTTGTCATATATATCACAAAATTTTGTAATATAACAATTCATACATATTTTAAGAATTGAGATTCAATATAATTATATATTATATCTATATTCATAATATCTTGTTAATTTTGTTAACCATAACTCTAATCGTATTTAATAAGCGATATTTTCAATGTAATTTTGCTAAGACTCTATTACGTCTGAATTTGAGAAGTAAACATGAGAATCATTCATGTTTACTTCTCAAATTCAGACGTAATAGAGTCTTAGCAAAATTACACTGCAAAAAAGTTTATATTCATTAGGAATTACTAATTACGATCGTAAATCTTCGTAACCCTTGATCATATATTTTTATAGTGGTCATATAAATTTTTTGTATCGTCAATATAAAAAAAATGATTTCTTTTAACAGAAAAATAGTTTACTAATAGATAAAAAATCTGCATAAAATAATGCATACAAATCTGAAATACTATCGAGCATGGAAAACAGAAGAACTTCCATGGGAGTTTGCTTCCAAGCGAAAACTTGTTCTCAACTTTGAAAAAAAAATCTTATTTTGAAAGATTTATCTATTTATATTTACTATTTTAATCACATTTGCTACCTACTTAATTTTCATAACGCTTCATGTATATACTAAGGATAAAAGGGGGATAAATAGATAGGAATATTATCTATATAACCAATTATCATTAAGCAGCAACAAAGCAATGAATTTATGGATATACTCGTATGTAGATCAGTTTTTGAAAGGAAAATAACACAGTTAATATATTTAATTCCATTTCCATATTACTAAATAGATTTTCTATTTTATTTAATTGTTTACAAGCTTCTAATATTTATTTAACCCATTATAGAGATTATTTAACCCATTATAGAGATTCCAGGTCTTTATTACGGAACAGCTTCATAATTTGAAATTTTCATAATTATTTAATTTCAAAAGGAAACATTTACAATTTTCAAACGTTATTACAAATAAATATTTCAAATAATAACGTTTATAAGACCACAAGAATCGCTTCCTATTTATATTAACAAAATTGTGAAAACTGTTTATTTTTTATCTGGTTTGTAATAAAACAGCCCCAGAGGAAGTTTTAAGTCATGCAAGAATACGACACAATAGTAAATCAAATACATAAAGTAACACACGAGCTTTAAATTCACAATACCGTAAAAGCATCGCAAAGAATGGTGATATTTTTCAGCATAAATCTTAATGGAGAATTCTAGAGCGTCGAAGCGACTGATTCAACCGTGATGAAAGTCATTAGTGCAAAAAAAGTGATTCCCCTAAGCGCGTGCTTAACAAGGAACACACTTGATAACTTTCTAACCAAGGAAGTATTAAAGTTCTTGTTGAAGGAAAGTTGCAGCTTTGAATAGTTTGCTTTCTAAAAATAACTCAACTCTATCAATATTTTAAATTTAAATAGGAAGTTTTGTATTAAATTCAGAGAGAGACAATTATTAGAAATAATTCTTTAAATTTTTGTTTCTTCGTAATATTATTAAAAATACTTTTCGACTTATTAAATTAAGTAAAGACAATTGCATAAGTACATAAATAAAATCTCTCAATGTTGTTTCAAAATTTAAGCATTACATATTTTATTTTGTTGAATGCTCATACATGCAGGTGGTTATCAAAATAACGGAAACAACCTAGATTTTGAAGGGATCCTTTATTACTATGGCGTAGGACCACCTTTGATGTGCAATACTGCTTGGATTCGCCTGGAATCAAATTCTGAATATTCAATTCTGAATATTGTTTAGCGAAATATTGTACCATTCTTCATGGAGATATTGTTAAATTTCCGTGAGAGATGCTGGTGGAGGATATAGGTTCCGGAGATAAAGCCCTTTCAATTATATTGAGGTTTTGGGACTGTGCGGACCAAGATAGATGTTCCACTTCATTTTCATGTTCATCAAACCATGATTGGATGACTCTGGCTTCATGAATGGGGGCATTATCTAAGAAAATTCCATCTGCAGGAAAGAAATTTTGCATCATAGGATGAACCTGGTCAGTTAAAACTTCTCGATACTTCTTCCCAATGATCCTTCATTTTAAGTTTACGATTGGACCAGCAGAAAACCTTAACACGGCTGCCCATACCATGATTGATCCACCTCCATGTTTGACAGTTGGAAGGAGGCAATAAGGATCATACGTTTCTGCAGTTGTTCTCCAGACATGTACCCGACCTGTTGTTGGGAAAAATTTGAAAAATGATTCGTCTGACCATATAACAGTCTTCCACTTATACATCAACCAGGTTTTGTGATTGTGGCACCACTGTACCTGACGTTTGGCATTAGCATATGTGACAAGTGGCTTGGGAATTCCTGTTCTACCGTGGATGTTCTCTTTAAGAAGGTATGTCTTAACTGTAATTATTGATACTGGAGAATCTAGATGCTGATTAAGCTCTGCGGTCACTTTGGCTGCAGTTGTTTTCTTATAAGACATTACAATCCGCTTTAAAATCCGTCGATCTCTGTCACTCAGCTTATTACCATCCACTATTTTTTCTTTACTGAGCTTGTCTTTACGCACTGTGTGTATGCTGTCATAACTATAGACACCGTACCTCTATAAACACTCAAAAGTTGGGATGTTTCAGTCACTTTTGCTCCAGCTATTCGGGCTCCTAAAATTTAGCCTCTCTGAAAATCTGTGAGGTTTGACATTTTATGCTTCTGACAGAAATTCAAAAGGTAGACAACTCTGCTAAAGCTCTCTCATCTGCCTAATATATGTATTTTATATATTAAAAAATTTGGTAGCTCAGATTATATTTTAATGCTTACGAAGTAAATTCTTAAATGTCTCCTTTATTCACAAGTGCTTGCATTCTTTAGATAATCACTTGCACATATCTAGTTATGTAGGCATTACTTATATTCTAATTTGTATTTTTACACACAATTATTCATTTGTTACATATTAATTCATTTTTATAATAATATTGTTAGAGTCACGTATAATATGATTTGAAGGTTCTAAATATTTGGATATAAATAAAAAAAATCTTCTAAAAAATTGCAAACATTGTCTTGTATTTCGTGTTAAAATTTCTCAATTAATATATAATTTTTCCTAATGAATATCTTTTCAGTAAAATATATATACTTACTCTTTGTTTCGATTTTATGACATCATTTTGTAGATCTGTATTCTCTCCAATCACTTGACTCCCCCACAACACAAATCCCACCCACGTATAAGTCACAGCCATGGAGCACATCGGAAGAGCGTAAGTCACAACGAGAAAGACGATGTTGTAGCTGTAAGTAATCAACCAATTTGTGGTCATTGTATTATTTGGTATTGTTATAATATTTATTTGGGTGGCAAAAATCAGATTTAGATAAGCAAATTTCATAAAAAAACATGTTTTCATTACATAGTTTGCACATTTATGTTCATTATATAATAGTAACTTCAACAGCTTTATAAAGAACCATTTAGTTTACATATGAAAATATAACAAGCAATTCACATTTATAAGAAAAGTCAAGAGAACGTTTTCAATTACTTTGCAATACACAAATGAAATAGTATTTGTGAAAAAAAAACACAATATTAATTTGAAGAAAAAGATAGCACTTAATTTTTCTTCATGAAAAATAAGAATTAAAAGAGTTGTAGTTATCACAGCTTAAATCTTTGATTTCAAATTTTACCTTTAGATGATGTTTTTTTTAAATCTAACGGGGCAGGTTTTTCAGATGTTATAACATTAGCTTGATTTATATAAATCAATAAAACTTAGTGATTTCATTAAGATTTCATTAACTTAAAAAACTATTTTAAAATAAAACAATTCAAAATTTTGAAAACTATAAACCGCATAATTGAAACTTAATTCTCGAATAATAAATATTTCCTATATAAGTGATGCATTCTTCTTTACTCTTAGTTCATGTATGTGAAAATAATGTATTTAAAATCACATTTAATATTTTAAACATAGGATGTAAGTACATAATAAAA
Organism: Latrodectus elegans; assembly: GCA_030067965.1. NCBI lineage: Eukaryota > Metazoa > Arthropoda > Arachnida > Araneae > Theridiidae > Latrodectus > Latrodectus elegans. The sequence continues at coordinate 33,625,010 of CM057812.1, forward strand.
TTAATTTTTGAATAAAAAATATATATTTATGTTTTATGATATGCACTTATATTTATAGTTTATTTAGAAATCGTAAAGCCTCATTGTCTAAAATTCAACATATAATGAAGTATTTATCTTTATTGGAATAAAAAAGCATTAATACATTTTTTTATTTCAGGTTGTATATCTATATATTTTTATTTGTAATTTTAAATTATTAAATTTTAAAATAAAATTTAAGAATACATATTTTAAAAATTTAGTAACTGGGCTCACTTTAGAAAGTTTGAAATGAATTATTTGTAAACTGCTCTTTCAAAGTAAATGATAAAAAAATGTTTTATGTATTATTTTATAAATAATTTTTATTTCTACTTAATCAGCAACCTTAAATACAGAAATAATTTTATGTGTATCGAATACAATAGCATTAAATAGCAAAAATTATTTTTAAGACAATTTTTGACATTTCCTCATATTGTATATTTATTTGTTATTACAAATCATTACAAGAACATAGCAATTTTAACTTAATAAAAACTGTACGAGTTTAGAGAATTACAGGTATGGAATGTAGAAAAATATTAAAGATTATGATAAAAATATGTCTACTACATAATGATATATTTATATTTTGCATTTAATTAAAGCCATAATTTTATTACATTTTCATAAACTGCATTTTGTGTTCAATTATATTTTAAAGATGTATTTTATAATTTCGAATAACTAAAAATTAATATTTTTTATTTTTACTTACATTTAACGCTATTTACTATCTTATTTTGGACGCAATGGTATTGTATTATTAAAGAAAATTATAAAACACAAAATAAATCAATAATTGCTTTTTCTCTATAAACATCATAAATAATTAACAATATGAATGCACAGAATTAAAAAATTAAAAGTTATGTATGTAATTATTAAATATTTTATGTATTTTATATAAAGTGATGGAAGTAATTATTTTGAATGTAAAAATTTAAGAACACTTCTTAAGATTCTCAGACAATAATTTATAAATTAACCAAATATAAATTTAAATTTTAAAAATGAGAAAGAATACTCTAAAAATGCATTCTCATATGCCGCTTACTTTTGTTTACCGTTTAAAATGAATCAGTTCATTAAAAGGATTGTATAGGAACAGATGTTTTTGACATCACATGAAGGACAAGCTTTATTTCTTTGTACTCACTTTGCTACAAAATATTAGCAAGGTGTAAAATAGGCAAATAGAAAAGCAAACAAGAGCTAGAACTTTACTATTAACTCACTTAAACTACTCTTTTATTAACTGAGTTAAGAGGAAACTTTCGAGAAACTTAATGTTCACTTAAGAGTCGATTTTACATAAAATGTCATTAAAAGTGGTGGGAAAAATGCTAGAATGAAAAGGCAATTTTAATAAATTATCGAGATTTAAAGGAACATCATTTTTTTTCCGAAGTTTGTGGTTTTTAACTCATTATTTTAAAACATAGAAAGGTTTTTTCTTACAATACTACCGTATTCCAAAAAGTCATATATTTGAGCAACATTTTAGTTATATATATATATATATATATATATATATATATATATATATATATATATATATATATATATATATATATATATATATATATATATATATATATATATATATATATATATATATATTATATAAATATATATATATATATATGATTCATTAAACTTATATTATTAATGCAACTCATTTCACGTTCGGTTTCAACGTCAATTTGACATATTTCCTATATTTAAAATATCCTTATTTTACTTTGATTCAAGCAATTTTGAATGTAATTTCATTTACAGCAAGTCAGTTACTCTGATATTATATATAGTTTTTTTTTTAAAATAATAGTTAGTTCTATAATTTAAAATAATAAATTTTATATTCACATAAAGCATTCGAATATAAAAACTTTAAAGCCTAAACCCATATTCGGGGAAGCATTTTTGGAATGTTAAGGAAAATTAAATATTAAAGCTACTTAATATAGCAAGAGAAATAGTTTAATTGCTTCATAATGTGTGTGTATGCAAATATTTTAAAATATTCATATATACAGTCTATATATTTGATTGAGTTTGTAAGGTATAACATTTATAAGTATTAATTTGGCACAAAAATTATATTTTATAATGAATATGCATATGCGAAAGGAATAGAAATTACAAAACGAAATCAAATTTCATTTGATGAAAGTCACATTTGGTAAATTTTTCATTAGATCGAAAATCAGAAGAAATCAATTTTAAATCAAAAAAATTTAATTTTGTATACAACAGATAAAACTAAGTATTTATAAAAAGAACATGATGCCTCGAAGTAAGTAAGCAAGCACCAAGTACTTCCTCAGTCAAACACTAGAAGAAATTTGTAAATTTAGTTTAGCATTGAGAGTAATGTATTATAAGCTTAAAATATTTTTTAAAACGTCTTTGGAGTTTTGATTCCTGTATTTTATGTATATTTTTATTGATATATTTCTATCGTTCATAATTAGTAAATTTATTAAAATAATTGAACGTAAAAATTAGTTTAATGATTATACATAAAGTAATTTCTAATGAAGATAAAGTAATACCTTTGCTTTTGATTTAAAGTATAATTTAAAAATACTGTAATTCAAAGATTTTTTTTCTGTTATTTCAAAAATTGATAAGAGACAAAATTGTTATAATTATTGAAACATAACATTACCAATTTATATACAGATAGAATTTTAATCTCTCAATTGTAACAACGACTGCAAAATTATATTGAAAAATAACTCTCAAAATCATGAAATTAATCGTATGAATTATTATCCAGTATGAGTAATGAATTTCAGTGTTAATATAATTATACTGATGGGGATCTCAGTATAATTATATTAACACTGAAGAGTATAAATCAAGATATATATGAGATCCACTTAGCTGCAAGACTTTGGTAAATAGTAATAGATGTCAGAAATATGACATATATAAATTAATCTCATTCTACAAATTCTAGTTTTAAGCATTTCTATATTCCAAACTTACATAGTTAAAATTATTCAAAAGTAGAATTTCATATCATGAAGGTTCATAAATGATTAAATTCAATTTATACTTACAGGATTATGTGCTAATTATTGAAATATTACTGTAAAGACATTCAATAGGACATAAAATTTAAAAGGAATTAATTTTATTATTATTTTCGTGTCAGAAATTCTATTTCGTAATTAAATTATTTTCTGTGGAATTTTATTTATTTTTTCAACAACATTTGTAATAGCACATTTGTTACAAACATTTATCATATACGTCCAATTATAAAATATTTATCAATCGTTGAAATATTTTAAACAAAGAAAATTTACAATTTGAACATAATTATTTGGTATTATGAGATTTTTTCAAAATTAACATTTCAAAAACTACAAATTTTAAAGAAGGCTATGAGTTTAGTTTTTTAAATATAAATCAGATATTTATCTTAAGTCTTTGCATATATTTATTTCAATAAAGAAAAATGGAAAATAATTCTCAGTATCTATCTTATACTTTAGAGTAGTTGTTTAAAAGTGATGGTGTCTTACGAAGAAAAAAATATTATGTTGTTAGTTACAAAGTATTGAAATTTTTATCATAAAATAATTATGATAAATTTATAGTTACAAATTGATGCAATTAAATAGTTACTCTAAAATTTACATATTAATATTGGTAATACAGTTCCAGGAATCAATACAATACCTCTAAATAATCATAAATCAATAACCGACTTCTTTGTTTATGAAAATTAAAAATAATTATGAAAACCAAATTTACTGTAAATGACAGCTGCACTCAAACCAAAATTAATTATTACTCTTAACTATTCTATTGTTAATCAGAAATTTTTATTTAAAATCCTAAATTGTTTTAAGATTTCTCTTTAATAAATGGTGGATTAAAAAGGGCAGAAAAGCTACCGAATCAGTATCTCTGAGAGGCAAAAAGAAAAATTATATATATATATATATATATATATATATATATATATATATATATATATATATATATATATATATATATATATATATATATATATATATAATATATATATATATATATATATATATATATATATATATATATAATATATATATATATATATATATATATATATATATATATATAAACAAAAGACAATATTTGTATTAATAAGTTTATCCTTTATATATTCGCCGTTGCTCATTGGAACATCTTCCCACCTATCGACTAATTTGTTCATGCCGTTCCGACAAACATTTTCTGGTCTGGTGTCAAAGAAATTGTTGAGCCAATTTTTAAGGACTTCTTAGTATCCTGGGAAATGCTTGAAAAGAATCAGTCAACAAAGAGCGAAGCATTGCCCAGCTGCACTGCGTGAATGAGGATATTCGACTGAAAAGACCTGATCGGCATGATCAAACCATATTCCTTCACGATAACGCCATGCCCCATGTTGCACTAGTCGTCAAAGCCGACTCCAAGAATTCAAATTAGAGTTCCTGCAGCATACGCCGTATTCTCCGGACCTTGCACTGACCGATTACCATTTTTTCCACTTCTTGTCCCACCATATGAAGGTCGTTATCTTTGATGACAAAGATGTTCTTAAAAACAGGATCAACGACTTCTTTGACACTCGACCAGGCGATATTTGACGGAACGGCATCAACATATTGGTGGAAAGGTGGGAAGATGTTGTTAACAACAACGGCGAATATATAAATGATTAACGTATTTATATAATGATTGATTATTGCTTTTTGTTTAAAGAAAAGTCTTTAGTAAAAACGCTACGAACTTTATATATATATATATATATATATATATATATATATATATATATATATATATATATATATATATATATATATATATATATATATATATATATATATATATATATATATATATATATATATGTTTGTATATTTATACTTACATATGATCGTAATACGAATGGCCTGCTGGACCATCAGGCCATACTAGATAACATATGGTACGATGGCCTCTGTCGGCATATTTGAACGTCATCGTCGTTGAATAAAGTATGGAAGGACAGGAGAGGATTGCACCAGCAAACCAAACACTCGTTAGTATGCCGTATGCAGCCATTTTTGACATCCTTGGTCGTAAAGGACGAACAATAGCTATGAATCTGAAAAAATAATATTATTAAAAAGAAATATAATCATTATGCTTCAAAAATCAATTTATAATTCTGCAGTATGATAATTGCTCTGTGGGATTCAATTATACAAACCCGCAGTTTAGGCATAATAAATTAAATACAATTTTATTTATATTTTTTAATTTAGTTATTTTTGTAATTTCCATGTTTTGTTTAATATTTATTATATTATATTACTTTATTATACATAACATCTAATGTATCACTGTTTAATATGCATATTATATTACATATTAAAAAAATAAAATTTGTAAACTATTATTACTATTTTGCTGTCAATAAAATAAGATTTATCTGTTTGAGTACTAAATAACAAAATAAAGTTTTATATTTTCGAAATTCTTTATCATTAAAAGTTTAAACTGTGTACTTACTGGCCACCTTTGTGTATTGATACTGAAACTATTATTTGTTGTTAGGAAGAAAACGGATGGCAAATAAAGGAAGCATTTACTAAAGAATCGATGAGGAAGTAAGTTTCTTCCGAATAGAAAAGTGTTCCCTCAAGCACCAGTTGTGATTAAATTTTCATACGAAACTCCGTTAATCAATATACTGTTTATGTTTTGTGATTCAGTCAGAAGGGCAAGTATTCTAAACTGACAAGAATTTCTAAAAGGAGTGAAAGTGGTTATAGAAGATTAAGAAATTTTGTAGCTAATTTTGACAAAGTAATTTATCTAATGCAAGAAGAAATAAAAAAGGTTAGGAATATATAGCGAGGAAACTAAAATCGCTGCGATATATTCTTAAAAAAATCGGTATTTTTATAAAGAAGTTATTTAAAATTCTTAAATTATTTATTAAGCATTTTGATATAGAAATTAGTGGTAAACAAGCATTGAGGGTGAGAATAAAGTATTGCTGCAACTAAATTATATACTAAATAATTTTATGACTCTACAGTTTGCTATTGAATATTACCCTTTCTGTAATTATATTAGCAATGAACGCATAGAAGTATATATTAATTATTTTTTTTTTAAATTTTTATTTGTAATGAAATCTATGCTTACAAAATTCTCACATGTAAACTGAATATGTTATTAAAATATTATTAAGTGATAAGAATCTAATAAGATAAGAATTAAGTGATAAGAATTTTATAAGATAAGAATTAAGTAATAAGAATTAAAAACTTAATTCCTGTAATTTTTGTTGTGGATGAAATGTTTAAATGTTTGTATTCATTATTTCGTGTTTGAATTCAATATTTCCTCATTATTTCGTGTTTAATATAATTTTCAAAAGCAAAATGCTTTAACTGAAAATATTAAAAATAACAGTGCAAAGACTATGTTTCTTTATTTCCTACATTTCTTAAAAAATACTGTGGATAAAACAATGCTTTTGTAACTAATAATATATTCTGTTTATAGGCATGAAATATATAGAAAAAATCATCATTAATCGTTTCAAATGATAACTGGTAGACAATGAGAATACTTTCATGATATGCAAATCAAACACTTTATAAATAAATAAAACAAATATTAAGCTAAATGTTTTAGGTCATCATTCACTAATTAAATAAAAATAACTAAACAATTTTATTTTTATAACTAATGCGCATGAAGGAAAAACTTCATTATAATAATGAATAGAACCGATTTCTTTATTAACATGAGAATTCTCACAAATTAATATCAAGAAAAAAATTAAAAGTATTTTATCAAATTATTTTACGATCACAACTATGTAAAATATTTGGTGTTCTGTAATTAATAGCTTTTATTAATATTATATTTTTTAAAATTGCGGTGTGCTAAATTATTATATAGTGTATAATAAAGATAAAAGTTTCCACTAATTAGTTACAATTAGGAGTTTTTTGCTATACAAAGTTATGATTTACCTTAAAAATGAATCATACTTGTTTCATTATATATAAATGCAAAAGAAAAAAATTTCTGATCTTTTAAGTGCTCTATTTTTCCTCAGAAAATCAAGGTAAGAGCAATGTTTTTTTTATAATTATATATATTCGTAAAATAATTTTAAAAGAATAATAAAAAAATAATCTTTAAAATTTAAAAGAACTGTTTGACAGCTTATAATTTATATGTTGACATATTAGATTTTGTACAGAAATACTGGCTCACTTAAGACATACGCAACACATCAAATCACAATTATATTAGAATCAAGTTGTTCTTGTTGCTTATGACACTTGGACAAGCCAAGCTCGCTATGCCTTGGCTATGCGAATTTTAGTCTGTAAGGAACATCATTCGTTTTAATCATCACCACAAAGATAAAAATACATCTTTGCTCTTTCTTGATAAACTCTCTGATAGATACTCCTCCATCACAAAAGGATCCACTCCCTCAATTTTGACATTGATCTGAAGAGGAAAGAAATTTTCTCCAGACCATTGAACCCATGGAAACTGCTCAATGACCGACCACAGGACTTTCAATTCTATGGATTTAATGAGCACGTATATCAAATGTACTCGATGTGTTTTTGATGGCATTGGGAATCAAACCCCACTCTTCCGGATGGAAGGCCGATGCCCTAACTATTACCACGGCCACATGTATTATATATATATATATATATATATATATATATAACAACAGTTAACCGGTGGAAGGATTTTGGCTACTACGGCCTCCAACGTTATAGTTCCAATAGATATTAAATGTTTGTCTTTTCATAGTACCAATGAATATACTACAAATAAAAATTATGAATATTCAAGAGAAAAATTATGTGTATATATATATACACACATATACATAATTTCTCTCTCTCTCTCTCTCTCTATATATATATATATATATATATATATATATATATATATATATATATATATATATATATATATATATATATATATATATATATATATATATATATATATATATATATATATATATATATATATATGGGGGCAATGGTCTGGAGATAATTTCTTTTCCCTTCAGATCAATTTCAAAATTGAGGGATTGGATCCTCTGGTAGTACCGTCAATCGGAGGATTAAAAAGGAGAGCAAAGGCTTATTTTCACCTTCGTGGTGCTCTGATTAAAACGAAAGACACTAATTATTGACTTAAATTCGCATTGCCAAGGCATAGCGAGCTTGGCTTGCCCAAATGTCATAAGTAACTGCAACATAACATCGGAAAAAAAGATGTTAATTGTAAATAGTTTTCCACTTAAGATTATACTAAAATTAAATTAAATTTCCATTCAGCAGTTCCAAAACCTTTCATGAATTTGTGCAATTGTAACATTTAAACTGATATATCCCAATTCCGTGAGAATAAACAATATGGTTTTCGCATTTATAGACAGTGCAGACATCTAATAAATATGCTTTTGTTTGTATTTTTCTTTATTATTGTTCATCATTATATGCATTCAAACTCTATCCTTATATTTTGAATTACAAAAAATCCACTTAACCAATTTAAATGTTAAGAAAAGCAGTTTTTCTTTACGTTTGATTTATATTTATATGCTATATTTCGAAACATAACAAAAATCATAAAATAGAAAAATATTTTAAACTTTTAAATTTTATATTATTTTAAACATTAAACTAATCATATTTATTAAAAAATTATTTTAGTGACAGAAGTATTTTTATGTTGCATTACCTAAATCACTGAAAAACTCTTTATACTAAAATATCTCTTTTATCTAAAAGAATTTGTACAAAAAACGGCTTAAGTGTTTGTTGAAATTTATTTCATTTTAAGAGTTCAAATTTAACTATTATATTTTGTTTTTACTCATTCAAATATTCCTTAGTTTTAGTTATTTTGCACCATAATAAAATTCATATAGAGACACTTTGTTTTAAAGCACATTGTACGACGTTTAATGCAAGCAAACAGAACATTGGGAAAAATGTGCTAATATCACAAATTTCGTTTTTCATGTAAGTTTATTTTTCTAACAATCAACTTAAGAAAACTGGTAAAATGACCTGTTAAATATTACAGAAGAATAAATGGAGTAGCTTCTCGTTCCAATGATTTTTTTTCTTCTTTATTACAACAAATAGCTTGAACAATAATTGAGGATTGATTGAATTTTCATGCATCATTCGCAGTTACTTTTTAACTTTCTGTTCCTTCATTCTCGGATATGAACAACTGAGGCACGTGATTCTTTTCAATTATCTTAATTATTTGTCTACAAGTATTTGTTTCCTTGGTGACTTTTAAACGGAAAATAAACAGTTTAATGTAAAATTATTTTACTAATGTTTGCAAATCTGTCATAAATATGTTTATTTTAATATTGTTGTTTAGTTAATGGGAATTAAAACCAAAAGAAAATATGTTAAATATTTGCTTTGTAAACCTTTCTATTTATTAATAATTATACAACCGTTTATTATTATTAATAACAATGCAAACCGTTGTAATATATTTTATTTTCTTATAAAATCATAAATTCTTAAGCAATTGTTTTTGGGATATAAGTGTAATTTAGCATAGCTATGAACGTTTAAATCAAAGAAATTATTTCCAAGTCTAAAATATAAATTTAGTATTATAAATTTTAATATTTTAAAAAGTATTGATTTAAGAAATTTTACCAACCAAATATTAGCCAAATCATATTTTATTAATTAAATTTTTTTTTGTTCACGAAAGAAATAATTTTACTCTAACTTATTTAATTTTAAATTTGACACAGCTGGTGTGCAATGAAAAACAATTGATTAATTAAATTTTTGCTATTTTCATTTTATTTAATAATATAATAATTGTGATTTTCTATTCGTTATTTATACATTATTAAGAAATTGATCTTAAATTAGTATTAAATCCTATTATATTTAAAAGAGTAAATGAAATCTTTCTAAATCAAATTTAAGGTAAAATATGCACATTTAAAATTAAATTAACCTAAGATCTATATTATTACTATTTAAATTTATAGTATTTGTTCGAAAAGTAAGTTTTAAAAGGAATAGAAATTTAATAAGTTTCGAAATTGTCTTTCTAACACTTATTTTTTTAACTTATGTAATAAATTTCAGTGTAATACAAAGAATGCACGAGATAGATATTAAAAGAGTATAAGTTTTAAGTTACTTATTCTAAAAACAAAATCATTCGAAATGAAATTTCCTATCATGAAAGAAATTTTAAATGTTGTAAAATTGAGCTTTCATAATTGATTGAGACATGGTTGATCTCTATTTTTAGCATTTTGTTGTCAAAATGCTAAAAATAGAGATTCCTTATATTAAAAAGGATATATTGATTTTTTTTTACTTTTACAAGTGTTTGATACACATAGATTCATCATGATCAAAATATATATAGTAATGAATTCTTTTATCTCGAAATATTTCTTTATAAAAAATATATTTTATTTTGATCACCAAACATGCTAATCTAAAATAGTTGGAAATACCTCAGTTTGACTATTACATTCATTTTGTATTTTAAAACATAAGAATAAAAATATCCTTATAGTTTGTTTTTAACAGTTAAACATTGCCAAAACTATGGTTTCTTTTAAATTCTGCGTCAAAAACATTTAAAAATTAATATATTAATATAAACATAAAAATTAATATAAACAAAATTATTTGGTAGATTCCTGTAGATAAGTTACAAAATGAAATGTATGAAAGCTTCTCCATACTTTTAATTTAATTCAAAAATTTTTTTAAAAGTATTAAACAATAACAGACAACAACTCTATTTAAATTTTTTTATATTTATATTGGTGACGATATGTGTTTTAAATATTAGCGCCTTAATATTATTGCTTAATATAGAGTTTACATTGATTTCTTGAGCTTGCTCATTGCTATTCATAAATTATTTAAATGTAAAATTTGCATACCATATCAAAGTTTTCGATAGGGTTATATTTTATTATTAAATTCAAAATGAAATTTCGTCAAGTGTAAAGGCTCAACACATAACTTAGAACAATTATAGCCAAATTTGTAATGAAAATTTTGTTTTTATATTTTTAATATTTAAATAAAACTAAAAAAATAAATTCTTCTAAGCTAAATATCTAAAAACACCTCTGTAATTCGGTTGAGAAGGGTGCTAATTTAACGTTCTGAATTCTACTTTCTATTAGATGGAAGATATATTGTGTTCACTTATGATGACTGGGGCACCTGAAATAGGTCCTGCTTGCACTTTCCACTATTGAAATAGTATTACTCATTTTTGCAAGCTAGATGTTGATGTTTACTTGGTACTAGCTTTTAAATTTAGGAGATCTAAACTCCTTCAGGGGGTGCGACAAAACCACTCATACTGGGTGTCAGATGCATAAGAGTTAGCATCAATTCTGTTCTGTCCTGTGTCAAGCATCTATTGAAATTCAATCTAAGTCAAAATTCTGTAAGCTGAATATTCATTTTATATTTTTTCTACTGCAATATCCTCAAAATTCAGTATTAAGCCCACAATGTTCTGAGTAAGAGATATTGAATTTATTAAATTAAATTAAATGACATAAATTGATAATAACATGTCTGCAGAAATTTTAATATAATCGTATTTACTATGCTTTTTAAAGTCTTTTACCAAAGCGATTGATTAGAAAAGCCTTATTATGAACACTCAAGATATTAAATCTTTAAATAATATACATTGGTAAAAGCAAAAATGGTAAAAACAAATAAAGACATATAAATATTTATGATACGATATAAAATGCAATATCATGAATGAATTATGTTATTGTATAAGAAATAATGAATCAACTAAATAGGTTTTACTTTATCATTTATGAAATAGATTTTCAAAAATGTGAAATAACTTATTTTAATCTAAGGTTATACTAAAAGGTAGTAGAATATAAGATAGTAGTAAAATAAATTTATTTAAAAGAATCTTTTATCAAATAGTACTATAAATTCATAGAAAGATTTTTTCTCTTGCACTACTCCTTAATATGTTAATTTTCAATTTTTAATGTAATATATTTTAAAGTTTATTTTAAGTTAATTTTTATAAAGAAATTTATTTATTTTTTAAATTCATTACTTAAAGTATTAGAGGCCAATGAAAAATGTTAAGAAAACCATATTGAGATTTATATTTATGCATATATATATATATATATATATATATATATATATATATATATATATTAAAGAACATAAAAAAAAAAACTCACTATGTAAGAATATATTTGAACTTAAACTGTTTGCAGTGATTAAAATGTATTTTACTAACACGTTTATTACAAATAAATGTTAAAACAGAGTATAACTAAAATTATTGCTGTATTATCAATCTGAGAGGGGCTATTTCACAATATTAAAATTGCTAAAAGAGAATGTCTGTGTTACATGGAAGTGTGATGAGTAATACAAATAATTAATAACTAATAAATTGATTTCTGAAAAAATGCAATTTCAAATAGCTGCTGGTAAACTATTACTTAGTCTTGTAGCAACAGACAATGTATATTTATAACAAATATAAATTAGCCAGAAAAGCAGATTGTTTGTTTATTTCTCGCTCAACGGTCCTTTTTTGCACCCGAGGGTTAATTAGACCGAGACCTATGGCTTAAAGTGGATTCCGAACCACTACAAACATCCATGCCCAAGGTGGGATTCGAACCCACGAACTGTTGAACCAAAGGCAAGAGTGCTAACCATTCGGCTGCCAGATCAGCCCAGAGAAGCAGAATGAAGCTCCTCACGCACTACGTCACAAATCTCAATCATTTACATTCCTGTATATGTAAATTTTTGTTTTATCAATTTATACAAATTTTATTCTTTATTAAATATAGTGATTTCAAATAATGTTGTTTAGATATATTATTTCTTACTACTAATAAAAATCATTCCTTTAAACTTTACTATGGAAAAATAGTTTCATCTGATTAGTACAAATATGTCTTTTAAAAATAGTTACATATGATACATTAATCATACATATTGAAAAAGTATAAATAAACAATTATATTTTTTCATTTAGCAAATTTGAAACAGTAACAACTTTTATGCAACACTGTAACCTGTTTTAAGCATTAAATAATAAAAACTTATTCCGTTTATTATATTTATTTCAAGCACACTTGTTTTGTTTACCTTTCATTTTCAAAACTATCGCACTTTTATATTCGAAGGAAATACCCTTATGCAATATTTAAGTGTTTTTATATGTCTAATAAAAGCTTACGATGATTACTTTGTTTCATCTTTAGTCTTTTATAAATCCTTTCTCCGGAAAGAGTTATGACAAGATATACCTTGTAAAAAACAAAATTTTTTATTTTTAACTATAATTTTATCATTACTCATAAAATAATCCTTTTAATAACAGCAAATGTGATTAATTTTAAATACCTTTATTATCTTTTCTACTGTTTGTTATTTATTTATATCCTACGTATATTAGAAAATTTTATTGTTAGATTAAAATTATCTGCGTAAGAAAAATAAATACTCAAAAATAAAGTAAAATATAGCTATATAAATGCATACTAATTAATCTGTATATTTTTATCATATATATATATATATTTAAGTATTAAATTTTAAATTATAATACAAAATTAGAAATTTATGCATTAGTAATGATAGAATTATTTATTAGGTTTAAGAAAGAATAATTTTCAAACTTTAGAAAAATTAAATCTTTTGTTTGATGAAAACTCAAATATCAACACATTAGTTGTTCAGAATTACATATTTCAAATTGAAACGCTATAAATTAATTTCATTTGAATAAAATCTTTCAAAAACCACACTAGGTACAGAATTGAAACAGATATTAATTTGGCTAATTGTTATACGTGCGTTCGCAATATGTAAATGAATATAAATCATGCATATGCCATGCAAATTTTATTATAAAGAAGAAAATTTAAATTATACTACGCATAATAAAATTTATACTGTGATCAATTTTTGAAACTGAACTGTCATACGTTGTATACAAATAAAATCAATTGAGTCAGTGCATATATCCATGGATATATTTTATAGTTTCTCAATGAATATAAAGTTATGCAAAAAAAGATTCTAAAGTATTTTTACTATTTAAGAGTGTTCATTGTACTCATCCACAGATAATCAACAATAACCATGGAATATAATGTTTTACTCCACTCTTAAAGGCTGAAAGAAGAAAGGCCAAACACACCCAGAAAGCAAGAGTCGTGAATGGTTAAAAAGGATTACAAGTGCTCACCCCCCCTCAGTGAGCAGTCCATGAAGATGAGTGTTATCAGGGGTATTTTTTCACAAATCGAATTGAATTTCTTCCTTGGCCTATCCACGTTATTCCTATCCATCACCAATTAAAATGTGTGAGCAATACTTGTACCCCCTGCTATACCAGAGCTTTGGTAATATGTTGAAACCACATGGAGCCTATTCTCTAAGGATGCATTAGATGTCCCTTTGATTCTGCTCTGCGGCCAGTGGTAGCGATTATATCTAACATTGGCGGTGGCACTAACTAGTGATTTCGTCCCATATATATTTCACACTCCATTTCCAAATTTCATCTCCATAATCCATCCCAGCTTAATTTTAATCAACGTGTAATCCAGCAAATAGGTTTCGCTGTAATGTCTGTAATATTTTAAATCTTTTTAGTGATTAATCCTAAGTGTGTGGCCAGTTATATAACTAAAATTAAAGTGATAACTCTCTCAAATATTATCAATTATTTAAGTAATGGTGCTTCCATAGTAGGGATAATCAAGCCGGAGTGTTTGTCAATCAAAGACCTGCATATGGTAAAATAAATCTCCATCAAAATACAGTTAAAGAGTAATATACATAACTTCCATTTTCGAAATTATTTTATAACTAACACAGTAAACATATTAAATGGACACGAATACATTTGAACAACATGTGCTTGTCAAGTTAAATATGAAGACAAACAAAAAATGTGCTTTTTTCATGAAATATTGCTTACAAAATATTCATAAATTTTTATTCCATTTTCATTCAAATAATATTTTACGCCTTGAAAACATAACATAAAAAAATGTTATCATGAATTTTAAATTAGATAATAAATTTTATTGAGATAATTAATTTTATTATATGATTGCCAATTGGTTTTAAGACACCATTTTAGTGTCTGTATCAAAGTGATAAAATTGGAATAAGAACATTTTTTAATATAATACAATTTTAGTTAATAGTATGCAGGTGCATTAAATTAATAATATAAAATATAGTGAATTTTCCTTTCAAATTACTGTAGTCTACTAGAATTGCTCGGAATTTTGGAAAAATAATGTTCAGTCATTTCTCAGGTTCAAAATATTTACATCTAATTTAAGATATTTTTTTGTATTAGTAAATATTCCTTATATGAAGATTTTCATTGTCTCTTTTAGAAAATGGGATTTTAATGTATTTTTGATGAGTTTGATTGACAATCTGAGCAAAACACCTAATTATTTTATCAGAGTCATATATGTCTCAAAACATCGTCGCCAATATCTTTGCTTAGAAATATTTTAAAATATAATAGTAGCAAATTAGATATTACATTCTTTATAGAATGTTTTCAGAGGAAAACGTATTTCTTTCTGTTGAATGCACTTCATAATAGTTACATTGTTCACAATACAAACTAGTTATTTTAAAGACATTTTAAATATGTAAAAGAATAAACGCCTTTAAAATAAAACTTAAAAAAAAATCTTTTAAAATTAATTCTAATAATTATAATATTTAACACATATTCATATTTACTATTTTATTCATTAATATTTATTGAGCAGGAGTATTTACTTTTTTTCTACAATCATTACAGTGAACATCTTTATAGTGTAGACCTAATTTTTATTGTTCCTTAGTAGTGTAGACCATCTCAAAAGTGTAACCTAAAAGAGGCCTATTTACAATTTCTTATGATTTATGAATAAAACTTAATAAAAGATGATAGATAAAACCAAATATTTTGTAACTGCAACTCCACATTTAACTTTTTAATTGTACATTGTTATTAGTTTTGGATATATATATATATATATATATATATATATATATATATATATATATATATATATATATATATATATATGTGTGTGTGTGTGTGTGTGTGTGTGTGTGTGTGTGTGTGTGTGTGTTTGTGTATGTCTGTGTGTGTATGTGTGTGTTTGTGTGTGTCTGTGTGTTTGTGTGTGTGTGTATGTAAAGTTTAATACTTGTTATTTGATCCCATATTTTATTTTCAAAAAAATTATTTTTTAAAGGGGGAATATGAAATAAATTTCTTTCCTTCTCTAATTTTAAGCTTTTTTTAAATGTTAAAAATTAAAAACAGTCAAACATTTTTGGTTTCTTCGAGTCGTATTCATTTCTAACATACTCAACATTTTTAGATTATTGCATTTACTCGAATCATACCAAATTTCATTGTCCTTTATCGATATTTCCTGATAAATTTTTATATTGAATTCCACATAATCATGTTCAAATCCATTAAAGATTTTAAATTCTAATTTTATTAAATGTTAAAGTAATTGGAAAAAATTAAGTATCAGATACAATCCTGGACTTTTTGCTCAGTTAAATACTTGAAACTTGAAATTGTATTTCAGACCTGTTTTGCATTTCTTTATCTTATTAACGGTATAAATATATTATTTAAAATAAAAGCTAAGCGAATACAGAGAAATGTACAGTCATTAATGTTGCAATATATTTTTGTAAAAATGAAAAACAATGCAATATTTATCGACAGTTTTGTTAATATGATTTTTAAATTTATTTTAATTATATTTGAAGTTTTGCATTTAGTAAACGAATTTACAGAAGTTTACATATCTTCTAGCAAAATACAAACCAACGGGGAACTTAATTTGTAAATGCTTGTTTAATCATCTTATACTAACAATATAAATGAGAAATCATTTATTTCATTTTATTTTTTTAAATGTAAAAGATAGTCGATAATAAATAATTACAAATACTCAGAAATTAAAAAACTATTGCACAGAAAATACCAAAGCATTGATATTCAATGGGCAATGTCTGAATATCGCATAACGTAAAATAAGATAACATACTTTTGAAAATATTATTATCTTCTACTTAACTTAAAATACGCTTGGTAACCACTTTTACTGAAACTTCTTCATTGGCGCGTCAACCTAGGATGGGCCATGGCCTTCCGCAGAATAGATTTCCATGATGCCCTATTCCGTGCTTGGCTCTTCTAGTTCTTGATCTTAAGAGTCTTTAAATCCGTTTCAAGGCTGTCGATCCACCGGATCCTTGATCTTCCTCTTTTCCGAGTTCCAGATGGCTTAGCATCAAATATCTTTCTCGTTGCTCGGTCCTCTTCCATTCTTATTAAGTGTCCTGTCCATTTTAGTCTTTGAATTGAAATGCATTTTATAATGTCAGGTTCTTTGAAAACTGTGTAAAGCTCTGAATTTGTTCTTCTTCTCCACAAATCTCCACACTTTAAACCTCCCAGGATGCTTCGGAGTATTTTCCTTTCAGACACGGCCAAAATGTTTTTGTCGTATTCAGTAATCGACCATGTTTCACCAGCATATGTTACTTCGGGTCTTATCAGGGTTTTGTATAGTAATAATTTCGTTTTCCTACTAATAAAACTAGACTTTAAATATTTACGTATATCATAAAAACATCTATTGCCAAAAGCAACTCTAATACGTATTTTTAGCGTTGCGGCATTATTGGTGTTCAATTCAGATCCCAAATAGGTTAAACTGTTAACCTCTCTGAATTTATAGTCTTCAATTTCAAGAAAATTTCCATTAAATCTAGCAGTTCTCATGTACTTGGTTTTAGCTTGGTTGATAAACAAATGCATTTTCTTTGCCTCATGCTCCAAGGATAAAATACTTGTTTAAGTGCTCCTGCAGTTCTGGCGACTACAGTAATGTTTTACTGAAATTAATCTTTTCAAATAAAAATATTTTCTCTCAAATAATATAAGCTGCATTTTCTTACAAATAACTGATGACTTAATTTAGAATACATCATACTCTATTTTAGCTATGATTAATTTAAACAATTGTTAGTCAATAATATTAATTTATTCTGAAGTATCCACATTAATGTCACATTTTTTAATAACTGTGAGATTTAAGTGTGTAGAACATTCCCTCTATTTGACTTGGCATTGACATGAATAATGTCTGAAAGCGTCCAATAGAGAAAATTGAATCCCGTAGATCAATCACGATAACATGAATCCCATAGAGCAATCGAAAAATCTATAGAAGGGAGAGGTAGTGGAAGCTGCTTCTAAAAGTAAATAATAATGCAACTCAGATATGTTCTGCAGCATTCATGTCTAGAGTTTTGCGAAAATGTCTGAAATCGAAAAGTGATCATAGGGATTAATCTCTAATTTAATCATCAGATTCATCTCTCCTGTCAGATTCATCTCTAATTTAAATTTTACAAAAAAAATTTAATTAGAGATGAATCTGATATATTTATGGTCCATCAAGACTAACCCATGATATTCAGCATCAATTGAAAGAAATTGAAAAATTAAATATGCATTCATTCTGCAGTGGGTACCCACGTAAGTTGACATTTCCAGAAATGAAGAAGCTAGACAATTTACCAAGGAAGGGAGAAAGCTCAATGACGGAAATACCTTCTAAATCACTCTTGACGATATTAATGCTATTGCAAGATAACGTCAAAGAGAAAATACCATTAAAATGCTCACAAAATTATGAAACAAATTCAGACCTCACTAAAACAATCACTCGCCTTTGAACCAGTCACTGTGGAGATATAATCGTCCAAAGAGATGTCAACAGAACCTACCATCCTTGCATGAAATGCATTAATATTCCACAAACACCAAAACACATTTTTGACTGCCCTGTTATTGTCTTATCCCTGATTCAGCTCAGGGAATTCTATACTCTGAAAACAACAAGGAGATAACCCTCTGTGTTTAGCACACTCAAAGTCATCTATAGTTCTCTCCATGGACACGACAATAACCAACTAATTATCTGATATATCTAATTTAATTTTAAAGGATTTACTTTAAAAAAACTTATGCATCTCCTTTGACATTTTACTAGAGACGGCTTTTATGATCCTAATTTAGAAACAATTCATGTTTGAAAATGTATTTGCTAATTAAGCTTAAATATAAGTAATTTTGAAGGAATGTAATTTAAGTCTGTAATTTAAAAATGCACAAAAATTTATTAAAATGAAAAAAAAATGTATATTTCCACTAATGAGAAAGCAATTACTATTTCCATATGACTATTTAGCTCTTTTAAACTTATTACTCCATTTAAACTACAAAAATATATATAAAATATTTAACATTATAACAATAATAATGACTACTTACAGTACATTGATGCCAAATACGAGAAATAATTATTCGGAAAAAATTGGAATCAGTAAAGCTATTTATCTCTAAGAAGACAAAATTCCTCTATTTGTTTTATTCCGATTTGTTTCATTTTTTTGAATACATCTCGTTTTATTTTGTATTAATGTCTCTCCTGAAAAACAGTGATTACATATTTTTTTTAAAAAAAATATAGTTTAATAAATTATATAAGCATATTTTCTTAACTTTTAAAAGAGCTAGAATGTGACGGGCCTTACTGAATTAAGAATTAAATTGGTACAGAAGAAAAGTAATCTTAATTTTTTTTTATATAAGGAAATGATGTTAAAGAAAACAACGATATATTTTTCCTTCTTGTATGAACAGAATTAAGTCATGTAGATTGCACAAATATAAAAATTTCTGAGGTGATAACATACCATTAGAGTTACGGATTATTTACTCTTTTGTTGCAGTGATTAGCATAATCCTTATGATGTATTTAATATTTTTCTTGATTGGGTATTTACATTCATTCATAAGTAATTCCTTACCAAAATTGAACCCCGATGAGTTTTTATCACGCATGCAAACTATTAAATGCAAAGTTACAGAAACAAAAAGAACGGAAGAAAAATTACACTCAGACTTCAATTAATACAACAATTTATCTTTAATTTAATAGCTGAAAATGCATTTTCTTGTCAAATGACTTTTCTGGAACATTAATTCTGCTGAAGTAATAAAAATGTTTTTGTAGAATAACCAATGGAAAATTTTCAATGTTGTAGAGCTATCTTGTAAAAGTTTAGTTTCCTATTTTAGTATAAACTATATATTTTTAGAGTTTTTATGTATGTCTGTAGTACGAAACCTATAAAGAAATCTAGAGGCTTCATGCACTTGGTAAATATATGAACAAATTATATTGATCACAATAAATTTTAATAACTTAGTTTTATAAATCTATTAATAGAGGTATCCATCTTTGAGAAAACGACTGTGTGTGAATTTTAGTTTTTAAAATATTCCAGATAAAATATTATAAAGTCTTAATTTAATTTTACACTCAGGAATCTTAATAAATACTTTACAGTAATTACATTATATAATGTGTTACTTAATTTAGAAGAACATTAAACTAATTCATTATAGTAAATGATTCAAATCACTGTGCAATATCAGAATGGAACAATTTTAGAAAAGAGATAAACAAGGATTATACAATTAATATTACAAATATTCTGGCAAATGTTAAAAGCCTATGCTTGTTCAGTTTCCATTTAGTGATTTTAAGTAAAGGATTTCATAACAGATTAATCTGTAAAGAAAACGTTTTCAAATGATTGACAGCAATTGCTGTCTAAAGAATTCAGAACTTGCATTTACACTTGAAGCAGTCAATTAGAGAATGAACAAAAACATTGAATATATATATATATATATATATATATATATATATATATATATATATATATATATATATATATATATATATATATATATATATATATATATATATATATATATATATATATATATATATATATATATATATATACATATATATATATATATATATATATATATATATATATATATATATATATATATATATATATATATATATATATATATATATATATATATATATATATATATATATATATATATATATATATATATATATATATATATATACAAAGATTATAAAGAAGAAAATAGTGTCTTTTGAGTAAGAGTAATCACTGGATCAAGATGTCTAGAGAGATGTTCTTGTATATTGCTCACTGGCTAAAACGAGATATCTTTCTTTCTTTCTTAAGGATCTAAGCCTTGAATCAGCATTTTCTTTCCTCAACTGTACATAAAGAAGTGAATTTCCAGAAGAGAACCAACAATAGGAAAGAAGTTTTGGTGAATAAATCTTGTTCTCTTTTTCGACTGGTAATAATTTTACTGGATCTCTATCAGATCAAAGAAATAGGAATAATAGTTATATGTATAAATAACCATTTATAATTTAAAATGTAATCATTCATCAGTGATTGACTACAATAAAATTGTGCTCAAAATTAATTGTTGTACATATTACCACATATTTTGAAATATAATACTTTTGAACTTATGCATTTGAAGAATCCAATAATAAAACAAAATTTGAAGCGAATAAAATAAAACTTAACTTTCTCATGATAAATAAAAAAATTTAGTATATATATATATATATGACAAACTGTAAATAGCAGACGTAATATTTTAAACTTTTCCCCGCAGAGTTTAAATATGTACTCAGATTTTCTTCAATATGCAAGATTTTACTGTGACTCATATTTAAAATTAGAAAAGAATTGATACTTATGAAATACGTTATAATAAGCTTTTTGTTTATTCTGGTTTATTAAAAAAAGTTTTATATTTTCATTTTCTGCTATAATTTGTGTTATGGGTGTCCCTCTTTAAAATCCAGCAGTAGTCGGCCAGCATCCTGAGACCCTTGTACCCTTGTACAGTTTTATTCATGCAAGTAGTCTGCTGACGAAAAATCTCACCTCGTTCATAAAAGATGTAGCCAACAGTTTCACTGGAAACGCTTCTAAACGGGAGTCTAAAAAGGGAATTTTTAAAGACACATTGCAGCCCATACTACAGAAAACAAAAAAAAAGTAGAGTTTTTTTCTTTAATATTGCCATGAAATCCACAACAAATATTTTTGAATGATTTGCAATTTCTGATGAAGCAGTAGTTCAACAAAATCATTAGATATTATTGATCAATTTTGATAACATATAAATATTTCTTTCTACAATTTTACACTTACTTTTTTACTTACAATTTTACACTTTCTACAATTTTACACTTACTTTAAAAAAATTCAGATGCATAAAGCCAGAAAGGTTTTTGCCAGAAATTTTTACAAAATTTTCTAACAGATCCAGTTTTATATATAGGGGAGGTAAAACACTTTTTTGAAAATCAATAAAGGATCATTTGACTCATTTCTATGTCCTGGGTTAAGAAGTTCTTTTTTTAGCCACTATTTCCTTATGTAATAAGACTTTTATTCTCTGCTGTTCCATTCAAAAAAAATAAAACACAATTTTGTTTACGCAATTATCAAACCCAATATAAAACTATTAATTTTAAAGCACACACAGCATACAATCCAGTTATATTTATTGTATTGTTCTTTTCCTAGCAAAATGGTTTCATGTTTCCTTCATATCACTATCACGCGCAACAAATACTGATATTAAATCATCTCTAACATGTAGTAATACAGCCTTCAAACCAACTTTTGTTGCGTCTATCGATCACCACTCGTATGGCGATGCTGATATATATAGCCTCCATTACTGAACAAATGTTATTGGAAAAACAGCATTGCTTTTTTCGAGAAACATTCCTTAAAGCCACTATGTCAAACACGATAAACGGATATTACAACTTCTTTTAGTTAAGTCGAGCTTTTAAGCCTGAATCTTAAAAGCTCTACCTACTGTTTAGACAAATGTAAATACCTTATATCACTGAGATAAAAAGTAAGGTTCTAAGGAACTATTTGCATTATATGTAGGTTCTCTTCTCTCCTTGTCTTCATCTTCAGTGTAAGCGTTTTTGGAGTAATCACTTATATACATAAAATCTTGATTTTGGTACACTTTGCTATGAAGCATGGGTTTCTCTGTAGTTGCCAAATAGAGATATTTTAATGTCTAATTTGTTTTGTATGGTATTGTTCTAATGTTTGTTATGCAGAAGTGAAACAGTCAGGTGAATAGTCCCTCTGCTCCAAATCATAGGGACTAAAAACTACATTGGATAATAATCCTTTTTCCACCCCTTCAGAAGTCTTACTCTTGATACATAGAATAAAACAGAAACATTTTTTTTTATTGAAGTCCCTAGCTTTACAAAAATACTATGCAGAAATACAGTTCATAACACCCTTTCACATGTGATTTGAAATTACATTTCTGAAACTTGATGGTCAATTCTCCATTGATGTAGCAGAAATTGTTTCGTTCAACTAATAACTTTTTTCTTTGGCATTTTGAAAAGTTCATGAAAATGAAAATAAATAAAAACAGTACTATAAAATAGTAGAATAAAAACAGCGATCACACACACACCACGTGAATTTTGCCAGATTCAGTATTATTTCAATTCAACTTTAATTTGTATGATTCAAAGAAAAATACAAACGCCATTCACAAAAGTTTAAGGTTTTTGATAGGGAACACAATTACATATTTGAATTCAGAATGTAAAATTACATTAGAATCATTATATAGTTTTTTTTGTGAAAAACATTTACTAGAGTAATTACTATTATCTTTTAAATCATTTCTTTCTCAACCAGCTTTTGATTAAAATATGATACTCTGTGAGACACAATTGGTTGGAAATTAGCTAAATTTTTTTTACAACTCATCTGTACAACTTAAACAAAAAAAAAATTATCTGGAGCATATTTTGATGCCAAAATTTTACTTCGCTCAGAGAATTTTATAGATAAAATGTGATAATATTTGTAATCAGATTTTAGTGGAATCAGAAAAAAGTACAAAAGCTTATTTTATTAAAATTATATGAATAAAATAAGCAAACGAAAATCTACAATGATTAGTTATGTGTATATATAAATACACACACACACACACATATATATATATACATACATATACATACATATATATATATATATATATACATATATATATATATATATATATATATATATATATATATATATATAATATATATTTATATATGTAAATATATATATACATATATATTTCGTGAAATTATAATATTAAATAGAAGTTATATATATATATAAATGAGTATTGTACTCTAGAAACTCACATTATTATTTCTTTATTTTTTAACTGTATATAATTATTTAAATTCTAAAACCCACAAACATTGCACTTTGTATATTATTTACGTGGAAGTTCGTTTGAAGAAGAAGCTTCGAAAATGAACTTTTTTTCTCATTTGAATTTAAATAGAAACTTCAATTGAATATGTTTTTTTTTAAAATTCCAATGACTTTAAGTTGGAATAGGTGTTTTCAAGAGTTCGGATTTTTTTTTTTAATTTTTCGAGAAATTTTTAGACTGTTGGAAGAGTTGGTTTGATTTTGTTCATGTCTGCTAAGGATCAGTAATAACAACAAAATATTCGTTGCACTAAGCCAGTGCTAAATATATTATTTTAGAAAATTCGAAAAAAGTAAAAGTAAAATTGTTCTTATTCGCTAATTAAACAAAGGAAACATGGAATCGCATAGTATTTAAAATATAATATATTTTTTAAAAGCAATATATATATATATATATATATATATATATATATATATAATGTTATATTTTATAGATTGAAGAGGAAAATTTCATGCATTTTACTTAGAGTAAATATACTTTTTATATTCTCATCTTCTTTTCAAATAAAATATAAAATGAAAAATAATATAGAATGCGTGGAAATTATAAGATAGGAAAAAATTAATCTGGAAAATGTCATCTAAACCAGTTTATATAAATTAGTATTCTCATAATTTGGCATGATATTATTATTACAAATTTCAACATTTGTATACGTACATACATACCTATACATACACACAAAACACACACACACACACACACACACACACACATATATATATATATATATATATATAGATAGATAGATAGATAGATTGATAGATAGATAGGTAGATATAATTCCTTTAAGTACATAAGTATGTTAATGTACAAATATGAACTTAAAATTTACGGAAATTACATACTTTCTAAGAAATATATATATTTTTTGCGAAAAATAATTCGATTAAATATGTGATTCCAATTATAATTTACAACTTCATCTTTATGTGCAATTTTTTTAATATTTTTAAAATATTAAATACCTTAAACTCTAAAATAACACTCTGAGGTTTCTAATCACGTAAGCAAGAGATAATTCAAAATAGAGAGAAATTTATTTTTATTTCATATAAGGTAGTTAATATTCAAAGCTCTCAAAAGTGCAATCCAGCTCAAGTTTAAAGCGGATTATAATTAAAAATGTAATACTACAGCAGAAACGATGGATAAAAAGTATATTTCCGATTATTTATTTAGACAAATCGCTTCCATTTTCAGTCTCGACTTAATCACACATAAAAAAAATCGATATTTGCAGTTTAAGCTTAATAGTTTCCATACTATTTAATATTTGGTCACCGTGTAATAGTACGTGAGTCAGATATTTGTTCATTCACCTTTTCCATGCCAGTCAAAGAGAATGTTTCGAAATTTAGGTGTATTCACATTCATTATGGACGAATTATAGAAAACTCTTTAGCGGAAAGTTTAAAAACATGCGCTTTCTGGCAACAAATTGAAATCTTTAATATCTTATTGTTTAATAGCAGAGGAGACTGAAATTACTATACTAATAATGCAATATTGTTTCCATTAAACTAAAATATTACCATAAACTATTTGTATTTATTCGAACAACTTATGTTTTTAATGAATTTTTATTTTTTATCTGGTTTATTATTCCGATAATCTGATTATTTCCAGTGAAATTAATTAAAATTAATTTCGCACATTACTACAATATTAGTTGCAGTTCACGGAAAATAACTTATACTAGCCAAAAAATTGCTTTTAAACGCATGTCTATGAACGGCAAATCTTTAATGAATTTTCTACTGTTTTAGGTACATTTCATAATGTTATGTGCCACAATAAGCGAAATGGGATTTTAATTAAAGAAGCCAGCAGCTTTATTATTCAGTTACATAACGATAGGTAGTCTTCAATCCCAGCGGGTTTAGAAATTAATTTCTTTTTATATTCTAATTTACACATAGCACGAAAAGAAGATTTGAGCAGCATAATACGAATAAAATTTAATAATGTGAAATTTTGTAAGCTGTCTTAAATCTGATATTATTCAGAATATAATACGTTTTATGTGTCAAATTTCAAATAAAATGCACAAGTTACTTTGGTTATTTTTCCCAGCTCTTGTGAAATAAAGCAACAAATCTGAAAAATTACCATGGCTGTACAAATGAAGATAAATATAAAAATAATCAATTATATAAACTCATTATTTTTAACATGTGTATAATCGCGTTAATTTGCTCTTTTCTGCTTTAAGAAATAAAATGTTTTTATTACTAAGCTAACCACAAAATAAGCATGAACATATTTCTTTTTAGAAATTTAAAGTTGAACTTCATTTTCATATTTTTCTCAGTATTCTGTGAAAAATTATTTTAATAAGTTTTTATAGTTAAGTTTTTATAATAAAGTTATTAATTTTTAATAGTTTAATAAGTTTGTATAAAATTATAATAATTAAGTTTTTTATAATTATTTAATCTAAACAGGCCACTATTACGATTATCTGTATTAACAGTCGAATCAATAGATGTTACTCAAAACTTTCAGCATTATAATTTCTGGAATTATAAATTTCAATCTAGTAATATTTAATGTAATAAAGAAGCTTATCACTTTTCACATTTTATGTAATTAAATTTCAAACATTGTAAAAAATTTAAAAAAACATATAAGGGCATTGCTTATTTAATAAATAGTTGTCTTGTTTTTTCAATTACATTATGTCTAAGCATATATTTGCTAACACACCATTGATTTCACTTTTAATACAGTTTAGTTATATATTTATAAATGAAATATCCTTACTAAATATTTGGAAAAGTTAACATGCGTAAAATTCGTAGTTTATCAACTATCAAATTACTGATTATAAGTGTAATTCCAAGTGAATAGATTATAAGTGCGTAGTTGTTAGTCAAAATATACAGAAATTAATTAGAGAAAGCTAAAATAAATGAAATTTGTAATAGGAAGGTAAATACTTAGGGATATTCTAAGACATATGTATAATTTTCGTGTCTTGTTTCCAAGAAGAATTTTCTCAGATAGCGTGTCATTTTCTGATGAGACCAGAGCACTAGAGATAAAACATGAAAACAATTCATGTCGCAGGATGAATGAATGTCATGCCAGTTTTATTTATTTTTTTACAATATTCATCATTAAACCAAAAAACCACAACCGTATTGAAGAGTATTGCGTTATTCTAAATTTGTTGCGGAGCAAAAGAAAAAAATACATAATTAAGAGGATTTTCAGAATATTTTTTTCATAGAAAGGACATAATGTGTATTTGAGTGAGTATCCTCAGCATATATTTATTTTTTAAGCTATCGATTTTCCTGATTTATATGGTCAACTTAAACTAAAGGTATAGATATTAAATATTTTTTTTTAATTTATCAGTACCAACTTTAACTGCATAATATGTATTTGTGTATTAAATAAATTTAATATTTGCAAACTCAATTATATAAGAATAAACACCTGTCGATATAATAGTACACGCACACATAATATATATATATATATATATATATATATATATATATATATATATATATATATATATATATATATATATATATATATATATATATATATATATATATATATATATACATATATATATATGTATATATATATATATATATATATATGTATATGTATGTATATATATGTATGTATATATATGTATGTATATGTATATGTATGTATATGTATATGTATATGTATGTATATGTATATATATATGTATATGTATATATATATATATATATATATATATATATATATATATATATATATATATATATATATGTATATATGTATATATATATATATATATATATATATATATATATATATATATATATATATATATAACTATATCACCTTGGTTATCCTGTCAATTTAAAGCAGTAAGTAAGTCTTTCGTCTTTCTACGGGGAATTAATTCATGATTTTTGTTAAAATCCTGATTAGAGACGAAACACTAAATGCAATCAATTCATAATGTGTTCTAATTTCCGTTCAAAAATAATTGTATGGATATTTGAACACATTATGTACGTACCTAAGTTAGCTTTTTAAATAATGAGCTGTTGGGTAATGATAGTGATCTTTGATGAAGATGAGATGGCAATTCAGTCCTTCAAAATTGATCACGAAATTGATATAAAAGAATTGATTAAAAAGATTATGCTATATATGTAATAAATGTGTTAATGTAAATTAAGAAAAATATCATTGCGTCATTGCGAAATTCCTATCATTGCGAAACATGCTTTTATACGCATATTTATGATTTTGATACAAAGAGTTTGAAAAACAGATCGTAATTTAAATTGTTGTTACAACTATGCAAAGTAATGAAAATAAAATTTTCTATTGTTGTTTTTGTAAGATATATTTATAAAAAATAAGAAACATATTAATAAATACAAATATCACTAAATATTTTATAAAATATATTTTTGAATTTACATTTTGTATTTCACAAATAAATATTGGTAGCCAGAGTGCGATGTTCAGCTAGAATTAGTTCTTAGCTTAGTTCATCCTCATTGTAGGAAAGTAATGTAATTGAATACCAACTTACTACAATACCTGCCATTTAGTATCTCAAAGTCGGAATGGTTTCTAGTTGAAATGATACATATATGCATGACAAGTTAAATAATTTGAGGACCTCTACGTAGTTTCAACTTCTGGATTACTAAGATTCCCACATTTCCTCAGCGGCTACAACTCAATTAATAGAAAACCATATAAAGGACATTTAGTATACAGCTGATAAATAGATACTGAAAACTATGTGCTGCACTCAAAGGAATATTTTCCAGACAAATTCAAAGGCGTATATAAAATGAAAACATAATATAAAAAGTACTATAAGGGATATTAAAACTCTGATAATCATATAGGGAATCTTCGTTAAAACTTAATTCCTAGTATATTAAAGTCAAATTGCAGGAATTAATTTTATTTTAGATTCTGATTCATGAGAATAAACAAATTTAATGTAAAATAAATATTTAAGAGATTAACTCACCCCAAAATATCTTACACTTCAGTCGCGACATTGTTTTTGCATACAGAATCAAAAATAATTTAACTCTCGGGGAGTGTTTAAATTGATCAAATGATTCTGATCGATTTTCTGGCAAAATTTGTGAATTTTATTTCATGTTCAATTTATTAAAGTGAATTAATTGTAATGATTTTTATTTACATGATTTGATACAAAATTGTTATTCTAACTATTTATATAACACTATTGTGCTATAAAACATGCACGTCTTAAATATGCATGCATGCTTAAAGCACTCATAAATTTAAATTTCATGTGTCATATTAGCTTCAACATAAAATGTGTGTATATGTATAAAAATGAAATATATATATTTGTGTGTATGCGTAGATATTTATATTAAATTATTTATTTCTTTTCATTTGTTTATTTTTATTTAAAATAACTTTTAATTATGATATAGATTTGAAAGCTATTCATTAAATTAAATTTAATTAACTATCTGTTGTTTTGAAACAAAATGAGTTGTAAAATGTTTTCTTCAACAAATCTAAAATATTGACGATTAAAAGCAATATTTTTTGAATGATTGATCACTTAATAAAACTTGAAATGCAAAATATATTTATTTATAGTTACTAAAATATCAAAATTTATTTTAAAATCGTATATTTCTTTTAACAAATAATTTAGATTTCTCCTTTTGCAACATTAAGAATTTCCGATCAAAAGTATATCTTGCCAATCGACATGACATAAAAGCCAGAAAAAACACATGCATCTCAATTAATTTACAATTAAATATGAAATTTATATTTTAAAAATTAAAATACTTTATTATAATTTTAATTTTTATGTGATGCTGCATAAATTTCAATATTTTATTAAAATACCTTTAAGCCTTTATTCCTAATGCTTTCAATCGAGGTCAAGAACGACATACCTTTCTTTTTTTAGCAATTATTTTCTCATCAGTCACGAAAGAAGCATATCTCTCTGTTGCCATTATCAGAAACAAAAAAAATTATAATTTACCCACATTTTCTCATTTGAATAATCAAAAATAACTAATTTTATAGTCATTAATCACAATAGTATGAGTTACAAAATATATAAGCTACTTTAGTGGGGAAGAAACATTACTTATATAATCTTAGTCTCTCTTTTTTACGTTTTGACATGTCCTTGAACTCAACGCAAAATAAATTCTCCCATCAAGGATGCCTTAATCCATTAAACAGTTTTCTAATTATATTGCAATGATTTAATATTGGTACTTATAGACCTTGAGGCTTCTTCCGGGAACGAATTTTACCTGATTTTTTTTTTTTTCAAATCTTTTGAAATTGATTGATAATAATGAGAGAATTATTTTAATTGTATTATTCATTCAAAAATTTTAATATTTATAATAAAAGTGATTTTCATGTATTTATAATAATAAGTTAATAAAAATATACAATAATAAAATATTTTTATTTTGTTGTAAATTTTTTTGCGAGAATTCTTATTACCGCTAATCACTTGTGGTTTAAAATTTCAAACAAAAATAGTTCAAATGCCTTTTATAAATATAGAATAAGATTAAATTGTACTGTTATACTAGATTCAATTTGAATATAATCGAAAGAAAATGAATAATCTATTTAAATTCATAAACATATACTTTTCATATTTGTAATAAATATAAATAATTTTCCATTTTCAATATATTTAATTAAGTTACCATTAACACAAATATTCAGTTAAAATTTGAGATAATTGTTAATAAAAATATATAAATTTAATTTAATAATTTTTAATTTCTACAAAATAATGTAATTTTTTTAACTAAATTAATTTTTCATTATTTAAACTTCTGTAAGTATTTCAGTAAACACGAATATTATCTGATCAATGTAATTTTTTAACATTTTTAACTTTAAATAAGCATGATGCAGAATACAAAACTCTCAATTTATAATTGCGAACAATAACAAAACTTTTCATATGCACACACACACACACATATATATATATATATATATATATATATATATATATATATATATATACATATTATATATATATATATGTATATATATATATATATATATATATATATATATATATATATATATATATACATATTATATATATATATGTATATATATATTTATATATATATATATATTTCTTTTGAAACAAACATTTCGCATTAACAAAACAACTATTTTCCATAGTCCACTAGTATAACGATGAATTTTGATTTGCTTCTTTAAAAAAAATTATGCTATCTGAAATTGCTCAGAGCTATCAGATCCATGAGGCCGTAAATCTTCAAAAAATTGAGGAAAAGGTTAGGTCTCTCAAGAAACTCTTCTATAGTGAAATCTAGGCAATCAAGCACGGATTCATATTTAGAAGCTTTTATTAAGTTGAAGAAGCTAGAAATTAATTTTTGGAAGTCACTGTACTTTGACGGAAGGTATTTTGATAACAAATATGCATTATTTTTTTTTAAAAATTATTCCCATATCCAAAGAAAATTTAAAACACTGAGGCTGTGAATAACACCATTTAAAGTGTTCAATGTGTCAGTTTGATTCCTTGAGTTTGATAAAGAAAAAAATGCTTACTAATAAATAAAATCTTATTAAACAACTATATAATTTACACATTAGAAGTTCATCACGAAATGAAGAACATTTCACAAACATGAAGTGGAAACTCATTCCAATCTGCATTCATAAATCTAATTGTTTAAAAATTTGTCTGTAAATATTATTTTTATTCAATCAAAAAAGACTAGAAATCATATTATATGTTGACTTAATTTCTAAACACATTACATAGTAAAGGTGTTTTTAATTCAATGTCGAAATTTTTTTTATCTTGAAATAGTTTATTGGAAGTAGCTTTATAATGATCATTCTAAAGTATTTTGATTGATGTTTACACTATATAATTGGGATTCCTGATAATTTCCTATTTAATATTAACTGTAGTGTTAGTATTGGTATAAAAATTTGTATATCACGTAATTTAAAATATTGTGGGTCAAAAATAGGCATATAGGTTGCTATAAAAAAGTAAAAAGTACACTTTCATCAGTTATGACATGCATAGCAGTGAAAAAAATAGAAGTGCCCAATGATTATGATCAGTGTTGTTTTCTTTGAGACATCAAAATAAATTTACAATCATTTGAATTAAGCTACTGAATTTGCCACGTGTTTCGAAAGTCTACCATCTATAAAAGACCTGTAAAATACTGGTTGCAAAAATTTAAGTTGGATATTCAATGTAAAAAAGTATACATGCTTCCTTCACTCATGGAATTTAGCCGTCGAAAATCCCTTGTGTTCAACAAGTAGATTGTACAATTGTCAATCCATTCCCGGCGGTGATTATTTCAAGGAATATAAATTGACTTTGTTTTCACTAAAAACACTTGCAAAAATAATATTTCGTGTATGAATAAAACAGTTTAACGAAATCTGGGTTCCACTTTTCACGTTTGTTTTAAGTAATTCCAGCAGAGATTTAAAGTTTATTATTTGTCTTGAATATGATTCAAGACAAATCATAAATTCTTTTTCATGAATATGATTTATATCTAAATGTATTTAATCTAAATTTTAATAGATGTTCTTTACATCTATTAAAATTTAGATTAAATACATTTAGATATAAATCATATTCATGAAAAAACATTTTTTTTAAGTGACTCGAGTTTTATTGTCATAATAACAAAGTTATTTTTCTCAAGATAATTATGTAAACATTTTAACAATACAGACAAAAATTTAATTTGTATTAACGTTTTTTTTAAGTTTAATTCTGCAAATACATTTAGTTTCTAGATTTTTTTGCTTATGGAAACATAAATTAGTATTATTAAAGAACATTAATAATTTTTTAATAAAATCTATATTAATGTAAAATAAATAAGTATATCCAGAAAAACAGTTCTTCGTTTTGAACATTAAATGGATAGTGGAAAAGATCTTATATTATTTTTTTTGTAAATAAATATTTTGATTGCTGTAATTAATATATTAGAAAATTTATTTAATATGTTTTAACATTAAGTACGATATTTAAATGAAAAATATCGATTTTATGATTGCTAAAATCATTATGTATTATTTTTATTCATTTCATTTCTTCATGCAATTCGATATTAATAATAATATTCATTTATTACTATATTAACAATGACGAAACTCCTAACGACGATGATTTGAGGGCTAGATAAGGCATAATGGAAATAACTTGTAATATTACATCAAATTAAGCATTACTATGTCAAATGGTTAATTCAATCATTTGATTGATTGCGAAGTGTAAATAAAGGTCGAAGTTCAAGTTTGATATCGAAGTCGATGTAGACAAATGTAGACTAATTAAAACACTTATTATATTCATTCACATGTAATATCGGATATATTGATGGAAAAAGTACACCAGATATTCTTGTGCAATTGAAGTGTTTGTGCAATTAATGTGTTGTTTGTTTACAATTATTACAATTGTTTGTGCAATTATGTTATTCTTGTGCAATTCAAAAAAGATTAAAAATGGAATTATAAATTTTAAATAAATATTTCTAGTTCACTTAATAACCTCACAGTTATTTTTATATATTTTCTCATTATTTTTGAAAATTATTGAAATTCAATTTGGTGATGACAAATTATAGATTATATAAGTGGTAATATATAAATAAATAAAAGTTTTTTTTTTCTGATTTTAACAACATTATTTTTTTTGGAAATATCACAAATGCATTTTAATTTGTTTCTTCTTTTAATAAACACCAAAAATTATTTTTTGCGTTAATTAAAAATTTTGGTTATTTTCTTTTTATATTTAATTTTACTTTATATTTAAATTAATGTTTATACAACAAAGTTAACTTATATTACTTTATTTAAATTGTGTTTGTTTGTTATTTAAATTTGAAATTTAATCGGTGTTCGCTAATATGATGTAAATATAGTTTGAAAACCTCGAATGTATTTACAGTTCATTTTTGCTTTAAAATATAGCAAAGAAAATGAGAAATTTAAAACCTTTTTTCTACAAAGCATCAAATCACAATAAATTTTATTCATTTCAATATTTACTATCATATATAATGAATAAAATATTGCAAATGCATTTCGTATACAAATACTTGATTTCAATATGCAGTCTTCTAACTTTGGACAAGACGTATTGAAAGTTATCCTAACTAGTTTTGTTTGCATTCTGGTTATAAAAATGTGCACAAAAAGATAATATTTTGAAAGAAGTTTTTTTTTTTTAGGAAGAGCATAAGTAATTTTGTTTATTCGATATAGAATAAAAATGTATAAAAATCGTTTCATATTATATATTCAGTTATTTTATTTGCAGCATAATTAGATCTGAATTTGAAAAAAAAATGAATTGAATTGCAGTAACATGTGTAAGTTTGAGTTATGCAATATAATACCCCTTAACAACTCTGACATTATAATTTTCAATATGAAACATTTATCAATAAGAATTTATGCATATATTATAAGCATACAAATTATTGATTAAAATATGAAAAAGATATTGGGCTTCAGTGAAACGTCTAGCTAAAATGCTTAAACTTAGATTAAAATCTATAAGGAAATGGATTGAATATTTTATCAAAATATTCCTCTAAAATGAAGAATATTAAAAACCAACATCATAAAAAATGCTTTTACTTGTATATATAAGAAACTTGAAGATAGGATGTAAACATGTGTTAATATGAAAAAGATATAAAAGTTAAAGTTATTTCAGCAATGAATTTCTCTGAAAAAAGGACTTTTTACTAAATAAGTAAAAGATTCCATAGATGTAAGCTACTCTAATTTTTTTCTTAAGTTTTCATTTACTAAGCCATTCAACTAGGATTCCATCGACATTAAATTTTTCATTAGTTTAATAAGCATGTGATTTTATTAAGTATGTCCCATATACAATTAGATAAGTACTTTACAAAGTAGCTTGCAGATATTTTTATGCCATTTTGTAAACACAATGTGATTGACTTTAAAATCAATCTTTCTTATATCTTCTATAAATCAATCTTTTTTTAATAAGGATTGATTTTCAACATCAAAATTATTCAGGACATTATTCAGGGTTAATAAAATAGTATGTAAATCACAAATCACTGTGGTTCCCTCAATCTTTAATTATTTTTGGGCAATTTTTGAAAATGTTTGCAAAACATGCCAATTGATATGAATTTGAAATTCAACGTGTTACAAATTAATTAATAACCGATCATTTTTACGCTATTTCTCTGAGCTTCTTTTGAGATTTATTTTGATAAGTTTCATAATTTTTTCGAACAAAAATTTATATAATTCACTTGATATACATTTAAAACTTTAAGAAAAATAAAATATCAGTATTATTTTTAAACAGTATCTCAATAACTTTAATTTACGTCTACTCTTTCCAGTATGAATGTCATATAGAGGACAGAAATCAGTAATGTTTTAGTATATGATTCATATCAAATCTTTTAGCTTTTTCAAGCATGCATTATATAATATAGTAAATAATACATTATACGGAAATGCACTTAATTTTATAAATAGAATAGGTATTTTTTCTATCCATCTATGTATAATACCTATATATATATATATATATATATATATATATATATATATATATATATATATATATATTTTTAATATATATATATATATATATATATATATATATATATATATATATACCAAAAAACAATGAGTTAACAAAAATGAACTTAAAAATAATATATTTTACTTTAACTCACACAAGATTTATGACACTGTAAATGATATATAACATTCTATCAAGCAGAGTATAAAATTTATATTATTACTATTATTTAATCAAACTAAAGAGCTTGTAAAGTTATAAGGTAAGCTATTTTTAACCATATAAATGGAATAGAAAGTTTAATATTACATTATACTCTAAGCAAGTCACACACTTTATATATATATATATATATATATATATATATATATATATATATATATATATATATATATATATATATATATATATATATATATATATATATATATATATATATATATATATATATATATATTTGTGTGTGTGTGTTTTATAATGTGCTGTGGAGACACATATTGTCCTTATATAACCAAATTGTTAAGTAATAGTAGTTTCTATCAGTTACTGACGTATCGACGTCACAGTCAAATCTTAAAATTTCTCATTTTTTGAAAAGTTAATTTGTATTACCTCATTTGTTAATAAAAATTTTCATGAAGATTTATAAATGTTAAGTTTGCTTACAAAACAATGACTTTCCTTTTTATTGATTAATTCAAAACCGTGTATGTCACCTTTACAAAATTTTATAATTTTCCGCAAAGTTTTATCTGAAGAATTTATTTTAATCGAAATATTAACAAACTAATAAAAAAAAGTTTTATAAAGTGTATTGTATAAAGTACTTAATTATTAGTAAATGAAGTAAATTTATTCAGGAAATTATTTACAAAAAACTTTTCATATTTAAAAAAAATATCAACAAAGTAGCTTGTGTAAAACAAGCATATTTCTCATTATCAAGAAAAAAAGTAAAAAAAAAATAAATAAATAAAATAAAATAAATTACTTGGTCTAAATTTTTCATCCTTTGAATATGTGATCGTATTTTAGAAGTTGATTTATGAAGTCCTCTCAATAAATATCGTTAACAAGGAAATCTTTCCTATCATTTAAATTTTTTAAAGGATAAAATGCCCTTAACAACCAAAACTCTGCTCCAAGTAAATCTGCACAACAGCAAAATTTTAGATTTTTTATATCACACAAAAAAGGCTTCCTGTCCAATTAAGTAAAATTCTAGAAATTCAAGTACTTTATTTTTTATAAATCTAACTTAAAAAAGTATGATTATATGCGTTGCTAAAATTTAAGTTGTGAACAGCTAAATCAATACAATTTAGTTTACAAAAATGGTTCGTTAGACATAAAAACAGTTAATATAATGTCAGAAAACTATATTTATTTTTATTAGATGCATTAAAATTAAAATATTCTAGATTATTTTTATACTCATATTTTCCTATATTTAAACGAATTAATTGTTTATCGATTCAAGTAAACATAATGTAATGTATGTTTTAAAAGATATGTGAATAAATGTTGGAAATATATAATAACAAATTTTTTAATTTATTTTCTTTAACATTCTTATAATTTCAAGGAAAATAAAATCAATACCTATATAAATATGTATTCTAAAAAGTAATATTTCTGTTAGAATATAAGATTTCATAATATTGCCACACAAAAATTAACTATGAGTTTCATACATTTTAATCTGCTCTCATGTTTTAATAAACATGAAATTATATTATATATACTATTTTCAAGACACATCACTTGTCAACAGGGAATTTGATTTGCCCTCTTCAAATGGAAGAAAAACGGAGTATCATCACGAAACTATTTTGAATTTTTATTCTAAAATTTGTATGATTGGTTTTAATTATAAAATTTTATTCAAAATAAAATATGCAAGAATAAAAAAAGCAAAGTATGGGTCTTTGAAGATAATCCCACGCCGACAATGGTGAAAAAACATCCCGCACTGAAAAAAAGTGATTCATGCCGTTTTCTTCAGAAGTACGGATTGGTCAAAGCCATCAAGTTGGAAGGACAGAAGACAGTAACAGCAAACTGGTATACCACTAAATATCTTCCAGAAATTCTACAAGAACTGAATGTTAGGGGACTAATGCTTCACAATGACAATACATCTTCACATATAGCCTGATTAACAATGGAGTTTCTTAAACAAAAACAAATTAAAGTGATCGAACATCCACCGTATTCATCTGATCTAGCTATGTGCGACTTTTGGTTGTTCTTTATTTTAAAAAAGATCCTACGTGGACGTCGTTTTCATTCAGAAGAAGAGATTGATGTAGCTATAAATGCATTTTTTTTCATCCATTCCAAGACATGAATGTCTTGAGGCATTTAATTTGTGGAAAAGTCGTCTACAAAAGTGCATTGATGCTGGAGGAGACTACTTTGAACACACCTAAAATTTTGTAGGTATAACTTTAGAAAGCAAGTTGTATCTCGAAACTTTCAGATGACCCTCGTATTTTATTTAAAATTAATGATATAGTAAATGGTTTACTTTCTGACAGTGAATAAGTGCGTAAACCCTTCATTAACTTTTACATTAAATCTTTTTACGTTACAACTAAAGTGAATGTATCTAATAAAAGTACTTCCTCCATAGAATTAAAATTGTAGTAAAAATAATTTAAGCAACATAATTTAAATCTCTAATACAAATTTCTTTAAAATATTGTAAACTCTTCATAAAATACCATGTTTTAAATTTGAATTGTAAGAAATTTTGAAAAATAATTAACTGTAACCGTGTAAAATAGACTGTAAAAATGCCATGAAAATATATTTTTCTTCAAAGTTTTGCAAGGAAATAGTGTCCAGTATGGTTAACTATTAACTTTTGAAGCCATATTGTTAAGTAAAAATTTATTGAATTGTAAAAGTATTGAATTATTGAATTGTAAAATTTATTGCATTGTATAGTAAGTAAAAATTTATTTAAAAATTTATTGAACACAGAAGGTGAAAGTTACTGAATTGGATAAATATACAGATATGAATTTAAAAAAAAAAAAGTAAAGAACAATAAGTATATTTTCATATTACAGAAAAACATGACTGCAAGATTTTTTTCTAGTCAACTACCAAAACACCGTATTATTTAATTTTTTTGCAACAATATATACGTGTTATGTCATACTTACGCACTATGTGTAATATATTTGCTAAATGTAGCAAAAACTTTTAATACATGCTGCTATTGGGAATATTTTATTTTACACTTCGTTGGGATTGATATACAGTATTATTTGAATAACAAACTATTATCATGCAAATAATTTAAGTAATAATTTGTATTTAATTTTAACTGAATTTTTTTTAATTTGACATAAATTGTTAGATTTTACTAAAACATTCTGCTATTGTAAAAATGTTGAAACATGTAGGTAAATTAACATGAAATAATATCGTCGATTTGTTGCATTAAATGTAAAATCAAAA
The DNA here is from genome assembly GCA_030067965.1 of Latrodectus elegans. Classification (NCBI taxonomy): domain Eukaryota; kingdom Metazoa; phylum Arthropoda; class Arachnida; order Araneae; family Theridiidae; genus Latrodectus; species Latrodectus elegans. Next base: position 33,664,539 of record CM057812.1, read on the forward strand.
TGTTGGTATTTATTACTTTATTAAAATAACCCTACATTTTCTATCTTTATAATTCCTCATATAAATTAATAAATATAACCTTATATCCCATATAAATTAATAATATAAAAGAGTAAAATACGAAAGTACTTTTAGACCAGTTTTATGCTTTCAAATATATATTTTTTAAAGGTAATAAAATATATAATATAATTTTGTTTCAAATTATTTCTTCGTTTTATTTTTTTCTACATTTATTCCGTTTGAATAAATACTGTTAATTGAATTCAGTAAATAAAAATCTTAGACGAATATTATATATATATATATATATATATATATATATATATATATATATATGTATGTATGTATATTACACAGGTTAAATAAAATTAAGTTGATAAAATTATTGTTATTCGTCATTTAAATCATTTATTTAATTTGAAGCATCTTTCCTATAAGAAAGTTTATATTGCTTAACATTTTATAATTTCAACGGAAATTTTAAACACGTTGACAGAAAGAAAGAAAAATTTGACGTAAGACGATTACTTTGATTTTTTTATGGTTGTGAAGCCTCAAGTAGAAAAGAAGAATGTTCACACAACGTTTCTTGATCATTAGACGCATTGATAGAATAAGAATAGAGAATTTGGTCAACTATCGCAGACGGCTAATGATCTCGCTTCAGGGCATTTGTCCACTAGATTTGTTCGGTTGGTAGGAAATTTATCGTCTTTGGAGGAAAACTACTGCACACATAGCTCTTACGAAATGGACACGTTAATATACTTATCCTCCATTGTGGGGAACTCACGAAATCAAGTTTTCAAAGTAATAATCAAGTAAATGATAAGCTTTGATGCCACTAATAATATGTCCATTAATCGAATATTTCGCCATCCCCAATTGCGCAACTTACGATTGTGTTGAATTTCGAAGTATATTTATTGTTTTACTTGTGCGATTATTGTATTGTAGCTTGTTTCTAATAATTCAGTCTTTCTACTTTGAATTATATATATAAATATATATATATATATATTAGATTTATAATACTGATAAAATATGAAAACTATATAAGGACATTAGATGCATTTAGTACTTGACAAATACGAAAGATTTTATATAGATATGTACATTTAATCATTATAAGAATGTAAAAATTGATAAAAAAGTTTAGGATAATTATGGCTATTTAAATATAAGAGAAAACAATATTTTTATATTGAAAATTTGAAATGTATTAAAATGATCTGTATTTTTACTGTGCAAAATGAAATGCAAGTATCTTAGGAATATATCTTTTTCTCACTGCTTTATTATTATTATTTTGGAAGTATAGGTTATATATGCCGCTGTTGGGTTGTACCTGCTAGGCTGGCATTTATGGGGTGCGTTGCTCCACTTTTCCAACTGAACCATATTTTGGTGTGAATTCCGACATCCTTAGAACACATATGCCATAGGAACCCGTTTATAGGGTAGGCAAACATTCGCAACTCATTCATACAAAGAAAGGACAAAGACAGGATCTTCTCCTTCTTAAAATTGGATTTGTATGTCATTGGGCACCTCTGCTTTTATCAGCATTTTGTACTGTTAACTCCAAACCTAATGCTTCCTAGTTCCAGTTGCATGGGTCACACACTTTATTAATAAAGTCCGATCACTCTTTAATACTCCATTAAAGAGTTATCGGACTTTATTCTAAGTGTAGCTCTCTAGTATGGATGATGCCTAAAGAAGTTTATCTAGGGAAGACAAGGATGTCGCATTCGTAAATGACATGCTTGGCCGTTTCCTCTTGCATATGACATTTCCTGCAGATAGGGTCTTGCTGAAGCTGTCCTATTTTTTGGAAGTGTTTTCTGAAATAGTAGTGCCCACTTATGAAGCCTACGACTAAACGTATCTTCTGCCTAGAGCATCTTAGAATTTCAAAGTCAATCCTCGCTGATGATCTACAGATCATAATTTTAGCATGGTTTTGACCAAGACTGTTGAGTCAAGCTTCTGACATCTTCTGTTTTCCCCATCTAAGAATATTGGTTTTTGCGGTCTTCAAACTGATCCCACAATAAGGTTCTGCACCGATGGGAACAAAAGACGATCCTTGTTTAGCAAGTTCATCAGCCCTTTCATTACCATTTATACCTTTGTGCCCTGGCACCCATACAAGAATGACGTTATTTCTAGTTGCCAGTTCTGTAAGAAAGTTTCGGCATTCAAAAACCATTTTAGATTTGATTTCGAACTTTTAAAGTGGCTTCACTGTCACTAAAAATAAGAATCCGCTTACCGTGGTAGCCCTTCCTCTTATTTCGACGCATACAAGAGAGATATAGAGTGAAAGAACACCCAAGCACCAACCGGGATTCAAACACAGGACCTTCTTATCTACAGTCATGCACGCTGACCTCTAGTCAGGTTGGGAGGCAGCTTTTAAGTTATGTTATTCCTAAATAATGTATCTTGCAGCGTGAATCTTATATGATTGAAGTGTATCATAGTTTAATAATGGAAGCTTAATAATTAAATTATTATTAATCATAATAATACATATTTTAGAATTATTTCACTATTTTTATGATGCTTCGGTGTAAATACGTTTCATTTCAAAATCACAATTTCAAAGTAAATTGTATTTTTAATATTTTTATTGTATTTCTAACATTATAATATATTGAATTTAAAACAATTTAAAAATTGAGTTAATATTTTATTTTAATTTTAGAATCACTTACTTAATACAAACGAATGAGTTTAAGTGTCATTTAAATAAAATTAAGTTTATATAAAAATGTTTACTGTACAAAAGTCTTGGAATATTTAAATTAACAACTTTTTCAGTTTTACTACAAAATATTGCACTTTACTTTATCACATTTTAAGAAAGCAAGTTCTTTTTTAAATTTATTATTTTAATAAAATATTTAAATGAATTATTTCAGTTTTCGTGAAAACTATTCCATTACATAATTAATTTATTTATTTTGTCTTGTGTCAGCTAGGCTGACAATATGGGATGCACTGCTTCACTTTTTCATACTGAACCATATTTGGTGTGGTGTCCGACTGCTTCACTACACAGATGCCATAGGGACCTGTTTATAGGGTTCAACCATTCACATCCCATTCATACAAAAGGAAAGTACAAAGACAGGATAGTTAGAGAGATATAGTACATCCATGCACGTACCGGGTATCGAACCCAGCACCTCACCATCCGCAGTCAGGCACTCTGAGCAACAGACTGGCACATAATTTATTTAAAACAGACATAATTTATCGGCACATAATTTATTTATTTATAACATAATTATTACATAATTTATTTATTATTCAGTCGGCACATAATTTATTTAAAACAATATATTGTTTTTATGCCACTTTATTGTCATTTGTGAACAAGATTCTAATTTTTTAAAAAATGAACCACTGGAAAAAGTTACATCTAAGTAAACATTTTAACACACAAGACACCGAACAGTCATAGTATTAAATATTCAGTTTTAAGCTGCACAGTGAATCAGTAAAAGGTGTGGATAAATATAAATACTTTTAAATGCTTATTATCTTCTATGTTTAAGATAATATACAGTTGAACTGACTATCATTTACATTAACCTTATCTTATCGGGCAATTCAATTTATTAATTATTTATTTACTTTTTTTGGTATCATATTGTTTTAAATCCAAACCTTTCATCTATATATATATATATATATATATATATATATATATATATATATATATATATATCTATATATATATATATATATATATATATATATATATATATATATATATATATATATATATATATATATATATATATATATATATATGTAGATATATATTTATATATATATATATCTGTATATATATAATGTATATATATATATATATATGTAGATATATATTTATATATATATATATATGTATATATGTATATATATATGTATATATATATATATATATATATATATATATATATAGAGAGAGAGAGAGAGAGAGAGAAGGCAATATAAATTCGGGCATTCCGTAAAAATTAAGGTAATATATGCTATTTTAGATTCAAATAATAAATATTTAGTTTTCAATAATGACTTGTATTATGTATAAAATAAATTGATGGACAAAATAAGGATAAAAATTATAATTATGTTAGGAAGTGCACCTGCACAATAAAAATTATGTAAGGAAGTGCACATGCACAGTAAAAATTATGTAAAGAAGTGCACACGAACAATAAAAAAATATGTAAGGAAATGCACATTTTCCTTTAAGCAGAATATTCAGTCAAGAGAGAGTGTGCATAATATATTGTCAAAAATATTATTAAAATATATCAAACAAGCAATTCTTAAGTAATGAGCGTAAATATTATAAATATATTTATTTGACAATATAAATTATCTCCTTTTTGGCCTTACACAAATTATCATATTTTTTATCCTCTTTTTAAATTCAAAAATTAATTTTCGGAAACATTTGTTAAAAACGTAATAGAAAAAATTTGACTTAATTTGTGTTTTTAATTATGTAGAGTATAAAAATGCCTTAAAAATTAAATTACAGGTTTCCAACAGTTCAAACAACTGTTCACGGGTATGAGAAGATAATATTTTGAAGTAATGATTTTCAGATAAGGTATCGAAAGAGTTCGTAAAGATAACAAGTAAAAAATAAAAATATAGAAAATGAAAGAAAGTAATGATTTTTTTCCATCTATGACAATGGCATCACCCAAAAATAAAACTACTGAGTATGTGGTGGTTTTGATATATAAATTGACTATACATTTTCTTTGGTAACATAACCCGATCAGCAATATTAAATCAAAAACAATATTTTATCATTTCGGAAAATGCCAAATCTTTATGGCGAAACAACTGGGAAAATTAATATAAGAAACGTCACGTTTATTGCCACTTGCTGTGAGAACATATTTAATGTAGCGTATGGATGATTAAACGACAATGTGTTCAGCAGCGTGCCGTCAATGGCACATACATTCCAGAGAAAAGTGGAGAAGTGTACTCTGTTTGACGTGATCGAAGAGCTGCAACATTCAAAAACAACACCTTTTTACAGTTATTGCAACTCTAACAATCTTTCTCAAATTACTACATTTAAGTCAACGAAACTGGAAGCCGAAGCGTGTCCCTACATTAAGAACAGGGCATTGCATGTTTAGATTGATATGGGGCAAGAAACATTGGAATCGATCATAAGAAATAAAAATAACTACATGGCTCGGAGAATGTTTTACTGGTGCATTAAATCAACACGCGTGTATTAATACGTGTATCGTTTTAGGAATCTCTACTTCCGATTTCAGAAATTCTCAACTGGGACTCAAGAACGTGAGAGGGAAAATTAGAGAATCTCCAAGAGGTATTTCTAGTGAAAAGAGGATGGGTAGCTATCTTAATAACTCAACAGTCCATAAATTTTAATTCTCTTTTATGTAACTATTTCCAAATATAAATATATTATTGTGCTTTTGTTTGTTGTGTGTCTGCTTAAATGAAATACATAATTAGCTCAATAATGCGTTATGTTATTTCGATACGCCACAATATTCAAACACATGAATTTCCCAAAGAAAGTTTGCATTCTCTATACACAACAGGACGGAGACATACCAGGAGTTGGGGTGTTATGATGTGGACAATGTTTTCATAAATCACATTACAATCTTTGGTCTACATAGAATCTGTGTCTACATAGAATTCCTGACATCTTTATGCTTCATGAAAATCGTTGAATAACAGCTTCAATTGTTCTTAATGATAGCATTTGATAACAATCTCAATCCTGGGGCTAGCAGTTTTGAAGAATAAAAATATTCCTGCGTGTTATTATTATTTGAAATATTTAAAAGTTAACAATATTAGATTATTTATGTTATAAGAAAATACAATCTCTCTCTCTCTCTCTCGCTCAATGGAATTAAAAACATTTTTTCACATTCATTTCTTGTAATTTTCATAAAGTTGAATACAATTTATGTTCCGATATTATTTTTATAAGTATTTCCTTCCATATTACTGTTTAAGCCAGCCAACTTGTCTAGTGGTCAGCGTGCTTGACTACGGATAGGAAGGTCCTGGTTTCGAATCCCGGTTCAGGGATGGATGTACTTTCGCTTTCCGTCTATCCGGTCTTTGCGCTTTCCTTGTGTGTGTGTGTGAAAGAAGTATGAATAATGTCTACCATATAAACGGGTCCCTATGGCATGTGTGAGGGTGTGATGGTGGCCCACCCCCTGTTGTGCACACGGGGCAACTCCTCGGCGGCTAAGAGTGCGCTGTGTCTGGCCGGTTTCTTGGTTTCAGGGAACAATAGATTAATAGACTCTGTTGCAGTTGTAACTGTCTACAATCTGCCATTGAAAAAAAATTATTTAAACAACACGTATGTCTCTTCTGGTATTCTAATTAATATTAAAAATAGCGAAAACATTTTTCTTGATTTATATGTTTTTCAAAGTGATCAAACATTTTTGGTGTTGTAAGAATAAAGTAATTGTTTTCATAGAATTAGTTAAATTAAATTTGTAAAGTTTGTAAAATTTACACTAAAATCTAGATACTTTAAATCTTTTTTTTGTGTAGGATTACTCTCTCTCTCTCCCTTTTTTTATCATTGTTATACTTTTCAACATAGCTTCAAATTTATTTTATCTTGCTCAGTTAAAATATTATATATTTAAAATATGTTATTTTTAAACATGCCTTTTCCATATTTCGTTAGTGACACCAAGGTACTGTTGAGGATATTTATTTCATTTTAATTTATCTCAAGTAATTTATTCAGTGAGTGTACTATTTGAAGATAAATTTTGCTAGTTAACACCATTTAAGAAAAATTGTTTTAAGGTGATTAATTTAAATAATTATTTAACTACAAGAAACTATCTTGATTTTCAAATATTTTTCCTCTGTAATATTATAATGTAATCACAAATACTAAGAACTCTTTGTATTTAGGAAAATTACGTAAATGAAATTATGCGTTTTTAGCTGTCACTTGCATCACTGTAAGTTCATTAATTAATATAATTTTTCAAAATATATTTACGAAACTGCAACTGATTCACAAGTTGTTCCAGTTGAATGTCACTCGTAATTAAATATAACATGTTTACTGATTTCCGAAGTACATTGAACACTAACTTTAATCATAGAGGCCGAATTCCGTCAATTGTGTAAATTCTAGTCAAATCACGCTTTCAGTACACAATTTCGAGAGAATCTAATTACATTTCTAGACTGGTCTATACATGAATACGAAACAGGAATACCTTGAAAATTCCTCTTCTAAGGTTTTCTTAAAAAGGTTGAACATATTCTCACAATACATAAATGCCCTTCACGACATCGCTTATTCAATGTGATACATTTCCATTACAGGAAAAAAAATATATTGGTTGTGAATCATTGTAAGTTTAATGTAAAAGACAACAACCAGATGTCTTTTCCTATGTAAATGCCTATGTATTATAAATTTCTTATCGGGTGATTTTTTTATTATTTAAATTCTCTCTTGTAATTAAAATTAACTATATCATTGATTTCTTAATTGGGAATTTATAGCCAGAAGTGCAGCAAAACTTAACTTTGATAATGACAATTCACTGTTATCAAAGTAAAACTTCAATTTAAAGAAAATTATCAATTTTGTAATAGTTTTATAAGAACATGGCAGCGCTGTACTATGAAACTTAATTATATTACTGCATAACAAACTTTTTAACTAGTTATTAATGATAAAAATGTAAATTCAAATAGTTCATATATTTTTCGATCTAAACGTTTCATGAAAGGAGCAACATTTGTGTTTATAAATTAAACAATAGGTGTTTTTTTGCCACAAACGCATGAGGAATCATTTGCGAGGTAAGAAATTCCTAAATGAAACACATTTATTTTATTTAAATGATTACGAAAACGTAGTCACACGAAAATTAATGCAATGCATACAGTATAAAATAAAAAAAAGACTTTATTTAATATCTAGTACAGCTACACAGGATGGTATGCCAAAGATAGAGAACAACGAGGAGAAGTTTCTTACTAGGAAATAAGCACTCCATTCACAGAAATGATTGCTTTTATAATCACTCCAAACTCAACAGTCAAACTGTTGTTTGTATAAGAGTGTTCATTTATCGGTCAACATCTGTTCAGCTGTTGTTCATTAGATGTTGTAGTGTCCCAAGGAGCATCCCCAAACCATTTTCCACATGTTCTAGGAAATTTCAATCAGTTTAACATACTAGGCAATCCATTTGAGTGATTTATTTCCCATCAAGTAGCTTCAGAACAGCAAGAGTACATTTTGGCAGAGTACCATCAGCCATAAAATGTAGTCTGTTCCATTGGCACTTCTAAAAAGACCATGGTAAGACCATTTCTTTACACTTACAATTACACAGGTTGCTTTTCCAATTGACAAGAACAGGTTCATCATAACTGCGTTTTCTCCTCATGTTTCTGGAATGGAGCTTTGAGGTGACACTTCCTTTGAATCAAAATTCTTCAATTACATTGGTCACTTTATATCCATTTTCCAAATATCCGACAATTAAATTAGGTGCGAACTCATAGAGTGTTTTTCTTTTACCGTCATATTTCACAAAGGAACACACTTCCACTCTTCGAAAATGATTTTAATGCGTTTCTGTCACTTCTTTTATTGCAGTTTTGAGCTTCGCGATCTAACCGCAGTAATGTTGCGTATGCTCACGTAGCTTATGTGTTTGACACTTGCATGCGTTAGACATTTCTACTGAATTATTGTGTTTATCTATTACACACACACATCCCTTTTATAGAATTGCATACTTTTTAAAGTTTTTTGGTAAAATTTGTTATATTATATATAGCAAATTTTTCATTTTTTAAATCATAAATCTGATATAAAATTTATTTATTTCTCTCGAATCAATTAAATATTTAATTATTGTTAACTTTTATGTTTTTTTTTTAAATTTCAGAAATAATCGTTTTTTATTAATGGTTATGCAAAATAAAAAAAGTGATGCTGATGCTGTACAGTCTTAACTGCAATAAAAGCAAACATTTATTACCCTATATTAAAAAGTAAAAATCTTAAAAATATCAGAGAGAAAAGTAGTTTAAAACTAAATTCAAATGCACATATAAATTTTAACATATGGTTCATTTGGGTTGCAATCCTAAGTTGCATTTTTATATACGAGATCTAATTTAACTGAAAATCGCAATTCAAACAGGGCTAAGACAGGAGTTTAACTCATGAATTATTAAATTAAAGATTGAAACTTTAGTTTCTAGATATATTAGTGTGAAAAAAAGTTGAAAATATGTTATAAATTTGACCATGAATGATTTTCTTCTCTATAGTTACTTCTTATTTACGATGAAAACTACGGTTTATTTACATTGCAAACCACTGGCTAAAATATTATCTGGAAATTTATAAACAATTTTCTAAAAGTTTATCATTCAAGGGAAATAAATAAAAAAGGAATATTCCGAAAGAGAAATTGCTGTAAGAAAAGATAACATTGACAACCATATACATAATGTCAAACATTGATATAGCGGTGGACATTGAGTGCAAGTTTAGACACGTTCACTTAAAGTTTCTCCTCCATCAATGGAAAATTTAAAATTTATGATTTAGATGATACTGTAAAGATATTTTATGTCACATTAGTAAAAGAAAATATTAATTAATTTAATACATTTTAAATTAATAACTATTTTATTTCAATAATAAAAGTTAAAATAATTACGTATTATTTTGCCTAATGCTTCAGTGAAAAAATACGCTTAATGCTGTAAAGTTTAGATTTTGAGTCAATTGTCTTAGTTTATTTATTGCACAGTCAGTGAGCTATTTCATAAGCTGGCATTTATAACTTTTTAAACCTTCTCGCATTTAAAATTTAAATCCACTATTACTTTTATTATCAGCCCAAAAAAAAAGGAATGTGACTTAAGGTTTTTTTTTATGTTTTCAATGAGATTTTGCCTTTGTCTTCAGATAAACAAAGAATGCTTAAGTAAAATTAATCGTAGTCAAATAACAAATAAATATGATATGTGTTCGTTTTGTGGTACTGAAAACAAATTATTCCTATGATTCGCTTTATCAAGCTTGATTATCTGACATGATCCATTTGTTTTGATACGATCTGTTTCGAATAAACGTCATTGCAAATCTCATTATCTTTCTCAAAAATTTGAAAATTCTCCATTTGATTAATGACCATATACACTATTTGATACCGAACATGGAATCAATTTACAAACACATTCGTATCAAAAGGGTTTTCTTTTAACATGTTCTTCTTTAGTATGTTAAAGATGAATTTGACTGACACCAGTTTTATTGATCTTCTTTACGTTGAAGTTTTTACTCATAGTGAATCAGAAATATAAATGATCATTACAATAATTATATTTGAATTAAAGTCTACTTTTACATTATCGTTTATTATATTTTATTCTTATTCTAGCTTATGAAAACTGGCAATAATATATAATATAAAGAGCAATGGCAATTTATATTTTTTTTTAATATATGAACGGTGTGCACACTATTTTAGTTTTGAAATAAACTAAATGTACTTACAATTATTTACTTTTAAATGTGACATCATAAATATTGTTAAAACCAAGTATTTGTTAAATAATTAACATATTGAAGATGTTTTCTTGCCATTTGAATTAATATGACTTATTCACAAAAAATAATATTTATTGCGAATTTTTCCATGGATTAATTTTTACTTTACAAATAAGGTCTGGTAGTTAAATTTAATGTCAGGAATGATATTCCTAATTTTAATTAGTATTTAGTTATTATATAGATTAACCAACTCAAGCACATTAATCCATTTGTGTTGAAAATGAATATGAACAGATTTTTTTTCCTAATTTTAATAAAATGTATTTAAAAATTTTATTGCATATTTTTTAAACATTTGGTTTCCATATTAAATTAAATGCTAAGTTTGTTTTCGAAATTAATTTATTCGGTTTTCATATTTATTTATAAAAAAAACGTATTATTTTCTTCATATTAAAAATTTTGCATGTTATGTAATTTTTACAGTATCCAGGCATTGCTTATAAATTAAACGTCAAATATGATTATTTTACATTATATTGACTACAATACAAACTGTGGGCATTTCGATACAAACTATTCAAGACCGCCTTTCTGCTGTACGGTTAAATGCAGGCCGAATTAACTATGTGTGTATCACGTTCACAGCAGAGCAGGGCAACATTGCGCCAGCAGGGTGTGAGCACTAGAGTATATGAAATGGAGAAGAAATGAATAACGCAATATCTTTTTTGAGGAATCAAGTTTACTTTTTATTCTTATAATATACGTGTTTCGATATAGAGAGAACCTGAAATAATCTTACGTTAGTAGATGACTGTGCAGTTTTTGCGCCTGGGGAGTAATGGTCTATGCCAGCATTTCCTTGAATGCTTCCATCGTTTTGAATACCATTCATAAGGGAGTTCTGACCAGTCTTTGATATAGGGACGCGATCTTCACATCGACTGTATTCCCTAATACAGCAGTAATTGCAAATGGCTTTATGTTCATAGATAGCAGTTTCAGTCCACAATGTGCTATTTTGATGAAATATTTTTTTTGGAGGACTAATTATATGAATGCAATAGTAGCTTGTTTTCCGCCATTGAATCCAACAGAGCGCTTTTGGGACAATCTAAACAGGTGAGTTGTTGGACGCCTACTACCGCTACAATACCCAAGCGGTAATAATTTCCAGAACTCCAATATAAATTTTGTATAATATTCAAAAACTTTTGAAGAACTGAAAAGGGAGAATTCTTCTGGAGAAGAGGGGCAAAGCACTCTCGACCCTCATTAATATTCTCGTTGACATGATGTCTCAAAGGTGCTCACATTATGTTGGATGTCCGAGAAAAGAGTAACTCCTCCTAAAAACGGGGTTCTTTTAAGAATCTTTATTTTATTTTATTTTTCTATATGCGCAAATTGTATTTTTTCCTTGCTACACAAATGGTCAGTAACACACAGTTTTTCTACCTAAAAAAATGACATTTTTTGTGCAACCTCTACTATATCTATCAATAAAGCATCAATCAGCTAAACAGTTTTGCAGGTCCAGGATAAGCCCAAATCTTGATGTTGTTTTGAGCAATGTGCTTAATAAAAACATGATGAAATAAATAATTAATATGCATATATATAACAGAATAGGAATAATTTTCTGAATATAAAATATAGAAACTTAAATGAAATTGATTCATACGCAATAAATTCCGATAAACGTTTATTTTTTTTTAATTGTATTACTTAATAGTACAACAAAATATATTACATACTTCACATAAATTACATACACTTTAAACCCAAGTATTGTTAATTTTATAATATAAATAAAATTTTTCTTAAAAAAAAATCGTGTAAAATTTATGAAATGTTTCATAAAGAAAATAAATTTTTAATGTGTATCTTCAAAATATATTGTTTTAATAAATTATATAAAAACTCACCTTATATATTTCATATGTTTATTTAGTTTTTACATGCAATTAAATTACTGCATAGGAATGTTTTTTTTTTTTATTTCCATTCAAAAATTGGAAAAATATAGGTCCATATCTTAATAGTGTTCATTATTTCGACTTAATTACAATGGTTTTATTTCTTTAAATTTAAGATCAAGATATATGAAAATAAAATTTGCTTTGTAATATTAAAATTCTTCTTCTATAATTTCCATATTAATAATACTCATGATTTTACATGTATTAACACATGCAATTTAAAACTATCGTACTATTTTGTTGAGTTTTAATAACACTCCTTAAAAAATCTTCATTGCTTTTTAGATATGAACTAAAGCCAAAAATATTTTCATATTCAATTATAGATTTGTAAAACTTTTTATTCAAAATATAATAGATTTAACATGTTAAGCTTCCTAAAAGAGATGAGGTATTTGCTTTTTAATATTTATATTAATTTTATTTTTAATATTAATATTTATATTAAGATTAATGACTTAGTATTAAATTAAATTTTAAGAGTAAGCATCCAAAATTACCATTAGTACATATAAATAACCTTACTATGCTATATTATACATTTTAAAAAATAATTAATTAAAATACGATGTAAATTATATTTTATTCTAAATATTTTTAATAACTACACTAGGGAAAGATTGTTATAGCTAATCTTTATTTATTTGACGGATACTGATTTCTTAACCCTTAATATACTATAAATTCAACAACTTAAACTTTTCTGGCACTACATCGAGACTAAAATAAAGACAAATGTGTGAGAAAGTACGAAAACTATCTAATGCGAATCTAGAATACAAATAAGTCATTATATATTTCAACCTCATCCTCAAGAATGTGAATGTTAAAAAATAAATCACATGTAAGTGTCAACTGCTTGCATTATTTGAATCCTAAATTGTCCTTGGAAAACCGGATTTATCTGTGAATATATTTGAGCTTAATCATGTATACTAAACAATATATAAGATTATTTAATCTTTTTGATTGACAACTTCCGTTTTGTCAAATCAATTGTGCTTTAATGAATTGATTCTTTTAAGAAAATGCGTTTTAATTAGCAATATAATAGATTAATTAGAATATGTATTAGGTAATGTGAGATGTGCTTCTTCTACCTTATAATGCTTTCATCTCAAGAAAAAAATTTCTGATAACTTATTATTTTTTAAATGCATTAGTATATACTAAGTTAAAGAAAATATATAATATAAACTTTATTACTATCAACTACAGTTAAAAATGCATTAGTTTAAATTGTGGTCTCTATATTTTTACCTAATTTTTAAACATTATAAGCTCACACTCTTTGCTATATTGTATACAAAACCACTCAATTTTAAACTCTTTTGCTCTGTATCTTAAAAATTTGGATATAGTTATTATTGTTTTAATGTATATTAATTTATATTATTTTAAATAACAGGCAGTTTATAATTTTTAGTAATTGATAAATAAAAAAAACCATATTTGCAGACTCTCTTCTAGAAGCCAATTTACATCAGTTTAAATTTAATAATATTTACGGAAACTAATCATAAGTTATGTAGGTTTAACATATCGAGACTTCTGCAAACTGAATTCACATTTCCCAAGATTACAACTGTCACAAATAAGAAAATTTTAAATGCAATCAAACATTTTATAGATCAACAATTTTAATACAATTTAAATAAATAAAGCCGGAGTTGACATTTCCATGCCCTAGAATAAAAAACTTTATTATATTAAAAATATTTTATAACATGTTTAAAAATTTTATTTGTTTCATATTATAAAAATAATATTCTTCACATACGATGCAGAAACTATAAAACTTAAAATCAAACAATGATTTGCAAACTAGCCTTACAAATCTGCATACCAAATATAGTAATTTATAAATTAAATTTATATACTACTAAATTTCTATAACAAATAAAACAGATACAGTGGTCTCATATTTATTCACATTATCAGATAATATGTAGTTGCTCTAAACCATTAAATATTTATAGATAATTCTGTAATTTTTATTTTATAATTGGTACGGATTTCTCAAGCATGCCACTTTTCTGACTCAAATGCTTTGAAATCTATCAACACCATTGTCAAATAATTTAAGAACTGTGTTTTGTCGACGGTTTTTACTTGTACATTTATTTAGATAAATGACCAGATATTTTCTGGTTTCCATCCTTGTAATCCTGGAAAATGGTTCACAATACATAAAATGTCTATTAGGCTATTAGAAAGCGCTGAAATGACAAAAGAATTACATTTGTATTTGAGACGTAAGGTCAAATATTTTTGAAAACAATTTATGATAGGAAAAATACAAGTGCGATTTTAAAAGATACAAAAATACTTATATAAGTCAGTTATTTTAAATATTTATGAATTCTAATGAAATAAATAAATTAATTACTAAATTATTCTTTAAAAAAGTTTTATATAATTCTTTCCATAATAGCCACAAAATGATCTAAAAAATCATCATAATGATAAAAAAAATCATTTTAAAAATAACTTTAATTTTTTTTGCTAAACTTTCATGTCAATATCTTTCTAAGTATGATTTATTTCATCAATTATATAGTAATTGTATAACTATGTAAATGTGACAACAAATACCTCACATAAATTTTACCGCTACTTATAAAACATAAAATGTTGTCAAGTATATCTCTTTGTTTAAATAAAAGGTTTGTTTTATTTTGCATACTTTCTTTACACATCTGCCTAATACGGTAAAGATTATTATTTTCTATATAACTTTATTCGATCGATATTATAAAATATTCCTATTTTCTTAATTGATTATTTTTACACTTAATGTAAGGGATATGAATACATGATAATTATTGAGTTACATTTAAAAAATGATCTATTAATGAGGTTTCGAAAAAAATGCTGTAATGCAGCATTTTTTAGTGATCATTGTCAAGGTCTGAACTATACTGAAACCAGAATGTTCCAATTACTGTTCAAATAAAAATTGAGATACACTAAACGTTGGCGGTTGATCTATTGCTGTTGTTCTCGTGTGCCAGCTAGACTGGCAAATTGTGGTACGCTGCTCCATTTTTCCAAATGAATCGTATTTGATGTGGAGTCCTAATTCTTCAGTACACAAATATGCCATACGGACCCGTTTATAGGATAAGCAACCATTCACACATCATTCATGCACAAAGAAAGGACAAAGACAGGATAGAGAGAGCAAAAGTACATCCATTTCTGAACCAGGATTCGAACCCAGGACCGCCCTATCCGTAATCATGCTAGACCACTAGACAAGTTGGCCGGCTCTGTTATTACATTTTATTCAAAATTATGAAAGATCGGTAACGCTTACGATGGCAGAGCTAGAAATTTTAATTACTGAGTAAATGTAAAAAACGCATAAGAAACTTAAAAATTCTAGTATTAGAAAAACGATCAGATTAGAGTTAAATTATTTGTTTTGACCCGAAATGTTTCCCCCATGTTTTAAATTATTTTGTTTTACTCAAGTATTTTTCCTTGCAAAATTCAAACTCATATCACCCATAACAATATTACAGTTAGATGTCATTTGTCATCCCTAATAATTTAATTAACTAACAAGAATTTGCTGTAAAATTATGGCTCCATTAAAGAAGCCCTCTTCTATTCCGATGGATATATCAACCAACGCATGTTTTTTTCCGGTTCAAGTAGATAAATGATTAATGCAAAACGTCACAAAATCAATACAAAATGTTATAGAAAGACTTAATCTATGCGCCATATATATTTAAATTTATAACATAGAAAGAATACATTTACAGGTATCTTATATAAAATTTTAAAATAATAAGTAAACTGAAAAATAAATTTTTCCCGAGGTTTTATGTTTTATGGAAAAAATAAGCAAAAATATAATGGGGAATATAGGCTTAAAGCATTTAATTTTTTTTTTTATAATTGACATCTCAGAGTTTACGACAGTTGCCAAAAGCGAGAATAGAGTTTTAAGAGAAATGCTTTGTAAATAATTTCCCTAAACTAATTTAATAAATCCCTTATTTATAATATTAGTACTAACTTGAAAAAATCATTTCTAACATAGTTCTTGAAAGCTTTTTCATAAAAAAAAATCCTCTACAGAAGGTCAACTTAGCGTTCAAATTTACCAGTCGCATTATCTTTGAATTACAAGGGAAATAAGAAGAGACGTAATGAACAATAAGGGGCAATATAACTGGCAAAAAAAAAATAAAAAAATTTTTTTTCTTCAATAATTTTGCTATATTTTTTTTATCTTATTCACTTTCATACAATTGCTGTTTCAGGGAAATTTACTTAACATTGACGCAGGAATTAATATTGGCGCATCGCAGGAAAAAGATTTAATTTTGTGTGTGTGTGATTTTTATTTAGTCTTTTAGTAATAATGTATATTCTAAAAGATCATAGTACTGTGATATAATGATACATATTTTAGTAAACAGTTAAGATTTATTTCATAATATGTGTGTGTGTTTGTGTATATATATATATATATATATATATTATATATATATATATATATATATATATATCATCATCATCATCATCAATAATTGTATTATCTAAAATAGTATGTATAATTACACAATATTTTTTAATAATTTATATTAATATAATTTTTTAATAATTTATACATTATTTAATAAATTATCTCAAAATTACAAGAAAACGAAATGAAAATTGCTTTGTAAACAAAGAGTGTGCAAACAAAATATTCTTGCTTTATTGATTACTTTGATAAAAAAAAATATTTTTCAATTTAGTCACTTAAAATTTAGTAAAACATATTTTTTTAAATAGATAAAAATATGTTATTTAATTTAATGAATAATTAGAAATATATCATTAATATTTTAATTTTTCCCTCATCATATAGTAATTTTACTTTCAAACTAAATATAATAATTTTTTACCATACTTTACAAAATTAGCCACTAATTTTAAAGTAATTTTCTAAAGGGCATTTTATTCCACGTTCTTCATTTATAATAACTGACAGGTGAGAAAAGACTAATGTTTTCATATTCTCAAATACAAAATTAATTTCCTCAACTCAATTTATTTTTATCATGCTTTTAAATTGTTCACTTATTTTAACTTTCATGAAATGTTATAAAAGAAATATGATAATACAAATAGCTATACACTATGCTTTTCAATGTATACATGAAGATTATTTCAATGTCTGTAGACAAACATGTTAATATTTACTATTAATTAATTTACACTTATTTCCGAAGATAATTCTCTGAATAAAGTTTTAGAATTTATCATTATCTTTCGAAATTCTCCAACTGAAGAAAAAAATAAATTTTTAAATGCTAAAAATGTTTTCACGAAATTTGAAAACAAATGAAATAAAAATGCACAAAAGTTGCTAGGCTTATTTACTTTTCTTTCGTATGTTACGTCCATTTATGCAATATATATTGTAATAATTTCTAAAAATGAAAAGAAAAACATAGACTTATCATAGCAACCTACAAAAAATTAATAACTCAGTAATAATTAGCAATACTTATGTTGTTTCTCTGCTAGCTTAACTGGTGCAGGTTGTTCTGAAAATAGTCTGAAAGTCTAAAGTTATATTGATGGATTTTTTTCATACTATAATATATTAGAAATAAAAATAATTCAATATTTTTAATCAGTTCAATCTTGGATTTATGAAAAATTAAGTTATGTATTCAAATACAAATTTCCTTAAAACTTTCCTTTAAATTATAATAAATTAACACAACAGCTTATGCTACTTCATTAATCAATTCTTTGAATGTTTCTTGCATGAATTCACTGTTGCCATTTTTCCTTTTTTATGTATATATATATATATATATATATATATATATATATATATATATATATATATATATATATATATATATATATATATATATATATATATATATATATATATATATATATATATATATATATATATATATATATATATATATATATATATATATATATATATATATATATATATATATATATATATATATATATATATATATATATATATATATATATATATAGTGTATACACAATGAGGAATATAAGAGTATTATTTAACTTAATTCTTCTTTCAAAAGGAAAAAATATACAGAAAATATTTTTTCTGAAAGTATTTTCTGTATAAAATGAGCTTTTTCATAAAGAGATAGCACAAAACTAAATTGAATTATTTCTTTTATAATATTTGAAGAAAGAATTCTTATTCTAGAAATTTCAACAATGGATTTTTTAAGAACACTCACTTACTATAAATTATTTGAATATACTTGGACAATTCTTTCAAACATTAATGCTGAATAAATCGTATGTAATATTTTATTTAAATACGTCTAAGAGAAATCATGGGGAGAAATAATTTGCAACAACAGTTTATTTGTCTTAAGCTATACTCTGTGAAGTCTCAATTTCAGAAAATATGGAATTTGAAGGTCCCAAATTTTCACTGAAGTGAATTTTAAATTCAGCTGTATTTTGACAAGTACGTGTTTATTCCTAATTTAAATATAAGAAAATCTTATGATTTTCTTTGTCGTTGTCTGTTTCTTAACAATTATTTTCTATTTTCATGACAAGTTATGTTTCCGCAATTCCAAAACGAATACAGGCCTTTTTTATTTCGATGAGTCTCAGAAATTTTAAATTTTCTTTTGGGACTTCTCTGATGGATTTAAAATTATTTCTTCAAAGAAATTTCTGCTGAGTAAACTTTTGCTTTTTGTATATAATTGTTTTTCACATTAATATCACAATACAAAGAAATGTAAAATGTTTAATCTGATAAAATTGAATGAATAACTTTTAATGTTTGACAATAGTATTTGTATTAGTACTGAAGTTATTTAGTTTTATTAATGTTAAATTTAGCTTATTGTTTTCTGAATTAGTATAAATTATAATATTGTAGAATAAATATTTTAATGCAAAGTAAGCATTTTAAAGTGAATTGAGCCAGAAAATTTTATTTTTGAAAGAATTTATCGAAGCGAAATTTCTAAACTGAAGAGAAATTATCAACAGCAAATTGTTTCTATTTTTGAAAGGAAACATTCAAAACTAACCTGTGCATGAGAAATATGTTAAAATAATTTTGGTGTACAATATATTTTGGTAAATTTGTTAATTTTGGTAGAAGCACGATTCCACAGTCATAAAGTGGTTGGTTTTTACTAGAAAAAAGCTAATCCATGTAGGAAAAACGAAATTACTTTCCGGACAACCCAATATATATATATATATATATATATATATATATATATATATATATATATATATATATATATATATATATATATATATATATATATATATATATATATATATAATAATGCTTATGAGACACAATGTGAAAAATCCTGACCAGAATAAGACAAATTGTTATATGTCTTGGTCAGGAGAGAGATGATCAGTTATGAAAATTAAATACTATTTTTTGACTTACGTGAAGGACCTATGTCTAAAAAAATCATCGAAATCCCAAGAGCAAAATATGAATTAAATTAAAGACTCACAAAATACTTATATAAAAAAAATTAATTTAACAGTCTATCAAAGGAATGTACAGTATCCCAAAGTACAAAAAGAAACAACAAACCAGTACTGTAAAAAGAATATCAGTATCTGCTCACGAGTACCTATTTTTTGTGTTAAGACCTTTTTATTGTATATTGTGTTAAGATATAATTGCCAACGAGATTTGAAAAATCATGTTTTCAGTTAAAAAATTTATAATAGTTTTTAAACAATGTCGTAAGCGTAAAGTTAAGGCATATTTAATTTAAAAGTAGGTGCTTTCAGGATTCTTGTAAGAACTTCAAAGCTTGAATGTCCCTTTTATCAGTTGTAAAAACTATTCATCACTTCAGTTTTACAAGCGATTTTCTAATTTTAAATAAAATTAACATGGATATCATTGTCTTTAACATAATTAGTTGATCATTTTATTTGAATTTTAGTTGATTTATTACTGTTGCAAAAATTGTAGATGTGATTCAGTTCATTAAATATATCACTCTTATAAACTTTTAATGAAATATTAGAGATCCAATATGATAATTTGTTAAATTTAAAATTATATTGACTTGTTATGCTGGTTTTGATATTCTTTTACTGCACTGCTTTGTTGTTTCTTTTTTTCCACTTTGGTTTGTGCACATTGTTTTTATAATATTTATTTTAATTTTTTGATACAAATATTTTTGTACATCTTTCCTTTAGTACAGACACTCCTCTGGAGTAATGAGTAAAGCTTCCATTGTTGTTACTGTTTTGTAAAGCATTATCTTATTCCTATGAGAGTAATTTTTAAAACTTTGCATTAGCTATATGTACAGATTGCATCTTATCTTATATGTATTTCCATATTATCTATATTATTATTGAATTCTTGAGTAAAAGTTTATTTATTTTTTATTTAATTATGTGTGAAAATTCTTTAACTTAAAAGGGAAATTGATATTTATTTGAAATACAGTTCATACTCTAAATTAGATGCAAATTCATAATCTAAATGCAAATAGTAATTAAAAAGCGCCAAACAATAACTAAATTAACCACAAATTTAAAATAAATAGTAACATTGAGAAAACAGAGATTTGATCAAGACATATTCCAATGAATTTCAATAGTAATAATAATAAGCTGATTCATAAATCAGTTATTCTTAAACATTTATTAAAATTTAAAGAGAAATACATTATGACGCGTAAAAGAGTTAGGTATCAAAAATAGTAGAAAAATATAAATTTAAAAACAGGTGTACAGATTAAATTCAAAATATAATTTGTTGTAATTTTATGTAATAGAATTTTACAGTTTTAATAATAATAAATGACTTTTTAATGTAGTTTAATATCCATGTTT
The DNA here is from genome assembly GCA_030067965.1 of Latrodectus elegans. Classification (NCBI taxonomy): domain Eukaryota; kingdom Metazoa; phylum Arthropoda; class Arachnida; order Araneae; family Theridiidae; genus Latrodectus; species Latrodectus elegans. Next base: position 33,686,007 of record CM057812.1, read on the forward strand.
CTCTAGCATCAATATTACTTAATCATCATCAATGCTTCATCAATGAAAAAATATTACGTAAATCAAGAAAACATGATAAAATTATGATTCAAATCTATGTATTACATGTTTGTCTGATAAAATATTTTAGATTGATTACGTAAATGGAGAAATATAAATATTTGGTTTAAAAATATGGTAAACAATGAGTTTGGTTTTTATGCTCGCGAAGACTTAAGATAGATGTAATGAACATTTTCATCTTTTTAAAAATTTTTACTTGAAACCTCTTTAGAAAATAATGTAATATAAAAGATAAAATAATACATTAAATTATATGAAATCCTATATTTAAACTAAAATAAATTCATAAAATTATCTTTTGCTACGTTTAAAATTGGATTATAGAATGTATCTAAACAGTTTTCTAAATCATCATTAATTGTTCTAGTTTAATTTCTTAAAGTAAAATCAAATTATGTAAGAAAAAAAAAAAAAACTAAATATTATTTTCTACATTAAACTAGAAGTAAGAAATGAAATGAAGTATAAAATCGAAATTTAAGTGAAAATTTGGGAATTCATGAGACAAATTAAGGTAACAATTTACATAGAATATCTAAAAACACATTGCAAAATTTAATTTAGTAAATACATTTAACCATTTAGAAAAATTATTTAATATAATATAGTCAAGAAATTTTACATCAGAGAATATTTTATGCAAAACAATTTAGCCAAAATATGCAATATTAAATGTCTAAAAATGTAAAATATTACAATATTTCGAAAATTCAAAAATCTTTTCAAATTTACTCAAATTGGTTATTTGTATACTTTTATTATGATGCTATTTTCTAACCAATTTAAAACAAATTCATTTCTATAAAGAAATGTAAGCTATTTTAAGCTAATGTTATAGATTAAAAAAATAAATTTGCTTACAATCATATTTTATTGTAGTTGCATACAATCATATTGCCTAAATGGAGAGAACAAGGCTCATATAAAGATAAGACTCATATAGTACAAAGTCTGCTGGAATTCCCATAAAAAACGAAGCATGCAAGGTTAAGCAAGTATTATGACCTTTGAGGAAGAAACACGCATTATTCTTATTTTTATTTATTATAAATCCTGAACTCGTATTACTTAACCTTGGTACAGATATTATTTTTCAGTAATACTCTCATATGCTATTTTAATATAAACTAAATTCAAAGAATTCAATCTCTTTGTGTTCCCTCTTAATGTAAATAGTAGATGATATAAAAGAGAGAATTATAGAATGTGAATTAAAATCGGAAGACAATTTGTTTCCAAAATCCTTTATTTTTATGACTAAAAGTATAGTTCAAATTTATATTATATATTATATATATATATATATATATATATATATATATATATATATATATATATATATATATATATATATATATATATACATAGGCTAATCACTTAGGCAAATTTATTATATATATATATATATATAATAAATTTGAACTATACTTTTAGTCATAAAAATAAAGGATTTTGGAAACAAATTGTCTTCCGATTTTAATTCACATTCTATAATTCTCTCTTTTATATCATCTATATATATATATATATATGTCACAACAAGGGCAGAAAGTGCTGTTCATTTGTCGTTACCCAGTGGGCACTTAAGAACCAAGTCACGGAGGCCACCACATGGTCATTTCTAGGGTGGACCACATTCATATATCTTCAAAGTAGAAAGAATAGAGAAACAGAGAGAGAACAGAGAAAGAAAATAACATCCATGCCGAACTGGGATTCGAACTCGGGACCTACAGCTTAGGAGTCAGGAGAGCTAATCACTTACGCATCTGATGCCATATATATATATATATATATATATATATATATATATATATATATATATATATATATATATATATATATATATATATATATATATATATATATATATATATATATATATATATATATATATATATATATATATATATATATATATGTAAATTTAGTTAAAGAACGTAAATAATCAACTAACTATTTTAAAACTAGTTTTTAAAATAAAATGTTAATTGTAGACAAAAATGTTCTATCGAACATTCAATCATTTTGTTTCAATTAATTTTTATATGATTTTAGTAATTTTTCAATACTTAAATTAACCCTTATTTAACAATTTCGTGTTTTATTAATTTACAGAAAGTATTTTAATCCCCAAACCACTGAATAGCTCATTTAATATTATGATCGAAAACTTAATTAAATGGTATTGTCATTTTGCAAATACACGGAAATATCAGACACATTTCTGCTATTATATTTTTCATAGGAGTATATTGATTTCAGCACAATAATCACATACTTCACGTAACTCCAATACAATCCGTTTTTACAAAATGCCTTTGATTAAATAAAGATTTAGTCACCGTGACATTATTCCTGTGCACATTTCATGCATATTGGTATGAAGTTAGGTAGACAGTCGTGACTCATTATGCCCCTCAGTGCCTTCGGAAAACAAATATTATCTGAAGATCTATTTGCTGTCATAGAAACGGGACATCATTTGTGTTTGGGAGAGTTGTGGAGATGTTTTGATTGCCTACCACTAGACATGAGTCGCAAAAAGCCATCTCATTAATTCCCATGAAGGAGTAGAAAACAAGTTACGAAAATGATTTTCAAGCGCTTTTTCTCCCTTTTTGTCACGAATATATCTTCTTCTAATTGAAGTCAGCGAGGCTTTGACCTTAAGTAAAAATGACACTCCAACTGGCACGTTTTTCTTTATTATGATAGTTAGATTTATCACATATTATTTGTGAATAAGAGCATATCACTTAAAGTATTGAAAATTAAATCAGCATACAGCATTAAGAAATTAACACAATTCGGAAATTATCTATGAAATTAAATTACTTTTGGCAGTCATATAATATTTTTATTTTGTGGAATCTTTATTTATTATTATTTAAATTTAAAAGGACTAATAACTTTATTATATTTTGTAAACATATTTGACAAAACTTATATTTGAAATTATTGTTAAGTGTCATATTTTTGGAAAGTTTTTTAACTTAAATGATTTGTTTTTCATTAAATGTCAAAAAAAAACGGATTATGTTTATTTTTAATCCTTTATTATTACAGCTTAATAGCAAGTGGCAAAACATTTGAGAAAATTGTATTTTTCTTATAAAATAAGATTTTTATAGTTTACTTACTTTACTAAGGAAAGTTTATGCTCCAGAAAATATTTATGTGCTGTCAACACTATCATTAAAACCTTACAAATTTACTTAATTTCATAATAATTCTTTTAGGCATTATAATAGCATATTACAAACTTTTGATCACTATCTTTGAAAGTCCATGTTCTTACAAGAAATATTTAGTATATGCTTTTATTATAAACACCATGGCTTAGTAATGTTTGATGTTGGGATAGGATTATATATTTCGACTATAAGGTTTTATATTTGATACTAGACTGTTGTTCAAATTTAGGCGTACATATTACTTCTGATTTCTATACACATACCAGTCGTAATGAGTGTTTCGGGTAACATTTTAATACGTCAAATAAACTTGTTATGAAAATGATTTTTTTGAATAACGTGTGCACAGTTATGTTATTTTTCGTAATCGTTGTAAAATATCAACGCATCTTATATAAAGTAAATTTAAGAGAAAGATATATTTGACAAACATAATTTGTGAAATACATTTCGTAATTTTTTACATTATAATTTTATATTAATTTTATCTGTATGGAAGTTGCTATGAAAATTAAATAAATATTTAGAATTCCATGTATTTTATTTTACTTCTCAATAATTTAAAGGGAATCAGATAACTTACAAATTTTAATGTAAACAAACTGGTAACTGAATGATTAACTCTATTGCCGTGTGTTCAACAGTTCGTGGGTTTGAATCCAAACTCCTTAAAAGTCTTATTTATGAAATGGAAATGAAGTACTTCTTGAAGAAAAATAATTTAACGTATATTGTATCAAAATTTCTTTCCACCCCATCAAAATATTTTAAAATTATTCATCAATTTTATTTGTTACCTCACAATTACTGTTAAGTTAATATTTAATCCAACACGAACACGTGAAGGGAAATATACGTGTATATTTTATGTGTATACGTGTATATTTTATGTGTATACGTGTATATTTTATGTGTATACGTGTATATTTTATGTGTATACGTGTATATTTTTATCCTGAATTACAAGTAAAAATTCTCACCTATACAATAATACCTTATCCAAAATATTAATAAACTCAAAAGTTATTTCATGAGCAACTTAAGTAGTTATTTATGTTATTTATAGTATTGTCTTCGTAAATTTTGAATGTCTAATGGTTTTGCTCATTTTTTTTCATTTAACATATTGAAAATAACACAAATGAAGAAAAAATAAAAACAATTAAAATATTTACAACATGCCAAATAAAAACAACTTTGAACATAACCCTAGTTTTGTTTTTCAAAACTAGCAATGACCGGAAAAACCGGAAAAATGGGAAAGACATTATAAGATTAAAATAATAATTATATTTTACAGTCGGAATAAACTATTATGCGATAGAATAGAAAACTATAATCAAAATCGCATTTTTACAAATATTTGGTTTTAAATGGCTTCAAATATTTATTATTGATGTATTTAATTTCAATTAATATAAATTGATATTTAATTCAAAAATGTCAGGGAAAAACTGTATTGATGCCCTACATGTTCAAACAGTAATTAGAAATACGAAGATATTATTTAATTCAATTAAAATGCTTAAATAATATGTTCTGAAAGTGAACATTTTTGAACAATGAAATGAGGAATAATTTTAAATGTTATGATGGAAATGCTTAAAATATGTTACCAAAAGGAATAAATTCTTGTATTATAAAAATCTATATACCTTAAATACTCTGCTGAAAATATATTTACATATAGAATAAAAATTTAAATCATGAGTGTTAATAACCCTGGGAAACATTACATATCAAAAAAAAATTCCAGAATTGCAGAAAAGCTATTTACTCCAAAACGATAAATGAAAATTATTTAAAAAATTTAAAAAAAAAAAAAAGAAAAAAGAAAAAAAATTCATTGAAAGGGAAGTACCCAGGTAGATTCCAGCCACTTTTATACCATGAAAGATATAAACACCACTATTCAAGAGATATTATATGATTTGAACGTATATTTTGAATATTTGATTATTTATGAGTATTTGGAGGTTAAATATTTAGGAGTTTTTAGAGTATCATCCTTTGCCATCATGGTAATTTACTAAGTATGATTTCCTTCCAATAATAATTGATATTGTACATGCTTAAAATACGTATTATTGGATACGATTGTTATGATATTTTATAACAGGTGGAAAAATTTTCATTTATCTTTAAAATCATATGCAATAAAGCAACGATAGAAAAAGATCGATCGTTGCATACAAATAAAAATATTTAGTCCTTGATATGGAAGAATATTCACAATCTAATTATTTCATTAAATATAAAGTGTTTATATGTAGACGAAATACACTTCTATAGTTCTTCACATTTTATACATGCCTGATTTCATTCAGGTATTTGACAACCATCGAGATACATAGACGTATTTTGTTGAAATTTTGCTAAAAAAAAATTTTATCATTAAAAGTGAACATTTTGTCTCAGTCATTTAAATTTTGATTACTTTTTACTTAAGAATAAATTAAACAGAACATAAAGGATTATTTGTTTTATTAATAAGCATATTTTTTTTAAATAAAACTTTGTAATACTTTTAAAATAAGATTACACAAAAAATAATATTGATAAATTAAATGATAAATTTAATGTCTAACTTTACATTAAGTTTAAATTTTCAAAAAAAAAAAAAAAAAAAAAAAAAATACTGAATGCATTGATTGATTGATTATTATTAGTTCCCCAATCACGTACTGACTGGTCCATTAACTATGACTTCAAAGGGGCGGGGCAATCTACAAACCGTTTGTAATCGATGAAATGCTTAGTTATTGGGAAAGATAACATATGCATTGTTTGATACATTATTGCCACTTTAAGCTTAGTGGGTTTCTATTACTCAAGTTACTATATCTGTCATATATCAACAAGGAAATACAGTCGCAAAAGCTATTTGTTTAATTAATTAAGGTTGATTGATACTCATAATATTGTATCAGAAATATAATGTATGGCATTCAAAAATAAACATTTTCATTAAATTAATTTAAAAAATAAACTTTTTTATAAATTAAACATAATATTATATTTTGATATAGTTCGTGTAATATTTAGTGCTTTGAGATATAAAACTGATAGATTATAAAGCGCATTTTGCATAGAATTTTGAGAAGTAAAAATCATTCCTAAATGAATTTAAGTTATAGTTTTTTTTGTGAAAGAGGATATAATTATATTAAAGGCCTTTAATTTTGAATGCACAAAATAAGTGAAATAAATATGCTTGTTCTTAGAGAAATTAATCGGTGATCAAATGCACTACTACGTTCAGCAAAGTAATGCAACAATTATTCATCGATTCAGCAATAATCTATACAAACCTAGAGTTATAATCAGGGTTAACTTAAAATATAATTCACAGAAAAAATATTTTTGAGTAAGTAATTTAGTATGCTAAATATTTTAATATAAAGATATTTTTAAAGATATATTTATTTATATTTTAAAAATATATCCAAGTAAATTTTAAGTAAGATAATTTTCAAATACCTGCTTAATAAATAAAAAAAAGAAATGATGAATATAATAAACGAATTTTAAAAAATATCTTCAGCTGTAAGTATACTCACAGAAAATGTTTATAGCTCATAACTATAGTAAAATTCTAAAATGGCATGTTATGAAAATTAAAGTAGAAACTGAAAAAAATATGGTATAACACTCAGCTGAAAAAAAAAAAACTTTATATTTGAATTAATGTTCACACAAAACCAGAAGAGTAATTTAATTTAAGAAATCCTTTATGCATGAGTTTCTTTTACGTGAGTCATTTCCTTAAATAATAGTAAAATTCAATAACTCAATTTCTATCAACTGTTTAGCAAAACGCATGATTTGTAAATAGAAATCAATCAGTATAATAGGGAAAATTAAATTCGAACAATAACAGATATTTTACAATAACAGATATTTTACAATAACAGATATTTTACAATAACAGATATTTAGAGAAAAATAACAGATATTTTACAGAAGCAATGATTTCTATTAAAGGGTACTGATTCAGTTAAAAAAAATCAATCAAAATTGAAGATTGATAATCCTTACTAAGGTATATGATGTAGAAATGTAGGCGTATCATGTTAACAGCTTGTCGGTACACAACGACTCTACACTGCTTTACAAACAGAGTAGAGCTGTTGTGTATCGACAAGATCTCTTTTAGCACGCATCGAAGATCTCAAATTAAATAATGCTGTTATAAATTATTTTATTTTTTCATGTAAGCTAATATTAAATATTCTTTTAAACTAAAAATTGATATTGTGTGGCTCCTTGAAAATTGGCCGGTTTAAACTAAAATAGTTAAAAATGATTACATTTCCAGAACTATTTAGAAAATGTCAATTTATTTCGAAGTGTAAGGTGAAAGCTCAGACTCGCTAAAAAAGAACACACGACGTAACATTCATCCCAGATGAATTATATAACAAAAAACATTTCATAGTTGGATTGATGATATCAATTGAGCAATTATACAAATGTGTATGCAATTTTGAACATCAATTAGGAAGTCTACGCAAACAAGCAATGTTTTTTTTTTTTTTTTTTTTTTTTTTTCAGCAACAGATGGTTCTTTTCGTCCATGCATGATAATATCAACTAGTATTCATCATATATATTGGATGTTATGTTCTAAATTTTAATAATTTAATTAATGGAAAACCACATTTTTCTGTTTCAAAATCAATCAAGCATCTTTATTCATTAAATTACACATAACTGCAAGAAAATACTTGTATTTATCGCATACATAACGGAAAAGTATGCATCAACTTAAGCAGTTTAAGGGAGCTATAAATTATTGTGATTCAAGTTCAGACATCTTGTTGTGGATTGCCATTGTTAAGGATTATAGTGTGCACCAATGTTGGATGTTTACATGTTTGCCTTGTAAATTTCAACCATTATAAAATAAAAGTCACCATGAGACTAAAATAAACAGTAAAAAAAAGATTTACATTATCTACCAAACAATTAATTAACCACGAAACGATGTCAAAATAGCAATGTGCGCTGCTTTACAGATAAACTCGCACAATAAGTTTCTAAATTACATACTGATCACAATCACGTAAGAAGCTACTCACATAGAATTACATAGATGTAATGACATAGTGACTACCAAAATATATTTTAAATTAAATAGTATTCCTGTTGTGATTTATCATGAATACTAAAATATTGATAGATCCAATAGCAATAAGTTGTAATAAATTGTGATAAGAAAATCGAATTAAATAATATCTGATATTTCGATATTTTGCCGTAAATATAACATTAATGTCGCTAATGCTGAATTTAGTGAAGAATAAATACTCTGATGACAGAAATATAAATTTATCAGTATTTAACTTAACTTGGTTTTAATGTGTGAAAGTTATATAAAATTGAAAAAAAACAGGAAACATTCTTTGCATTTAATTGAAGTGAATGCAACATGCATAATAAAATTAGATACAACAAACAATACGTTAAGAAAGATTTCATACAATAATAAATTAAAAAACAATAATTATTGTTTTGTTTATAAGACACGTTACAACATGTTCATCAAAATGCTTCGTGTGTAATGTATCACTTTAACCAACAAAAACATAAAAGGAAAGACGAGGTGGCTGGTAATTAACATTTTCTTTTACGAGATAAGATAATGGGATTAAGTAATCGCTTAAGTTACCATAAAACATAATGTACTTATGGTAATTGGATCAGATTTCCCAAACTTATTAGGAAATTTGAATATTATTGATGAGGACAAATATTCTGAGTTTAAGGTAAATTGTGTCATTAAATTATATGAAAACTTTAAGAAAACAATCATAAAAATATTTTGAAAATTATATGTAAACATCTTTTTATGCCGTTCATATGAACGTTTATCAGTAATCTCAACACTCCATTACAATATATCACTCAAAAATATTTTTATACATTTATTGAAAATAAATAACGAAAAAAAATTAATTTGTTTGACGAGTTATTTTAAAAAATACATTAACATATGATGATGAATAATATATTTGTTATTATAATCGACTAAATACCAACATTCAGTGAGTTTTAAGTGGTTTCGAAAACTCCTAAAAGCAACATTATATAGAATTACACATAATTTTAAATCATTAGGTGTAGAATATGACAAATTATCAATTAAAACATCATGAAATAACCAAATTTGATTAAATATAAAAATATTTCTAAAAAGGTGAATATTTGCCAATTTTCATATTTTTATCTTCTTTGTTAATAAATATAACCATTTTTAAAAAAAATATTTATTACAATAATAACTGTTAACATTTTGACTCAGAATAAAATAAACAAAACTATATGATTAAAATAATCAGTTTTGTAGAATGTTATTACTTTAAAATAACAATATTGAAATGTTTATGTATAGAATGAAATATAGAAAAAGTAGGTTTCAATATCAAGAATTCCAAGATTATAAATTAATAACTATACCAGTTATAAATTATAATAAATGAATTACTTAATTTTATAGACATAAAAAAAAGCCAACGCACATACTTAAATAAATTTTCAAACCAAATTCATTAAGGATTTGATGTCCAATATTTAAGATAAGATAGAGTTGAGTAAAAATAAAGCAAATAATGTAATGTATTTTCTCTTTCATAATAAATGATTTGAAAAATTAATAAATAACTGTTAATTTAAAAGTGATTAATTTTCGGTAGAGACTCAAGTTAACAATTTTATTACACTAATATTCAATCTAAACAACATATTTGAACCACTATAATTTTAAAAATTTTTGATTGCAAAAAAAAAAAAAAAAAAAAAACTTATTATACACGATTTCAATACAACAAAGATTATTTTTTTCTTAAGAATACTTCTGCGAAAAATACAAATTAATTTTGTCACATTGATTATATACAAAATCTAATTATTAATAAAATGTTAAAAAATAACAAGTGATTAAAGTAATTAGCGTGAATGTCGTGTTAGGCTGATAAAGTTCAACGCATATTTAAAAATCATTTTTAATATTTTAACTTTGTATTTATAAAATTTAAAATTACTTTTCTGCAAAATAAATAAGATTTATTTCATAAAATATTTTTAATAAAATAAATATTTATAATTATTTATCAAACTATATTGAAAATTATTAATTCTATCAAACATTAATATTATAAAATACATTATGTTTAACTTATTCACGAAATAAATTACAGTATTTATATGTAAAAATACCAATTTAATATTTTTTTTTTTCAAATTGTATTGACTCTCAAGTTTCTGAACTCCTAAAATTTTATATATATATATATATATATATATATATATATATATATATATATATGCAGTTCATAGAATTTATTAAATTGTCCTTACACATAAAAAGTAAAAGTAAATCATTTAAAAATGTGCATACACCAAGACAAATTTGTATAAATACCCCATGCAAATAGTCCATATATCAAACAGTATTATAATATTAGCTATGCGCAATTAACTTATTAACAATATAAAGTCAAGTAAAGGTTATTCACTTACCTGTCAATACTCATGGCCAGTATTGTAAACACTGATGTTGAAACTGTCAAATTGGCGAGAAAGTTACTGATGACACAAAATACTTCACCAAAAGGCCAATGACTTTCCAGCATAAATACGAAATTAAAAATAGCATTGCCACTGGCGAGTAGAAAGTCCGCAATCGCCAAGTTCAATAAGAAAAGATTTGTTATAGTCCGCATTCTTCTATGTGCCAAAATAATCCACATAACGATTCCATTTCCGGCTACAGCCACTGCTATCATCACACCAAAAAGAGTGGCCCACAGGGCTTGTTGTTCCCATGGTAACAGATAAGGGCGACTTAGAAGGGCACTTGGCAAGAAGCGCCCTAAGCATTTTGCCCAATTGTCCTCTATTCCTTCTAACTCTAATGTCTCATTAACACAGCATGTTACATTGTGCCTTACAATTGGATCTCTTAGATACAGCTCAAGAAGATCAATTTCTTTCGGTTGACTATTACCCATGATTCCCATCAGTAAATACTTGATGTATTTTGATCGAAAATTTAACAAATATAACTGTACTTCATTATTTTCCAACGTTACGATGACTATTAATTCCTTCGACTAAAAGAAGATCAAAATGTGATGTACTTATGAGTTAATGTTTTTTGCTTAGATAAATGTGACAACAACTATTTTAACAAGCTTTACTTAACAATACGTGCTTCATAAGCAAACTTATGGACATTAATAACGAAGATGTAAAATTATCCTTCGGTGAAATGTAAATTTCTTAAAATAGCACCAGTGAAATATATCTAACTAATAAATGTGCAGTAAATATCACGATATTCATATTCAAAATAAATATATGCAATAGATGTAAATTTTAAAAATATATGCACCCATATAGGAATAATTTTTAAAGTGATAATAAATAAATATTTATATTTGATTATTTATCAGCTATTGATAAACCAACAGAGTTTTTATTCCTTTGAATAATTGGAAAATATATTTCCGTTAAAGGCATTTTTAATATTATAAAATGCCGCTTCATTTAAGTCTATAGGCATTAAAATTGATATTTACATTAAGTTTATCCTTTAAATAAATCTCGAGTAATTTTACTTCAAAATAAGGTAGAAGTTTACCTTCTATTTGTATATCCAAAACAACTTAAAAATGTCATTTCTCTCTAAGTTATTATTTAATGACATTCATTATAAAAATTACTCAATTCATTTAAATTGATTGGAGACAACAGTTTTTGATTTGTTTCCACAAAATCATTCTGACTAATCACAATTTTTCAGCACCATTATTCTGTTCACATTCCTGATAAATATACAGACCCAGATTGCAGAAAGTTTTTAAAATTTCTTTGTTTTTAAACAATAAGTTGAAAGAACTTTGAGAAAAGAAAATTTGTCAAATAACTGATTCACCCGAGATAACTTGGTTGCATCTTTAATGTTCCGAAATACTTTTGAAACTCGATCATGTTTCCCGTTTCACCTGTAGGTAGTCACGGTTACAGTAGATCCAGATGGAACGTGAAGTGCTTCCGTCGACTTGGGAAGCTAAGCGGCAAGTGAGAAAATGTGAGCGGAGTTTTTTACTTCGCGTACACGCTCTCCGGTTTTACCGAATGCTCCGCCCCTTTTCTCCTACACGTGCGCTCTTTAGTAGCACAGCCTTTCATATTGTTGAGATTAATTCCTTGGTTTAGCAATGCTTAATATATTTTTTTTCGATGAGATATTTCAGTAAGTTTCTTGAGTGAGTTTCACTTGTTTTTAAATGAAAATTTAAATTACTGAATTGTTTCAAAACTTTCTTTTAGATTATATTTTGGTTTTAATATTTTTAAAGTTTAAATCACGATAATTTTCAAATACAATCTAGATGTATAGCAAAATATGTCAAAATTAAAGACCAAATATTTTTTGTCTTTTATTTTGGCATATTTTGCTACACATCTTTGGAAAAGAACAATTATTTTCCAATTTTTGGTTGATATTCAAATGTAATCTAATAAAGAAATAGTAATCTAATAAAGAATTTTTATGATGTGTGGGCTGAATTAATACCTGTTTTTAAGCAATTATTACATTGTATTGATGACATCATTCATTGGTCAGCAATAATTAATCTGCCTGTGATATAAATTTTTGGTTAGTAATTTTCTGAGTGTGCTTCACATTATTTAATGTATAAATGAAAGTGAAATTAAAATGATAAAAAATTAAGAGTAACTTTCAATGTATGAAATGTAATATATAATGTAATTTATAGAGTATGAAAAAAATGCAATATATATTTTCATGTAATTTATTCATTGCATTTTATAGTGTATTAATTGATATCTTAGTAAGCGATGCAAGTTTTATGCGAGGAGAACTTTATCTTCGTAGTTTCTTGAGTTCGCTACTCATAATTATATTGTGTAATTGAAGATAATTATTAAGAAACAACATCTTTAAAAGACTTCTTTTTTGCTTTAGATGTTTTACGATTGTTAAATCTGCATTAAGATTATCAAATATTGTATGATAGAGCTGCCTTTTCCTTCCTTTCTCGCTGTTTATAATTATTTTTTGTAACATTATTGGTGAAAATTTTCATTTTAACTGAGTAGTCGTATAATACATTATTATAATAACATCAACCTATACTTAGTATCCATATGTAATAATATTTAATTTCATGTAATTTTTAAAATACATTGGATTTATTTTCATTAACATTTATCAATAAGATTCCTTTCTTGGGGAATAAAAAACATTTCCCAATCCAATCCCAACAGCTGTCTGTCAATGGTTTAGGGAAATTTCAGAGATTATTCACTTGTGATTTATGGACACACACACACACATAGTTCATAAATTAAATTATTTCCCACTTCAATTATAAAAATGATAATTTTCTTCAATTATAATAAACCAATTTGAAAGAATAGATTGTCAGGAATTGGAAGAACTTACTTTATAAGTAAATTAAATTCTTCACTATGAATAATACTTCTTAATTAAGCATGCTTACTTGATATATTTTTATTTGTACCTTTAGAAGTCTCCAATACTCATCAACAGTTGTTTAAAAGCAATACTAGGTAAGTTTGATATTGAATATTACCATATTATTTCGTAATTAATCATTGTTGCGCACAGTATAACCTTATGTTTAAGATTAAAAAAATGTTGTTCTATCTCAGCCATAATTAAGTAAGACGGATCATGGATTTTTGTTATATATATATATATATATATATATATATATATATATATATATATATATGTGTGTGTGTGTGTGTGTGTGTGTATATATATATATATATATATATATATATATATATAACAGAAATCCGCGATCCATTCTTACTTAATTATGGCTGAGATAGAACAACATTTTTTTAATCTTAAACATAAGAACATAAGGTTATACTGTACTCTTAAACATAAGGTTAAATCTTTACCTACGTAAATTTAAACAAGGTATATTAAGTATATACGTAATTTCTTTTGACTATTTAAAGTAATTTCGTTCAAGTAAGGTAACTGGAATCAGTGCCAAACAACTTGTCTAGTGCTTAGCGTTCCTGAATACGTATAGGGAGGTCCTGGGTTCGAATCTCGGTTCAGGCATGGATGTATTTTCTCTATTCATCCTGTCTTTGTAATTTCCTTGTGTGTGAATGAGGTGTGCATCGTTGTCTACCCTATAAACGGGTCCTTATGGCATGTGTGTGTGCTGAAGGAGTCGGACTTCACACCAAGTAAGGTTCAGTTGAAAAAGTGGAGCAGCGCACCCCAAATTTGCCAGCCTAGCTGGCACACGTGGACAACAACTGGAATTAGTGCACCAAGAGTTTATCTAAAATGTTAAGCGTCTAAAAATATATCGATAAGTAATAAGTTTATCGAAACTGCTCTAGCTTTTTATCTGAAACGTTTAAGGTATTAACCACATACGCTTGAAAATGACATTTCAGATTTTTTTTTTTTTTTGGCGAATTGTAATAATGATTTATGGTATGAATTTTTTCAACATGGTAAAAAATTAGTGATAATAATTTGATTGATTTTACTCATTAATTAGTGTTGTAAATATTTTTTTAAAAATATTGATATTCAAGCAAATAAACCACAATGTCTAAAAGTAATTTTTCTGCCATATGAACAAAAAGCTTTCATGTGCAAACAAAAGAAATTTATAATCATCGAAGGAATTGTTTTTCAAAGGTATTTGTTAGAACATTGTTCACATTTAGTCACTTATTTCGATGTAAATCTGAAAATCATTAATTGTGACTTAGTCTTACATGCAAACAAAGAAAGTTTGTCTCTAGCAAATGAATTAAACATGCAGTGACAGAACAATTTATTTAATTGAACGCACGATTGATCTTAAAAGATAAAATACTATTTATTTTACTTGCAAAAATAAATCTGTAAATTAGCGTCATCATTAGTGACGTAAGTTAATATATACTTGAAATAATTACAATAATAAATTATCTTCTATGTTAGAAAATATAGAAAACTAAATTTTTAATTTTTTTAAGCAACTCAACATAATTTATTAAATAAAGCAAGGAATAACAAAAACCGCGCTTAACTAAAAATTATATATATATTTATTTAAAAATATACTATACATATTTTTGCAATGTGTAACAAGAAATATATGATTTTTAAAATTTCTCAAAGTAATAAATATTTCTCTGTATATAAGCTCTTAAAGGAAATATTTTATATAAAATGCTTATACCGCAGTTTTATTTATTGCAGAAACTAAACTGCTGTTAGAATAATTGCCATGTAACTATGTTTTTCTATTTCTTATATTTCTCTTGAGACTATTTATAGTATAAAAAATATGCAAATGCATATAATTTTTCTCTAACTATTTTTTTCTTATTGAGCTAATAGTTTATCTCAAGCCGAAAGACGAATTTTTTAATCTAAATTGAATAAATTAACTGCAAATGTTCAAGAAAACAAATTTTTTTAATAACAGTAACCACTTTTAATCCCTTTTAAGTTTTATTTAACTAGGCAACTTATGTTTTATAGAAGCACACTATTCTATTTTTAACATTTTAATGAATACACACACACACACATATATTGGGTTAGCGACTAAGTTCCAGCCATTTTTTACATTGTTTGTTAAAAGGTTATAATTTTCGATAAACATGTACACGTAGTTAATCAACAATGAATTCTCCTTTGTTTTGCTTACAGCGTCTACTCAAAGTCCAACAAGGTTTTCGAACTTAACAAAATGGCCAGATGAAAATTTGTTTTATTGAACTTTGCTTACCAATCCCTGGCATTTATTTCCGCTATAGAACCCACTCCATACACCGCACAATTGTTGCGAGTAGTTTCTATGACATAAGACCTTTCATTAAAGACAACATGAAGGAGGGGTCAAAAAGGCTCATTATTCTCAACTTAACATTACATATTAAATATCTGAGAATTACAAGAAAATGTATCTTAGCAATAACGAAACATATATTTAGGTAGAGTAATGTGTTCTTCGAAGGATGTACAATTTCGTGCCAAAAGTATATAATGTCATACAAATTTTTCAAAACAGTAGAAACTTAGTTGCCAACACATTATACTTACATATATACATATATATACCGGGTAAGCCAAAAAATCGTTACATATATGTACAATATAACATCTGTTTTCACTGGGAGCATCCATGTGAATATATATGTAAATTAGATCACGAAACTTACAAAGAAGAACATTAAATTTCCTTCAGAAATATGATACAAGTGATTTTAAAACAATTCCAATTTTATTAATTTAAAAAAACAATCAAACATTTTCATCATATGGGATTACTTAAATAACATAATGAATAAACATGATTATTCACAATCAACTGTTTCCCTTTCGACTTGGAAAGTTGCATACAAGCAGTTGTATAAGCAATTGTTGGTTTAATTTGTTCTAATTTCAGAGCTCAATGAAATTAATTTATCAGTTCGTGTTTTCGACTCTCACTCTTAGGCATGAACAAAAGCATTTAATTTGAATCAATACTAATTTTACCTTTCGATTCAATAGAACGTTGTATGTTATACAAATAAAGGTAAAATAAATGAAAGGAAACAAGTGCCGGCTTGATTAGATTGCCACTTTTTTGTAACTTTATCCTCGCAACATTTAATTTGGCAAGGACAAATGCTGAATGTCGATTCTATATATAAAGAAAAGCGACTCAGCTCATGATAGGAATTGTATCCACAATTTGTTGAATCAAACACCTGTGAACTAATTATTCCATAGCCAGCTCTGAAAAGTATTCAAATCCTAATGCTAAACCATGTGTGATAAAGAGTACCATATTCCATTAGTTTTTATGAATCGCAGTAAACTACTATTGTTAATAGTTTACTATGAATCATAAATTGTACACTTGGTAGTAGTTGCATATGATTATATCTGTAGTAGCTAACATTTGCCATTAGATTATGTAAATTATAGTACAAGAATGCAAATAAGCGTTCATATTTATGTAGAATGATTTTTATTTATGATTCCCAAATTAATAAACCAAGTAAGTGACTGAATATAAATGGTTAAAATGAGAATAAGAAATTTTGGAATACGACATCTATATCAAAAAAAAGACGCCTTAATTTCTATCAAAATTCTATTGAACAAGGAAACTTAAATAAAAATTTTTATTCTGAGCTATAGTAATTCCAATTTTTTTTAATTTTTATTTGAAATTTCTTATGCAAAACTTTTTTCTTTTAGGGATTTATTCTTTATTATTATTTTATTTCATTCTTCGCGTTACAGGTAACCTGACAACTAAAATAGCTATTATGTTATTATTTGAACCAATCATAAACAATATATATATATCAAATCAACGAACACGCATGCACGTATATTTGGATTGCGAACTAAACAAATTCTGATAAATACTTCTCGGACTAACGAAGCAAAAGATTGTTTTTCATCTCTCTTAAATTATTTTGCTTGCCTTTTGAACTTCAAATTCCTATATACTGGAAAAAAAAATATTTTCCTTTCAAATATTTACTAGCCAAATTACACCATTCGTTTCTGATTTGATTTTATCAAAAATCGAAATTGATTTTTTTTAACGATTTGTGATTTCATTTTTTCAAGAATGTCAAAGCAATGATATTAGAATGGTTCCAAAGCCAAGCTGATATCAGTTGAATTGGGGTTCCTTTCAACGACATTACAATTGATAACATCCAGAAAATCCTGAAAAACAGTGAAAAGCAATCGACATTGTACATCTGTCCTTTAAAATTTTATTTACAAAAAATGAAAAGGAGTGATTAATATGTAAGACTATATGTATTAATTTTTAATGAATTTATTAAAAAATTATGAAATTCCTTTTTAAAATTAGACTTTTAGTTCTCATGAATCTCTGGAATGAATTAATCGATTTCTCAAAAATATATATATATATATATATATATATATATATATCCAAGAATATACTATATACTATATATATATATATATATATACATACATATATATAATATTTATATTAAATATATATATATATATATATATATATATATATATATATATATATATATATATATATATATATATATATATATATATATATATATATATATATATATATATATATATATATATATATATATATATATATATATATATATATATATATATATATATATATATATATATATATATATATATATATATATATTCTCATTTATTTTAGACACGTATGTAGTATTCGTGAAATATCATGAGAAAAATTCTTGTTTTGCAACGACAATTTATTTTCACATTAAAAGTAAAAATTATTAGTGCGTAATATACGTGATATGTTTAATAAAAGCTGGAAAAGAGAAGGCAAATATTAGGATAGATTACTTTTTTTTAGTAAACGACTTTTTTCTGGCTATTTTGAAAGTCGATTCACAACTGTTTCAATTATGTTTAAAATTCTTATATACGAATGAAATATGAATTTTTACATTAAATAAGATTTTTGTTTGTTTTAAAATACTACTTAAAGTAAATTTAATGTTGTATGTATGAAGTAAATTTGTTCCCTTAATCAAGTATATATGTTATTTAATGTCATATATTGTTTTATTTTTTATATAAATTTTTCAGGTGAAATTAAATATGCGTTTTTATTTTTTTTGTTTTCTTAAATACTTTTAGATTTTTGCATATACAGTATTATGAAAAATCAATATGTATATACAAATCCACTACATGTAAAGAAAAACAAATTTAATCACAACATTTTATACGTCTTTAGTAAAATAGCTATATTATTTGTTGCATATTTTCTTACATGGATCGAATATATGTCAGAAGTGAAGTATCCTTGAATATTTATCCATTCTATATATTTTAGTTCCTATTTTCGTATTAATAAAAAAGCTGGTTTTGATTTATTCTAAGCTGTTATATCATTTCATCATTTTTAAATAACTTTTCATAGTAATTTTAAAGGGGTATAATTTGTTACATAATGTAAATATACATAAAATGATTTTATTACTTTTTATGTAGTTTATAAGTAAACACTTAATTTCTGTTATATCATTTTCACTCATGCTCCAATTATTAGATTTTACTTCCTTCATTTAGCGTAATATTACTTTATTATTACAGTTTGCTTGAAGAGTATTGCATTAACACCTTAAATTTATATATTAAATTACTTATAATATATTATAAAATAAACGATGAATTACTTTTTTTCATTCAATTATTTATCAGTCACATTACTTAAATTTTTCGAATGTGATAATGGACGAATAACAATGAGAATCTATTTTATAATACATGCTTGAAATGCATTCTACTTAAACGATAATGAAATCATAGTTAAACAAAAATTAATAAAGCGCATAAAACATATAATCAAAAATGAAGCTTCTCAAATTTTCGCTACGATTATTGTCTATCCAAAAGGAAGGACAAAAACTAGATAATCCTCATTGTGGGGTATATCCTTTCCTTATCAAATGAATTCCTCACTCTATTCTTAGCACCAGATTTCTTAGATATTTTTGAACAAAAAGTGTTCATTTTTCAAGTAGAATGCTTCTGGTTTCGGGTGATCAATGAAGAATTTAATAGTGGCACAAAGCATCTCCCCCAAAGCATCCTTTGTTTATAATACAATATTCAAACCAGTTTACATAGACCTAACTATTTCACTGATATTTTCCTCTTCCAGTAACTTTGGAATAGCAGGGTTCTTGTTTGGATGCATATTGTTATACACAAAATCGCAATCTCGTGCTTAACAGATGCATATAGGGATGGTTGTCTTCCTTACAATAGTGATCTCCGATAACAGAATATCGGTCATAAACTTGCAGCTCAGTTCTATCTTTAAGTAAAACATGCAATAGACGACAACTTTATGACCCCAGTAATATCTTCATTCCATGTGCTGCTTCTGGAATGAAACAGCAACCTCTTTCCAAATAAATTGACGTTGAAAATCACTTATAATACTGAATTACTGTCATCTGTACAGAGGATTCAACTACATTAATGAAATACACCATTTTAGCGCTCCTTGAACCACTCTAAACAGTAGAGGTGGTAGTAAGCTTTCAAAGGTATGTAGCGTTCAGGAATTTGGGTGAATATCCCACAATTGTGAAAACATTTAGACAGAGTAAAATGATATGCTTATCGCAAAATTACAATACATAGATGTTGAGTTATTGTCATTGCTAACTGGTTTCATGATTTTATCTCCAACAACACTATGCATCGGCCATCTACTACGATTTTGTTATTTAATGGTAATCATGCACCTTTTTAACAGCTGTACCTAGAATTAGGAAAGCTTACCATTCTTGCAAAATGATACTTTCGTTGATTGATTCCAAACCCTTTGGTTAAACGGATCACACTACAACTCTTTCTAAGCTTTTTGATTATTCTTTCACAATTGAAATCGTCCAGGTAATTTCTTCCAGCTATTTTTCACAAAAGTACTCGCTTGCAAATGCAAAGAAAGTCTTTAATTTCGTCCTTCTCATTTGTATCATTATAGCCTTGAGCAATGCATACCAACCGCATGTGTGATTTGTGGATACTTACATATTTTATGAAGTTTCATCATGCATTTTGTCCGTAATATTTGCACATGCATGATCTTCTCCAATAAATGTCCATTGTACTGTTGCCTACAAGGATTCCTTTTCTGTTATTGTTATCTATTTAAAATATTACATTGTTGCAAAAGTTTCGATTCGTAGCATACTTTCTACCCACTTAACAAATCCAAGCAGAGAGAAAATCAAATTTCATGTGAAAGACTTTAGTTTATTCCATGGGTTTGCAAACTTCTTTTTCTCGTGGACCACTTTCAAAGTTTTACTATTTTTGGTTAAGCCCCTGCTTCAATATTTCTACTGTATTCCCAAAACTCCGTAAAAATATCACCCTAAATTGGGGTTGTTCAGAAGAAAAAGAAGTAACACATTTTCATGCATCCTATTTATTGAAATAATTCTTATGGTTATACAAAATTATAAGAATTTATTATTACAAACAATCAACAATTGACAAAAAATCAACAATGAACTCTGATATGTAATTCAACAATAAAAATACTTTTGATGAGACGGATATGCTTGATGAATTGACAGCAAATTGTTAATATTTGGCTTCAGTTTTGTTAGAAGTAATTTCAAAACTCCCCGTTCTGTAATGTTCAATCTGCTCCTTTTTTTTGTTAACAGGTAGGTAACGGCACTAAAACTTCTTTCGACAAGATATGATGCAGGGAACGCTATCAAAAGCTTTCTCGCAATTTCATACAGCCCAGGATATATTTCGGGGATTTCTACCTGCAGCCAAAACGTTTGATAGCCGTTTTTAAATTTCACTTTCAAATCATCATTGGCTCTGAGCTTAATTAGATCCTCTTATAATACCACATTCACCTCTTCTGTTTCATTAAATGAAGTTTTGATCCATGGTGGTATTTCCATCGTCAGAATATCTTAAAATCTATTTTTGAAGTCATCATACAGGGTATTTAAATGTTGTACGTAAGTACTAACACTTTGCTTCTTTAATTCAAGTTTTCCAAGAAAAATCAAAATTGCACCATTTGTTTTTATTAAATTCAGGTTGTGACTATGTAACTACAAGTTACTTCTTTGAATGTTTTAAACAACACTGTAAAATACGAAATGTTCGCTTTATATTTGATCAGATTTTCTTTTAAATCTGGTGCTTTAGTTACCAGAAACTCTATCACTGATTCAAAAAGTGAGTAAAATCACGATAAGTATGCATCTTTTGACTAACAGTGTGCTTCAAAATGTAAGAGCAATCGTTTGAAATCTTCATCATTTTTATTGCACAATAGTGGAAATAAATGGGTATTAAAAACATTGCTACTTATTTTATTAACTGCATTAATCACAAATTGAAGCAATTGGGGCAATCTATCATTCAAATTCTTCGCTGCAAGGTGTTGTCGGTGGATGATACAGTGAATTGTAATTAGTTCTGGTAGTATTCTAATAAGATGGCTTATAAACCTACTATATCACCCGAACATGGCAGAAGCTCCATCTGATACCACCGAATTAATGTTTGTAATGAAATAGATTTTTCTGTAAAAAATCCCAAGGTTATTAAACATCGATTTCTTTAGTGTCCGACTTCAAATTTTTTGAGAATAGAAACTTTTCATAGATTTCTTTGTGCATAACAAATCGAACATATGCCAGTAATAATGCTTCATTATCAGGCAAAGTAGACTCGTCCAATTGAATAGAAAAATGAGTGGTTTTGCGACGATTACACAAGAAGTTTTCTATGTATGAGCTCATTTCATCAATATGTCTTTGTACAGTGTTTATACTTAAAGTAAGCCTTTAAAGTACGTCAAAAGGAGGTTTGTGCAGAATAGTTTTTGAAACCTCTTCAATAGCGCGTAAAATTAACTCTTCTCCGATGATGTGCGGTTTTCCAGATTTTGCTATAAGCAACAAAATATTGTGTGATGCCCGCAAGCCTTCATCGTTACTTTGAGACGTTGAAGAAAACATACTATTTACGGCAGGTCTCTTCATATTTTTCCTTCGATCTTTGAAAGTACTTCAGATCTTTATCATTTTTATCAGGATGATTCCTTCTTAGATGGCCTTCGAGCTTCGATGGTTTCATAGAGTCACTGCTCACAGATTTGTTGCATAAAAAACAAATGGGCAATCGTTTGTCTGTCGTTGATGGAAGAAAACCAAATTTCAAATAATCTACACTGAGCTGTCGACATTTCTTCTTAATTCTTAGATTTAGCGATTTTTCATATCAATTGTGACCTGTGAAAATGTTTTTAGGCGATTTTAGTAGAATATGGCTATTATAACAAAACAGAATAAAAATATTGCAATAAACAAATCGTCCACAGAAACATCGCTCTTTTAATGAATCGCCATCGTCGCGTAAATTATTATTTTTAAGCAAAAATATCTAGGTAACTAACATTTAATCAGCCCTGGATTTTTGTTCTATTGTAGAAGTTTTGATTAATTTCTAATATTTAATTTTCACTACGTAACTTCCTTATACACTAACATAGTAAAATGAAAATAATATGATTGATAAATTACAATATACAATAAAATATGCATAACAAATAGGCAGATACATTCATTTTTTGCCCCTGCAAACACTGACATCGATTCAATCACAGTTACACTTTTTTGTTCAAAATCGCGGAAACAAATGAGTAACGTTTTGTTCTTGGTATATTCATATTTATACTTATGAAGATTGCAAGCACAGCGCAAGTCGCATTTCATCCCTTTACAGGTCTAAACAAGCATCCCGGACGATCCGTTGCACGGGCGGCACTTTGCATGTCTCGACATGTGGTGTACACTTGTATTATTATATATTGTTCTATTCAATTCTCTTTTTGAACTGAGTTTGGAATACTTTTGAGTACTTGCCGAGTGAATGATGCTATCAACCTTCGTTGATAGGTATATTTTTTGCTCATTATTATGAAAAACAGAACTTTTTTTCGTGGACCCCCACTAACAACTTGTGAACTTCTGTTTTCTTTTCACACCTACGTTTAACCCCGTGTGATCTCCTATGGACCCCTGGGGGTTCGCCTGGACCACTTTGTGAATCTATGGCTTATTCTTTAAATGAAATTAAAAATTCCTATTATTGCACTTTAACAAATAACATAAATAACATGAAAGCTAAAGTTTGAGACATGAATAAGACGATGCAATTAGAAAAATTATATCTAAATTTTAATCAAGAAAAATATTGGAAGTTATTATTTAAAAATTTAAGATGTTCACACACACACAAGAATTTGTTTAATTTTATATCACTTTACAGTATTTCAAGTTATTTGAAAATCAAATGTCGTATTCTGATCTCAAGTCTCAAATTTTATAATTAATAACTTTTTTAAGAATATGTAGAGAATGTAGGATGATATGTGTGAGGATAAGAATATGTAGGATGATAAGAAAAAAATATTACCATTTTTCCAAAATTTCTGAAAATATATAAGAAAATGATAGAAATACTTTATTTAATGATTTTTTAATTAGTTTATACAAAGGACACTTTATTACAATTATGAAATCGATGTATTTTATGCATATTAATCTAATTTACTATGACTTTATAAATTTTAGAATACAACTTCATTATATTTATAGATATGAAAAACTTTATTAAATTCGTAGTTTTTGTTATAAGCTTATATTTTTCACATTTACTTTAAAAAGTATATTTTTCGTAACTTATCTTTGAAATCAAGATGCATATACAGTTATAAGTTTTACAAACGTATTTAAAGGAATGTATATTTATGTTACACAATTTACATCCAAATGTTGAACAAAAAAATATTTCAAAACAAATCCAGGAGACATTCATTTACAATTTCATTCAAAGTATTCTTAAAGCAAATTAATTTAGATTTCTAGACACATTAACACAAATTAAATTTATTTACTTTGTCTGGAATTTTGTATTTGTTACAACTGTTAGAAATCATACCCTCATAATATAAGTTTAGTATTAATAATATAATCAACTTCTATGTCATTAGAAGAAATTTCAATTCAATGAAAGCAAGTTTGAAAATTTTACAATCTCTAAACTGATCATCAAAATGTTATAGATGTGAAAATTTAATGTCTGACTAAATACTTTGCAAAAAAAAAAAAAAAAAAAAAATTATGTCAATGTAAGTTTTAGACGTTTGGAAATTTGTATGTCTAGTCAAAACACTAATTCAACTTTTAACATCTATTCAGAGACTCTCCATTTATCATTTTATTTTTATATCTATGATATTTTTTATAGTATGGTCACTTTTTGTCCACGGGGAATGACAAGGCCTGGACTTATAAAAATACCCTACTATACCTGATAGTAAAAATACCAAACTTTTGATTTGAAAACCAGACCTTTTGAGGACAAACATCATCTGAAAGAGAATTATAACTAGAAGGGAGAGATAATCGGAGTAATTTAAAATATTCTAATATTTTATTGGTATGATCTTGTGGATGAAAAATTGTTTGTAGTTAACGTAGAATGAGTAAATGAAATAAGATACATAAAAGGTAAAAGTAGCAACGAACTAGGTATAAATGAATTTTATTGATGATATTTATTGACGTACTAACTATCTATGACATATATATATATATATATATATATATATATATATATAATATAAATAAATAATGACATTTTTTTTATCAAATATAAACTTTAATGAGACATAAAATACATGCATATAGCAAATTAATTATTTGGTTTAATTCTATGGATATATATTTCTAACTACTTAATAGTTTTCATGCTAATAAACTGATTGGTATAATTTTCTCTAAAACATCTTAAATATAGTTTCACACACGTGGAAAATACTGATTAATTTTCTCTACGCGTAAAATCAGTAGAGCCTATTTTGGGAATATATTAGAATACATTTTAGAATATATTCCCATAAATTTTAAATATATTTCCTTACCAGTAATGAAATTACCTACAAATTTACACAGTATGATGTGGTTTGGAATTATTTTCCATAGTAATGAACTTGTCTCGAATTTCTCCGGATTTATTTACTGTCATTTACATGAATGTTTATATCACGGCGGCATTTATATTGGATGACATACTCGTTGTCGTTGACATAGATGAAAATAACAAGATAAACTATCAGATTTCTCGGTCTAATTTGGAGCACACAACATTTTCCTTCAAAAACATTTGATTATTATCCATACAAGTTTACCTATTGTTAAATATTCATCTATTTTCAAACTCTGACTGAGACAAGACTCGTCTTAAGATAAGCAATGTCCGGCTTATTTCATCTAATCAGGGATTATATAGTGGCCTAATTTTGCAACGTGAGTACCAATACACTGGTATTAACCATCAGCCTACAAACAAATAAATTTATCTGGTTCATTTATTTTGAATAAAAAGAATCAAATGTTTGTTCCAGTAGCATTTGAAAGTGCTCTTGCAAAACAGTAGTCTTGAAAACGAGATTTACTTTGGCCCTTAATGCTTAATATCAATGCTAATTTTTTTGGTTTTACTTTTGCTATTTAAATCCGTTTTCTGAAGAAAATTTCTATTTTACAAACATGGATTTCATAATCCAAAATTAATATGTTAAATAATTCACATTTTTGGTTTAACAGATTTCACATGATTCATTCCTAAACGTAAATGATATTTAAATCAATCGATTTAATTTATACATGCTGTTGAGACATTAAATTCATTATTTAAATGTTTTCAACATGTTAATTTCTTTTTTAATCTACTCCGACACATACTCCAAGTCTACTTTTCAATTTTGTTTTCGAGTAGCACAATTTTCTATGCAGCAGAATAATTTGCCTTACTCCAAAATTTATAAGCCTTGTAATCTTACTTTGCCATCTCTTTGATTTCATTTTCTTTTAAAAAATCTTAAACATTCTACTGCTTTTTCATTCAAAAATTTTAATATTACTTAACTATGAGAAATATATTTCTAACTTTTTTTATCCATCAAAATTAACCTGAATTTGAGTCTAAATGTCATTGTCTAACAGAAAAAGCATTAACTTACTTCTAAATTACATTTTATAAAGAATTTTAAATACATATTCCATAATCATGTCAATAAATAGTAGTAATTACATCTTAAATGGGAAAATCTCGTTATTATTTCCTTTCTTCATAATTAATTGCAATTTTAAAAATAATAATATAATGTTAATATAATACAACATAGATATTTGAGTTTATCATTTTTAAGTAAGAAAATATATTTCTTATAAAATATTACTATTGATGATATCGTTTAATAAATCCTCATAAATGTACCATAAAAAAGCAATTATAAATTTAATTAATTAATTGCCTCATTTTAATTTACTATGTGGCCACAATTTATAAATGCAGAATTTGAGTTAAGTTTTTTAAAATGTCTTCAATTATAGCATAAACTTTACAAGTTCTTTTATTTTAAATTTTGATGCCAAATTCATTTTATATTAGACTGAATATAATTATTAAAAGTGATAATAATGTGTAATAATAAGAAACAATTTCTTTAGTTGGTTTAAAATCTTTGATTGGAATTGGTTATTTTAATCATTTCCGCAGGCAAATATATTTAAAAAATACTCAGTAGCTCTCAGGTAAGCTATGTAACATATTGAAATCTCAAAAGCTAAGCCAAATCAATAATGTGAGCACATAAATTGATCTAATGATTTTTTGTGTGTGTGTGTAAGAACATTGGCATTACATAATAAGAATAGTCATATTTAGGAAGATATAAGATAATTCTGCTGATATACAAGAAAATAAAAATTCAAATGATCAACAACAAATTTATACTTTTTTTTAAAAATAATTTACGCCATTCTAAAAATGTTAATAATTCTATAAGCAAGTGATTTGCCAAGAATATCAAACACTCAGAGAGAAATATTAAATTTTAAATTAAAGCTCAAAGATTGTTTTGAAACTTTGAGCTTCAAGTTATATTGAATGACAAACATAAAGCAAGATTAATGAAAGAGACTTGTTGACTTATCTTATGAGAATGTTTAATTAAAAGACTATATATTAAACCCACATTAATTTTCTCTCTACGAACTGTTGATAATTGCATGATTATTAACAGTAATTTGTAATTTGAACTCAAAATACAACTGTTAATTTGTTTAATAATTGTATCTAAAATCACTTCAATCATGACGAACATTATTTAATAAATTATTAATTCTTTTCATTATATTATACAGGAAATTAAGTTTTGTTTTTTAAAGGAGATAAATATGAAAAAATGTAATTCATTACTTTTTTAATTGAATAGGAAGGTTCACTTATTAGCATATTTTTCACTTTCCTGAAATTTTAATAAATGAATCTGAATATAATGAATGAGAAAAATTAATTTATTTATTATTGATAAAAAATATATGTTTAAACAATAGCAGCAAATGAAGAAAAAATTATTGTCATTTAAAATTTTTACGTAATTGTTGTTTAATGTTTTATAGATTTGTGTGTTGCTTAATGTTTTAAAAATTTGTTGTTTAGTTTTTAAAATTAAAACAATGGTTCAAAAACGAACTGTGTATTCATGTTAATCTCATATTTCCAATTCATATTAATTTTTATTAACACCTTGAATTATTTAATTACTTTTTTCACACACACACTAGTTAAGAGGAAATTTACTTATGTCAATAAATTAATTGTACTAATTAACAAAATGTATTGTTTTATAAGCTTTTGCATATTATACATAAATGCTTTTAATATCATAGGAGCTTATCAATGTTGATAAAATACGAGATAAAATAATGGAGAAAATGTATCATTTTAAAACTTAGTAGCTTACACACTCCTCCGTTATACTTAAATATTATTCAATGATAATTAATGAAACTATTATAATGTCAAATTTAAATAGTTGTTGTTTCTCATCCATTTAAACAGCAGAACTAAATCAGGCCCATTTTCCCATTTACTCTGAAGAAGTAGCAATACTATCAGGTTATGTTGAACCAAGTACTACCTGAAAAGTACCGAACAAGTACCTTTTTTGAAAAGTATGAAGT
Organism: Latrodectus elegans; assembly: GCA_030067965.1. Lineage (NCBI taxonomy): Eukaryota > Metazoa > Arthropoda > Arachnida > Araneae > Theridiidae > Latrodectus > Latrodectus elegans. Next base: position 33,714,944 of record CM057812.1, read on the forward strand.
GTGTATTATCATCAACAAAAATCATTAATAACAGATGACCACTAAAGAATCTTGTAAGGTAAGTTTGATCTTGTCTACTGCCTCATGAACCAAGGAGGCACCAGGACACTTACTTTTATACCATGAATGTAACGATTGGGCCATTCAAATAGACATATTCTTCGTTTTATCTATAGAAAATAACTCCATATAAGTAAGAAAAGGAGCAGGTGCTGTTGTCTTGCCAGCACCTGCTCTAGCCAAACTGTCAGCAATTTAATTTCCAGTATCATCGATGTGAAATGTAATAAATTGGAAGTGGATCCCATGAGAAAAAGGGAAAGTTGTTTTACTTTCTTGAAGATATTTGCTCCTATACACCCAAATGTTGCTTATCATGTCTAAAACTTCAATTTTCTATGTAGACTCAAACTTAGTATCGAGTTTTCTAGCAGATACGTTTCTGCGATAAATAGCTGGGTTGAGATGAGGATTACTACGACAGTCATGAATAACATTACATGGCATGAACTAGAGACACCTTATCATTGCCAGTAAAATTCAGACCACTCGTTAAATGGTAGTGCAACCCCAGAATGGAAGCTGACTGCTCGTTAATTTTGAGCCAAGATTCTTCCTTTATATTGAATCATATTTTCCTTTTCAAATTAGGATTGATCTTTAGGAATGTTTTCCACCAGTTTCCACAGCTTACTCTTGGATCTTCTTGAATCCAGGCTAGCACAAACTTTATTCTATTTGTCTCTCTTGATTTTTTTTTAATTCTGTATTCACTGTGTTTAGTTTGATACTGTTAGTGTCACTGTGATTAGATACAGATCTTACAATATTTGTTTAATCTCTACAATTAATGAAAGGGGAATGGGCATTTTACCGGTTAAGTAAGGTTTTTCCTTGTAAAATTGGTCCTTGAAAATGGAATGTGAAGTTGCACTGTAAATAATCCCTTGATCCAATTAGTCTCTAAATTATTAGTAAGTGGTTTCACAGATACCGAAGTTTGAATACTATCAATGATAGCTAGCTAATTGGCACGCCTGAAATTAAATCATCTATATCTAAACTAATAAGTAGATTGCCTCTAATTTGTTTCAAACAGTATTGGAAGGTTATCACTAAATATGTTCTCTCAAATACTCTTCAATTACATAAAAGGCATGGTATGGTTAAACTACAGTTACATCCAGAGCCTCCTTAGAATTGTAGCTAAATGAATAATAAGTGGAAGAACCACCATTAAAGAAAAGAAAACCCCTATCATCAACCATATTCAGCAAATCATTTCTTCTAAAGTTAATACTACAGGAGCCCTATATATGATGTTTCAGATTAAGATTGATCGGACAGATAGTACTTAGTAAAAAAGTTTTTACAGATCACTGGGTGTTTTGTTGAAATCAGGAAGCTGATACATATTAAGTATATTAAGGTATTTTCCTCTCCAATATATATACACTAACTTCCAAAAGTTAAGCACGGAGAGTAAAATGCACATTCCGGAAGCCAATCAGAATTCAAAATGATGCAAATCGCTGAAGAGGTATATGGAAGGTAGCAGCCAATCACCCTTTCAGGTCAAGAAATGCGCAAAAAGGACAGTCTTATAAGATAACAGCTTTACGAAGAGTTACAGAAGTAGATTGTAAGTGCTGATAGAAGATGTTTAAAACTTTTGTACAATTTGTTTTCAAGACATACATGTTTCTATGACTTCCAGAAGACGAATGGAAGATTCTGAGTGCTGACGTGTTATGGGGCGAAATGAAGCAGGACAGTCAATCTAAGATGTTGCTCTTTTCTTCGGCATTCATCATTCTGTAATTTCACGTGTATGAAAACAATTCGAAACCGCACAGGCAGTTGTCCGAATAACAGTAGCTGGTCTCTCATAGGTTACAAATCCGCAGAAAATCGATATATTGCGATTTCGACCAAGCGGAATCGCAGAGCGACCTCCACACGTGTGACGTCTATGGTTACAGCGTCCATTGGTAAGGTGATATCTGTAGCTACTGTATGCCGAAGATTAAATATGAATGGATTGTATGCCCGGGTAACTTAAGTTTGTATTTGTCTATCCGTCCAATGAAGAAGGGCACGATAAAAGTGGTGTTGCCGGTAACATATCAATTAGACTGTGTCTGACTGGGGCAATGTCATGTTTACTGAAGAGTCAAGATTTGCACTGGAGCCAGATGACAAGCGTATAAGGATATGGCGTGAACAAGAAACACACAATCAGTCCCAAAACATCACCAAACATCACGCATTCCGAGGCGAAAGCATTATGGTGTGAGCAGTTATTTCATTAGGATACCGTACCCACTTGCACATCTTTAGACGATTATTTGTGACGGCTGTCCGCTATCGAGCTGAAGTTCTGGAACCCATTGTGAGATTGTACGCTGCAACAGTTTGCACTAATTTTGTTTTAATAGACAATATAGCACACCCCATAAAGCTGACATTAATGATGACTACCTGGAGAGGGAAGGGATTGCACGTATGGCGTAGCCAGCATATTCGCCCGACATTAATCCCATTGAGAATCTTTGGGATGCTATCGGCTGTGCTGTATCTTCATGTTTCCCACATTTAGACTCTCTTATTGAGCTGGAAACTGCTCTACAAAAAAAATGGCTATTACTTAATTCTGCAGTGGTTGACCACCTAATTGAAAGCATGGTCATAAGGTGTAAACTTTATATACAGATGAGGGGGGATCACATACTCTATTAATGTCCTTTCTTCATTTTATGATGTTTATTTTCACTTTATGCATATTTCTGTTTGAATCTCCAGTATGCCATTATCAGATAACTTACACAAATTTATTATTGTTTTATTTTCTGTATGTAATTATTGATTTGATTTTATGTATAAATGTATATGCGACTTTCCTGCCGACTTTTGTGTATATCAAAGCAGTATTTGTTAATATTTTTTTTTTTTTTTTTTTTGCATTCTACATCATCGTACTTAACTTTTGGAAGTGAGTGTATTCATATCCTGGATCTCAAAATTTGTGTTACCAGTACTATTGCTGGTAACATTTAAACTTTGATAATTTATAACTCTGGTGAGGAACATTAAGATTAAATCATTCTTATTTTGGTTAACCATCAAATAGAAATTATAGCCCTTAAACTTTGAGGTAAGTATCATTCTTCAACTTTGTTTCTTGCAAAATTGTAACTTGTACACCATATCTCTAAGCCAGTTTCAAATCTTGAACTAATTTAATTAGAGTGATGAAAGAATTAATACGATTTATATTAATCAGGAGTAGTTTAAATAAGCTTGTATGTTTTGGATACTCTAATTTATTTTTGAAACTTGCCTATACTCAATATGGGAGCGTGATAATTAAAGGCAACAAGATGATCGAGGCAACAGGAGAAATACAGGGAGAGTTATACATGGGTGGGTTGGGGTACGATCCAATTCCTATGGTCAAAGTTTTTGATCACTGGCTGCAGAAGACTGCCTTAACTCCGGAGCCCATAGACTTTGCTGGACATAATGAAGTGGCTTTCACGTCTTAGGTATTCCTACCAGAAGAATAGATTCTTGACTCTCGCCCATGCCCCCTAATGAGGCAGTCTGTTGGGAGAAAATATTAATTGTATAAATAAACTAGCTTTAACAAAATAAACCTTACTTTTCATATTACATATTGGAACTAGAAATGAAAATCTCACCATATTTACACACTTTTTCTTATCAATATTACACAATAGAAAATTTAGCCCAGAAAATTAAAATTTTAATAAAATGATGTATTTTATAAACATTGGGAAAAACTATTACTGGTAAATAATTTTTCTAAAGTTTCCACGGTTAAAATAATACACTTCCTTTACAGTCAGCAGAATGCGGATTGGGCAGATGAAGGGTACTAAAATCATGCCCGACGGATCTAGAATCTATGCAAAATACAGGCAGTGCAGAGGAGTTCCGCTGGATCCTAGGCATCTATTCAACTGCATCTCTGTAGTCTCAATCTTCTTCAACATCTACCCGAACTGCTGGCATGATAACCTTTATACGGAAAAAGTTGAAAATGTGACCGTGGTAGTGTTCCTTTGGTCTGATGTAACTTTTTTTTTAAACTTTTCTTTCTTTATTTTTGCATTTTGCACTTGTCACACGACAACAAAAACGACAGAACACTTAAAAACTGATATCAATAAATGAGGCTAATATTTATTATCTTATTCCAAACAAAATTTTATTATTTTACTCATCATATATTAAAACTTTCATCAAAAGAGTATAAATAAATTATTTGTTAACATCATTTTTGATTCCGATTTTACATCTAACAGCTATCCTACAATGATATTAATGATTAAAAAACTACAATTTATTAAAAGAATATATTTTGAACTAATCACCGTTAACTGACAAACGCATTCAATTATCATATACATTACTGTATTAACTAAATTACACACATTAAAAAATATGCAACTTTGACGCTTAACACATATATAATTTTACCAGGTGTGTGACATAAATAACACGCGTTGTCAAGTCATTTTCATCTAAGTAATGCAATTTATTTTTATTCAAAATTAAAACATTTTTATTCTATCATTTTACTTATTTATGTATACCAATGCATATTATCTTTGAAATAAATGCAATTCTAGAAAAATAGAAGAAATAATTTAAAAACTGAATAATTTATACCAAAATAATTTTTGTCATTGATGCTTCCCAAAATTAACATGAAGAGACAATCATTATCCTTCTTTTTATTTGTAAATAAGACTTTCACAGCTCATTTACATCTAAAAACATTTTAACAATACAAAACATTAGCTAATTTAACTGTATAAACTCTAAATATTACCTTAAAATGTCACTTCTGTTGATATTGAGAATGTATTATTTAAAAAATAACAAATTGATATATTTAAAAGCATTTCACTGCATTTATGAACAAATTAATTAAAAAATTATTAATTTTTGTCAATAATTTACAGCACATAATAAAAATTACTATACTGTAAAGAATAAAAATGTGAAATTTAGTTTCATTATTGTATTCAATAAGGGATCAAATAAGTGAAAAATATGCAAAGTTCTTAGTTTCAAAATATTTTGAATCACATAAATGAGTTTTTTAGAGCTAATAATTTATTTATGTGATTCAAAATAAATCAAAGCACTCTTAAATTAATATGTTATCTAGTAATTAAATGTAAGGATGTAGGCAACGAAAATATATAAAATTTGCATCAATACTACTTTGACGAAAATTATGCATAAGTTTATTCAATTTTTTTAATGGAGTTTTGGGAATCAGTGAAACATACGCTAGAAAGTGATCGTGTATTCATAAATTCATGAGAAAAATGTTGAAAAGGTTAAAAAATTGCAGCTTTTAAAAGTATTTTCGATCTTTTTCAATACAGGTTTATTTCCTGGATGGAAAAAGATATTTTCCAATTTGAGGAAAACATCAATGATTCTAAAGCTGATAAAGGAAAAACTTATAGAATGCCAAAAACGCAAGAAAATACTCTCCATTCTTTAATGAAAATAATACATTGGTTTCGCTGTTTATTCGTTGCCCACCATGTTTCCTATATTGCCCTGAATGTTTGAGAAAAATCAAATTAGTTTTAAAAAAATAGTTGATAAAATTACGCAACTGAAGAAACAATTAATATTGATGGCATTTAATAATAGCACATTTTCACCGTCCAAGGTTTACATAAATAAGAAGTATGAAAAGAATTATTAAAAGAATTTGCTACCTGAAAATTTATTCAGAATGAAGTTCCTGCAGTAATTCATAGGTAAAGTATACAAATTGTATAGTTTATTTATGATTGCCTTCTTTCCTAATGAAAGTTTTTCAAGCAAAAATATAAAATCAATTATATTAGAAATAAATAATACAATGTACACACACACACACACACATATATATATATACATATATATATTTGTATATTGCTGTGACATACATTGCTCTGCAAGGAATTTCGAATTTCAGCATTAAAATGAGTGGTATCGAGGGTAATTTAAAATATTGGGGTACCCAGTGGGTCTTCCATCTTGGTAAAGTAAGTAAGGACTCGTAATTTTGAAGAAAGTATTTATTAAAAGTGACTAATTTTTATGTGCTCCAGCAACTATTAATGACTACATCTGATTTTCAGTTGGGTCGGGTTTTAAAGTCACAACCTTCCGATTATGAGAACAATCCTCTAATACAACCAGGCAACCACCCTCTCCCTTATGTATATAAAAATATCTATCGGCAATAAATGGATAAATATTTATTTGAATGTCTAATTTTAGGATTTGCAGTTAAATGTAAGAGTGTTTATAATGTTTTATTAATTTTTAGATGATTTTTAAAATGTGAAAGAATTGGACTATTGATATTAATTTATTCAAATTAATTTCTAACAAAAAAGCATTAAAAATACATCACTTTTTTATTAAATAAATTAATCAAGCATCGCTCTCACTCCCTTTTATGTGTATATTCAGATTAGACTTAAGACATAAAAATGTGTTTCACACTGATGTGTATTGTACATATATTCTTAAGAAATATTAAGTTTATCGAATTTGAAACAATGCAATTTGATAATTATAATCATGAAAATGTAAGTATATTGCTTTGTTTAAGTAAATGATTTTTATATATTTTTCGATATTATATCATATTTTAAGTCATAAAATATAAATATACCTTTTTAATATTTATGCCATACATACAGTAAAAAAAATTATAAATGCTTACTGATTAGAAATTTAAAACATTTAGCTGCGCCATGTTTTAAAAACTTTTCAATCCAAATATTTATTTAATTCAATTATTTTACAGTACTGTGCAAAACTTATTGGTAGCTTGGAAAATGATGTGTTTTGGAAGAAAATTTTAGTGGCAGATATTTCTTGTTAAAATTTGGTTGATATTTTTAGACTATATACAATTTCTTGTACCTAGTCAAATTTAACTCTTCTATATGCTTAAAACTCAAATTTGGAGAAAAAAAAAATTTGCAATTTCAAAAGGATTTATGCTTAACCGAAAAGTACTTATTGATATTTATTACTTCCGTATTGTACATTCTCTACTTCCAAAAAAAACCCTATTACCCATATTATTAAAACTCCGATTTTATGGGTCCACCAAATATTTCAACTGTGATTGCTTCACAGAATGGAATGGAATCGTTTATTATAATTTCGCCATATGTTTAATTTAAATATAATGTTTAATTTTAACAGATTTAAGCCATTGCTTACCCTGATTCAGACACTATAAGTGTGTGGTCTTATAGTTCTGAAATCATTTTTGCTTTAGGAATGGATGCATTTGGTTTTTTTACCCGTATTAAAATGAACATCGTTTTGCTAAATTCCTACATTAACATTAAACAATTAACTGATTCTACATTGAGAGTAAAGAAAAAAAACATGACATAAGATCCTAATTTTTCTTTTTATATTTACAACATTTTTTTAAAACGATATATTTTTTTTTCAAAGCATTATTTTTGTTTTGACTTCCAGTTCTAGTATTAAATTCACCACTTGTCACTTGTTCAAAATTACGAGGGAGTTAGATATGTAATAAATAGTCGGAGCTGTATTGAAGGAATCTAAATTTGATAATTGATAGTTGTAAATGTGTTAAAAAAAAAAAAAAAAAAAAACCTTACTCCATAGCTGTAAATAACAAGGATTTCATTTTAATGCAAAATGTAAGAGTGTCTATACTATTTAAGAGCAATAATTTCCTTAAATTAAAAAAAAAACATGCTAAGATTATATCTGCTGATTATGTGTAGATTTCCAAATATTCTTTCTATAATTATACATATTTTAAGGAATATATATATGTGTAAAGTTTGCAGTGATAAGGAAATACACATTTCCACAAATAATACTTGTCTAACAAAATATTTGCTGTTATCAATTTCCAAAAATACACTGATTAGAAATTAATGAATATTTGCTTATACTGAACAGAATTCTAGCAAATATAGCGGAAAAAATGTATTGCTTTCAAATGTTAGTAATTTCACACAGATTTTATTTCAATAGTAAATTCCTTAAATTGATAATTTTGTGTGACTTTATTTAGTCTAAGATTTTTTTAACAACTAAATCTTTGTAATGTCAAAAATTATCAAATACCCTTAAATTAATGACTAAATTGTTAATATCTGGCATTTCTAAAAATAACTTTTAACGTATTCTATGATAGTATTTCAGCAAATAAAATAAGGTGTATTTAAAGTAAAAAAGGCTTTATTTATTCTAAGAATATCTTAATGGTAATATTCCTCAACAACATAGATTTTTCACATTAAATCATGTATGTCATGTTTATTTACAACCTAGTATTTATACAAGCACATTAATTCAATAATCTCAAATTTATATCACACTATATCTTAACATTATTGTAATCTTTCGAAATATTTCATCTATAACTCTATTTCAAAACACTTTTTCCAAAAAAAATACTTAAATGCTTTGTTATCTTTTATACGAATCTCTCTTCTAAATTTTAAAATAAACAAGGTAAATTCATTCATCAACATTTTTACGCAATGTTTTCTTTTCCATAGCTAAAAAGAATTCATCAGATAGAATCATTTGTGTACTTTTCTTTCGATGACTTTTTTAAATGTTTTCACTTTAATTCCATGTGTTACATAGACACATGATCGTTTAACATCTTTTTCAATATCCTTCATTTATTATTACCTTCCTGGAAAACTTTTCATTCAAAAAATTTCATAGTTTCATACAGACATCAAGCCCGGTGGCTCAGTAGTAGCCTTTCAAGCTCCCAAGACACAGGTCCACATTTCGAATCTCGGGCTGGCCAAGCTCGACTCAACCTTTTAATGGGTTCGATTGGGACAAATGGTTTGCACCTCATGACCTCTGGGTCAGGTAAACAGAGATTGGGTCTGTAGACTTTAACCCGCATGGGCCATTGTTCCCCAGAGTTAAGTTATTTATATACACAATATGCGTAAAGACGCCGGATTTTAACATAGCATTACAGGGTTACGTATCTCTAACATCGTCTTGATATTTATTCTTAGTATATAAGTTTTGAACAAACTGGGACCTATTGTTTCTACAACAAGGAAAGAGATGCAATCTCATTGAAATTGCTATAAATATAAAAGAGATCCAACAAATGAAATACATTGATAAAGAGACAAAATAACAATTAACAAATTTTAGTGTCTAGTTGTGGGCATTAGTGTCTGAAATGAGTTTTCGTCCTGAATGCTGATTTTCTATCCCTTTTTAGTGAGTTCACTGAGTAAAAAGTACAAAGACGAAATTCAGGAAGTGTGTTATAATTACCCTAAATAGGAAATTCGGGTGGATAAAAAAGCATTTCTAATATTAAGACGAGAATGTATAATTATACTCTCAATTCATTAAACATTTAAAAGTGCATTAAAGATTTTATATAAATCAATTGCACCAAAAATTTAGCATATGCTCTGACATATCCGTTTTGTAACAGCATATTTCAGAAAGAAACTTTGAATGATAAAAATACATATGGAATTCAAATGGCAAATATTGCTTCAAGATCATAAAAATTATATAAATATAATGATTGGCTTTGTGTCATAAAGCTAATATTACATATAGTTTTTCCAACAAATTTAAAATTAAGTATCAATGCACAAAATTTTATTTAAGATATTTAAATTACACTCATGTCCATAAATTAAGGATGATGCAAATTCCAGCAAAGAAAGAGACAGAATAGCAAAAGAAATGTGACTTATTTGTAAAGTCTATTAATTAAACAAAAGATAAGCAAAAAAAGATGCTATATGTTTGACATCATTAATAAAATTGTGATTTTTACTCACTGGAGCAAAATTTAAAACAAAACTTATTTACAAAAACCAATATAATATGGTTGGTGTGATGGTTAATACATAGTATGCCCCCAAACGATGCAATACAGGCCGTACAACGGCTAGCCACGCTGAGTATCAAATTATCGATCTGATGTAGGTGAATATTTTCACCACTCATCAAGCCATGCTCTCCGAAGTTCTGGTAAACATGTGGGAGGGGGTTGAAGGGCTGCAATTCGTCGACTATGCATGTCTTACACATGCTCTATTGGATTCAGGTCCGTTGAGTATGCTGGCCAGTCCATACGGGAGATATCCTCCGATTGAAGGCATTCGTCTACAATGTTTGCACGGACGAGCGTTGTCTCCCGAGCGTAAGGACAAGCGTTGTCACCCGTAAACAGAAATTCTGCACCCACGGCACCCCGAAGCAACCATATATGTTTTTCCAGAATGACATCCCAATAGATGTGGCCTGTCATGGTTAAATTCTAAACATGCAGGTATGTTCTGGAACCCAGAATAATTCCTCCCCAAACAAGCAACCCTTCACCACAATAACAGCGTTACTCAATGGTGTTCTCTTGGTGGTGAATGTTATCTGGCTCTCTCCGTATAAAATTCCGGTGAGAATCAGAGAGAAATCTAAACCTGGACTCGAAGGAAAATATCACACAAGGCCACTGTTGCGGTGTTCACAATGCATTCTCTCTACTCCAGGCTAACAGCAAGCAACAGTGAGTTGCGGGAATAGGAACACATCTGTCAGCACTACGAACATATAGACCAATGTGCTCTAAGCACTTGTACACAGTATGCCTTGAAATTGTTGTACCAGTAGCTAAAGGGAGCTGAAAAGACAGGTCAGATGCTGTGCTCCGTCTTTTTCTTTGGGCAATAACTGTCAAATATAGGTCCTCATTCGGCATTGCAGCTCGGGTGCGACCTGTACTGTTACGTTTACTCACATAACAGTCATCTTGAAATCGTTGCCAAAGCCTGGATAGGACAATCTGGGCGATTTCAAGTTCTTCGGATACTTCCAGTTGTGTGCGTCCACAATCCAGACAGCTGATAATTCTACCATGTAAAACATCATCCAAATGCTTCCTTTGTGCCATCACTTTGCGTTAATTGCACTAAAAGGCTTTCAAAGCACTTGTGTGTGAACAACTTTACTTCTTTGCAACCATTCTTTATATACACCTTCCTTACACTCTTATCATTGTTACGTATTATTGGCGCCATCTGGTGGTATCTTGTAATTTGCATATTATTCTTCAAGATTTGTGTGATAACTTTACAAGTGAAATTTTTATTTTTATTTTAGAGTTCAATTTCTGTGATATTCTCAATTATCCTTAATTTATGGGGATGAGTGTAAAGCAATTATATATATATATATATATATATATATATATATATATATATATATATATATATATACATACATACATACATACACACGCACACAATATTTTCAAATAGAATAATATAGAACACAAAAACTTTGAGAAAACTAGATTTTATTAGGTATTCATAAATATTCTGATATTATATTCCAATTATATTGTTATTTTTAAAAGCATCTACTGCTTAAAATACATTTACTATAAAATTTTTATTTCCTTTAATTTAGAAAAAATCTTTTCTGTCCATTTTAAACATCACACATATTATAATGTCAGTGATTTATTTTGTTGTTCACTAAACAAAACAATGAAAGTCTAAATATAGTAGAGAAAATCGTCACGTCTATCTCTCAGGAATTTCAATAATCTTACAGTCACTTAATTAGGTAAATATATTGAACTATTGCACAAAATCAACTTTTATGAGTGACAAAATCAATTTTCTTTTGATAAAATTCCTCTAACTTTTAGAATAACAAACAGTTCTACCATTTTATCACAAAATGTGGAACATTTTCTTTTTCAATACATAATTTTCTAGAATTTGTTTCCAGTGATTGAATTATTACATTGAAATGAATTACTGAATAAATTAAAGCAAATAGAGCATAAAACATTTTATTTGGTCTGCTGAAACCTTTTAAAAATGAAAGTATATTAACTTCAATGTATTCTGAAATTCTGTGCAATTTAATACAGCTAGATATTTATTAATATTATATTAATTCACAATTAAATTTCCAAACATTATCTAAATTATGTTTCATTATATTGTTAAAAGTTTATTCTTGGTGATATGGCTGCGATGTTGTAGAAATAAAGAAGGTTTGCTTTAGCTTCCTTCTTTTAAGGAGAATTCTAAGCAAATAAGTTTTTCACGGCACTTTAATGAACCTTCGCTTGAAGCTTCTGCATAAGCTAAAACGTTATACCGTTTCTACAATAAAAAAACTGAATACCACCTTTTAAAGCTGGTGTGTGATTCAAGTATATAACTGATTAACTTTCACTTGACTTATTACTAGTCTGATGCCGATATTTACACCCGGAACTTCTTGGAACTTCAAAAGAGTTCCGAGAATAACTCCCCCGGAAAGTTTTTAAAACAGTCTTATCTTGAATCAATTGTATTTCAGCTTCCAAGTCTCATAAAATATTGACAAATATCGCCAATCTGTCATACAGCTTGCATTTTTTTCTCAGCTGTGAAGACCATAATTTTCTCCGAATATGTTTGTTTTATTCAGGAGTTTAACAAAATAAACGATAATAACGCACTTTTGTTGTTGTTGTTGTTGTCGTGTGACAAGTACAAAGAGAAGAAGAAAGAAAACAAGTCATTTAGGACCAAGGGCATGGAGCACAGCCTGGCCACATCTTCAGCTTTTTCGGTATAGAGGGTGTCATGGCAGCAGTTAAGGTCAATGGTGAAGCGTGAGATGCAGTTGAAGAGATGCCTCGGATTCAGTGGAACTCCTGTGCTGTGCTTGCATTCTGCGTATGTTCTAGATCCGTCAGATATGATTTTCATATACCCCATGTGCCCAGTATGCATTTTGCTGATGGTAGAGGTGATACCACGGTCAGGATTAAGCTGCGGTATGCATTATTTTGTATAATTACACATTAAAGCATGTAATTATACAATACTAAAAGACAGAAAAAAACATTTTTCACTCTATACACTTTACATCACAATATATTTAATTTATTTTAAGATTTTAGAATTTTATATCATTTGTATATATTTAAAAGTAATAATTCTGAGAAGATATAACATATATGATACAACGTTTTTTTTTATTATGTATGTCTTACATGTTTTTTTCAAAAAAAGTAAATTATTATGATTTTCAGTGTAAAAAATTGTAAGTTATTACAAATTTTCATGAGTCTTCTGGTCTCCGCTATCATTAAAATTATATAACACTATATAATTAATTTTCAACTGCCCAACAATAAATGATATAAAATTAATTTTTAAGATTATAAAGTTAATTGCTTCTGGAAGACATCATTCAAATTTACAAGTAAAATAGTAATAAACAACAAATGTTTCTGGATTATACTTTTGAGACAAGATTAGATAAGCGATTAATTTAAGCAGATGAAGGAAATAAACAGTTACACACTTTCTAAATATCTCTGAAATAGCCATACTTTATTTCTTATTTTTAAGATAATAGAAAAGTGCAAGTAATCTGATTGCTTTGAGTCACTTCAGAGTTACAGGAAATATTTATCAAAGTCTGCTCTTAAATTATATGGAAAGCAATTTGATTTTATCAAGACGTCTGAAACACACTCTTACAAAATGGGTTTTTACATAAATTTTCAGGCTGAATAAATTTGAATGTTTTAAACTTAAATGTAATATTGCATCATACTTGGATATTTATCAACAAACACTTATATCTTTCAAAATATTTGCTGATGTTTCATTTATAATTAAATAATTTATTTCTAATATTTGATGTGTTGTGAGTATTGTAACATTTAACTCTAATATTTAGCTGATTATATTTGAGACTTTTTGAGAATTTTCAATTATCCATTTACGTAGGAAATAAATTTTATAAGCAAATGAAAGTCAATTATTTTAATTTCTTTATGAAAAGCTGAATTTTTTCGCATATTGAACTAGAATTCAGTTACGATTATAATTAGGGATTTCCATTATAATAATAATCACTACATTTTAATCTATTTCACACATTACAATTTTCTTTTAAAGTTTTCTACGTGATTCTAAATAATTGCAATGCTTTAGAATTTATAGATTTTATACGGTAAAGATCATAAGAATTTTCACATAGATAATTTTTATTTTAAATTAAATTATATTAATGTATCAAAACACATGCCAGACAAACAAATGTCATTGCATTAATGATAAATAATATTTCATTTATAGGCAAACTAAACTAATGTCCAGGAAAATGAATATACAAGGAATATAAATTTCCAAAGTCTGTGAGTTTTACAATAATGTAACATGCAAAAGGTAGTGTTTTTATGCATATACTTAAAATAAGGCTCTTTCGGGTTAGAGATAAACTTCATGCAAACAAAAGAGTTTTTTGGAAGTTTATCATACAAAATTTGCATCTGAGTGTTCTGTATTAAATCTGTTTATTGTAAAACTCTACATGAAGAAATGCCTTCGTGTATACGTTTGGTTTTTGTTGAAATCCAATCGTATTAATTAAGGAAGGTGGTAAATTTTATTACAATATTGCTATATTGTTGATGGTTGATTTATATTAATTGTAGGATAGGGAAAAGAAATATTGATAGTCACGTGAATCATTGAAAAAGCTAAGCGCAACAGACATTAATAGAAATTCAGAAATTTAAAATATTATTTGAATAGCTTTATAGAACCATTCTATTATTCCAATACGTTAAACAAAATAATTATTAATGGAAATTAAATGTAAAAGTAATTCGAAAATCTTAGATAAACGGGAACAGCAAGGGTTGCAAATGTGTATTCACCAAAATCTGAAAAACATATTCTCTATTTCTAATAGCTGGAAAATAGAAAAAAATGCATATTGAAATTGTAAATATAGACAAAGTTATAATGAACAAAATAATTCTCTCACTTCCCAAAATATCGGTCGCAGAGGCATCGACTGATGAGAGCAATAAATGTCTGCAATCGTCGAATGCCATTTCGTAGTGTGAATTGCATCAAGGACAACTGAGACTCTGGAGAATTTTCAATCGGCACCGATGTTTGTATAGACAGTCAAGGCCAGTTAAGAATCAAAAATCATAGCCGTTGACTCGGCCTTAAGTAATAATGGTATAATGATTTGGATAACAAATCACAATTTATCATTACTTCTAGATTTCAAGCTTCTCCAAAATACATCCATTTATTTTTTTAACTTAGAGTTGCACTAAGAAAGCAGAAAATATGGATTTAATGGGTTGAGAATTCCCCTAGTTTATTAAATTTATTTTGAAATTAAATTTCATCACACACACACGCATACACACAAATGAAGTGTTCATTTATTTCAAAAACATTACTTAAATATTATCATTCTTATTAAGTAATCAATCCAAATAAATATTTTATAAGAAATTATTATGCTGTTACTATGCTTGTGTTATTGATTTATTTTTAAAGACGAGTGTAAAACCAATAAACCTTTTTCCATTTCGAGAAATTTAAGAGAACTATTTTTATTAATCATTATTCCGTATTTAGTTTGGGAGTTTTTTTTAACACTATCGTTTTCTCTCTTCCTGAAATTAAATATTTTTGAATAATATCTTTGGTAATTAAATTCATAACTATAGTTTTATTAACTAAACATTTATTTAATATGTGACTTCATCGAATCTTACAAAGGCATAATTTTTCCTCCAGTGAAAATACTTTCAAGAGCTTATCTTTCAAATCGCTTATAGTACCGGAATATAGTTTTGACTTTTATTTAAAGTTTTTAAAAATTTTGAAACTATTGGCTTAGTAATCAGCAAAATTATTTGTTAAATATTCTATTTCAATTCTTTATTCTCTGTTCATCAAAAGAATGTTAATGATCTTTTGATGAAAAAGACGTAAAAAATCTTTTCGTGTAACTGATTTGTCATCAAATTTTTAAATTTTCTGCAGATTCGAAAAATAACATTATTGTATATTCATAATGTATACATCATGCTGACTTAAAATTGAACGTTTTGGAATAATAACTGAATTTTAAAAAAAAATTACTAAAATAAATAGGTTTTAGTCTCTGTGATTGGATTGGTTTATAATATTTGTAAATGAAATGAAAGACGCCATAAATGAATCAATATTCAGGAGTCCCACTAAAGTCCTCTTTTAATTTCAGAATGGCTGCTCCTATTTTTATAAACGTGATGTCTAGGTATAGTAAATTTAATATGCGCTACCGAATGAGGCACTCAAAGCACCACCTGTTGGAAAAAAGTTGAGATAAGTTTCGCATCGCGAAAAGGGTGAACCGTGAAAAAACATCTCACTTATATGGATATCAAGAATAGAAGGACTAAAATGCGTATTTATATTATCGTTATTAATACTCTAAAAAGGTGACAAATTATCAAAGAAAAAAGAAAGCAATTATATTTACTTAGAAAGAAGAAAGCGTTCTTTAAGGTATTCAAATTTCACTGCTGCCATACACATTGGAATCTTCGTTTGAATTTAACATTATGAGCATTGGATCATAGAAGAAAACAAGTTGACACCAACGTCGATAATGCGTCGTTTAAGGTCTTGCAATGTTTATGGAGAGACCGCACTTACTGCTGTTCTAGGTAACCCCGCAGAAAAAAAAATTCTAGTGAAATCAAGTAAGGCGAAAGTAGAGGTCATTTTTCTTAGCTATACTCAATTATTTGATTCCCGAATTCGAGGCATTGTTTATTGGACGAGGTACTGCTTCACTGGAAATATCTTATGAACAAGTGCTCCGTCATGTTGAAACCATTTATTCCTAAGATTAAACACCAGCAGATTATAAACAAAATCGTGCATTACATTTTGCAATATTTGTAGATAAAAGTGCAGCTAATAAAGTATCTTCACTGATAAATATATCACTGATTAACTTCTTACTGTAAATTGTTCAATAAACGTTAATAGGAAACCTAGCTTGTAGAAAATTCGTAAAATATTTAGGATTTTCCTGAACCCAGTAATGAGTGTGTAGCCTATTGAACATGTCATTTTTTGAAAAGTGTGCCTCATCTGTGTAAAATATATTTGCCAAGGATGTTGGCTTGACCAGTATCTGATTTATAATAAGGTTGCAATATTAATTACGTCACTCCACAGCCCCTTCCAATAAAACCTGCTGAGCAGTTGGTCGGTAATAAGTGTCCGATTTTTGTAGGATTTTTCAAACCCGATTTTTGAGAGGTCGCAGTGTTTACTGATATGTCTTGTTGTACATATTCAGTATATGTGGTTGTATGCTAGTATTTCACGTGGTTATACTCTTTCTTAAACGTTTTACAACAGATAAAATTATTTAATAAGAAAGATGCGCTTGCAGGAAAAATCTCTTGAACTGCCTTGATGCTGATCATGCTTTTCTTCCACATTCACCACACAGTAAATACATCTCAATATATTCACCTTTTGTGCCATGGCTATGATCTTCAATATAATAGAAACCCAAGAAGATGTCTCTTTTATACTTGTGGACTCAAGTAAACAGATATAACCTTTGCTACATGTTTGCATACTACAACAATTTCGAAAGATAAGTGCAATTTGTGTTGAGATCAGTACAAGAATACAACTCTCGCAGCTTGAACCAGTCTTTGAACTAAGAATCACAGGCGATATCACTACGCTACGTTGCTGTGTCCTGTTTAGCCCGAAATATACATTTTCTCCTTTTGTTCACATTTCTTGCCGTAACTATGTAGAAAATCATGGAAATACAAATGCACGTTTTAACCCTACTGTTTTCCACATTCATGTCAATGAAGTACAAAATCGATAACTCACTACAACTTTGCTATTCATATTTCCTCCATTTCGTATCCTTTTCGAGTTACGAAAGCTAACACCTTATTCTTCCCTTTGTATCGCTAAGACTGGCGTCATTCGGTAACGCATATTCAATTTACTCTATCGAAACACAACGTTTATAAAAACAGGAGAAACCGTTCCGAAATTGAGAGGATGATAATGAACTTTTGTGAACATTCCGTAGATATGAAAATAAAATTTGGTACATAATATATTAGGATAGTTTTTATACCTCTGACTTCATGAAAGATAACTCAAGAACTATCCGTATAGATGGGATGAGGAGCTATGTAATTTAAATTTAAATTTTATTTTAAAAACCAAAAGTTAGTGTTATGTTACAGATTGTAATTAAGCTTAAATTATTTCTTTAACAAGTATTTTTCTGACAAATTTTTGAACAGCATATTTTCACATCTCTATGTTCTGCTTTCTCTCTTTCTTTTATTATTTTTTAACCTGGTCTGTACTTTTAATTGTATATTAATTATACAATTTAATTTTTGTCTTAAATTATGAAATAACATTATATATATATATATATATATATATATATATATATATATATATATATATATATATATATATATATATATATATATATATATATATATCTATATATATATATATATATATATATATATATATATATATATATATATATATATATATATATATATATATATATATATATATATATATATATATATATATATATATATATATATATATATATATATATATATATATATATATATATATATATATATATATATATATATATATATATATATATATATATATATATATATATATATATACATATATATATATATATATATATATATATATATACATATATATATATATATATATATATATACATATATATACATATATATATATATATATATATATACATATATATACATATATATATATATATATATACATATATATATATATATATATATATATATATATATATATACATATATATATATATATATATATACATATATATACATATATATATTTATATATATATATATATATACATATATATATATATATATATTTATATATATATATATATATATATATATATATATATATATATATATATATATATACATATATATATATATATATATATATATATATATATATATAATATATATATATATATATATATATATATATATATATATATATATATATATATATATATATATATATATATATATATATATATATATATATACATATATATATATATATACATATATATATATATATATATATATATATATATATATATTTATATATATATATATATATATATACATATATATACATATATATATATATATATATATATATATATATATATATATATATATATATATACATATATATATATATATATATATATATATATGTGTGTGTGTGTGTATGTGTGTGTACTAGAGTATTCGCAAATTGTTAATATATTTTTAATCATAATCTAATCTTAGTAATCTTAATTCATTATCGTGGTCATTAATCTAAAATAACATTGATTTATATACGCCAGATTTTAAATACAAATGTACTTTCAATAAATATTAGAGAACTTTGCGCTTTACTTTATGTATTTATACAGGAAATTATTTCATTTAACAACTGGTTGAGAGGGAGTACTATATTTAATATATTTTCTTAAATTCACGTCACATAATCTTCATTTTTCGTCTTATATTTAACGCATTCGCAATCACATCATTAAAAATATCAAATTTAGATATTCATTCCTCAATATAATTTTAATAATTATAACATTATACTGACTACATATTTCGTTTGATAAATGTATGGTTTTCGACCGAATTCCAGGGAATCATTAAGAATACTTATTGGAGAATTAAAATAGATTTATGATGTAAATCTGATTTCAAATTCTAATTTTTTATTTTATTTTATTTTTTTTATTTTTGTAATTTCTCAACAGAACGTGTAATTGATAGTCTGAATAGCCGAAATTATTTTTTTACTGTAATATATCTTAATATACTGACTCCTTTCTAGTTTGCAATAATAGTTTTCTTGTATTCTAGTTAAGATGTAAAAATTAATAATTTCGTGTGGTTTTCCTTTTTTTGTTTTAAATTTTTTTTTAATATTTGATTTGAATTTATATTTAAAAAAAACAATTTAATTCCAAATAATGTTTAAATTTATTATTTATTCTAAAATCATTTTCCCTATATCCTATTAATTATTCATTTTCTAAATAATTTTTTATCACCAATTGGAACAAATCCCATATTTCTCATTTTGTGACATTATTAACATTCATTTGTAGTAAATATAAAATTTCTAAACTTTTTCTAGAATATGAGCATGTGATAAAAATATATAAATTCCTTGATTATTGCTCGAATTTTAAATTATGGCGTTTATCGAGGAATATATATTTTGAAATAATTGTTGAATATCATATGATATATATATTCTTAATATTTTAAAGTTACTGTAGTGTATGACGTAAGAATAGCATATTCCACTAACTTTATTTAATTGTTCAATTAAATTTTTCAAACACAAACTTATGATTATATATAGTTATTCATGCATATTCTAGTCGCTTTAATGTGACCACCTGTCAAAAGCTATGATACCCAGCTTTCCCGGAGCAGATTGCTGCCAAATAAAAATTAAGAGAGACATTTAGGTTCTAGAAGGTATTCATTGGGATATCATGTCATGCCGTTTCCAGTGCCTTGGCCAGCTGTGTTAGATAATGCAAGCACGAATCCATATGGACCCACAGATTTTCAATTGAGTTTATGTCAGATCAACTCACTGTACAGAAGAGACCTGTGAATTCATCTGTTGCTCTTCAAATCACGCACATATAGCTAGATGTATGACACCTTGCATTGTCCTGTCGGTAGATTCCTAAGGAAAATTAATGCACATATAGAAGAAGGCATGGTCTTAAAAGACAAATGCTTATTTGTAATGAGCCAATTTACCTTCCACAATGATAATTGAACCCAGATATTGCCAGGAAAATATTCCCCAGTACATAATACTCCCGCTTTATGTCAGGATGATTTCAACAATGGTTGCAGAATGTTTGTTTTCAGAGACTGATATTGTTTTCACCAATGTCCATCTTCCCGATGGATCATAAAACGTGACTTAGCGGAAACGCTACCTAAAGGCATTGAGTTTCGGTATTCATGTGCAAATTCAAGCCAACGTCGTCATTGAACAACAGTCATCATAGGTGCATGGACCAGGGATTTGCTTCTGAGGACCGGATGTAGGAACCAACATTACAGTAATTGTACAGTAATTTTTTGAAACAGCGTTTGTAGCCCCTTGGTTCAACTGGCTGGTATCCCTTGTCATCATTAATTGCTCAATAGTAGCGTGAATTTTTTTGCCCGAATCTATATCACCGACAGTAGTTCACCTCTGTCATCTAAAGGCCATAGTGCACAACATTTGCTAGGTTGATGATTTCAGTCTCATTTTGTAATTTAAATCTTTACCGCAGCAGTAAGTAAACATTTCTGAAATTTAGCTGTTTCAGAAATGCTTCCACATTTATACCAAAAGCCAATGATTATTCTCTTTTGAACACGTCAGATAAATTACTCAGTTCTTACAGTTCCTACAACGATTGAAATATTTTCCTAAGATGTCACTGAAGTCTGTGTTCATACACACACATATCTATCTATCTATTCTGAGTGGATACATGTTCATAGTAGCAAAAAATAGCCTGACGCTAATACTTTTTATTTGGTACATGAAGTAGTTTCTGTACAATATAATGTACACCACTTTTATAATTTTCTTTTATAAAAAATTCATTTTAGCCAAATAAGCAATCAAAATATATTTTATTTTATTGCTAATAAAAATACGCACTTAAAGTTAGTTAGTATTTCAAAATTTTGGGTGTAATTCTATGTTGTAAAAAGTACAGTTATTAATGAAACAAATATAGATTTAATTATATCGACATCTAATTACTTTTGAACATTATGTTTATAAATTTTGTCATTTGCTTAAATAAAATATTTCAGTCACTTTTAAGTTTCTTTGAACAATAGTTCGT
This sequence comes from Latrodectus elegans, assembly GCA_030067965.1. Taxonomy (NCBI): domain Eukaryota; kingdom Metazoa; phylum Arthropoda; class Arachnida; order Araneae; family Theridiidae; genus Latrodectus; species Latrodectus elegans. Next base: position 33,736,877 of record CM057812.1, read on the forward strand.
ACCATATATTTTTTCAACTACAAAAATAAGAAAATGCTTCAAATCTTTTCGAAAACTCCCTGAAGACCATCTATTAAATCTGAACCATTCTTCTGTATTAAAATAAAAATTTATACTAGAAAAATAAGCAAACCAAATAAGATTTTAAGTTTAGCATAATTAACCTGAAGTTCTTAAACTCCAATTTAATAAATGAAAAAAATGGATACTTCCGTAGATGTAAATGAATGTAATAGTTGTAGAGTAATCAGTAGCTTAGAAAAAAACTTAAAAATTTGCTTTGAAGCTAAACTTAATATCATTATTCCATTAATTCATTAGATTATATTATGTAATTTTTAAGTTTACTCTCATATATACTTTTATTGATAAATATAACATTAACTAATATTATTATTTCAAATTCTCTTGTGAAATCTTTAGGATTCAGTTCAATTAACTAAAACTTCTTTTCAAATGTTTCTAGAACCTTATAATTGAATTAAAAAAACATTCTTAAAAATACGAATAATGGTATAATTTAACTGCATTTTCAAATTACTTTGAAGCACAAACACTCACACACACATGTACATATATGTATGTATGTATGTATGTATGCGCGTGTTAAATATATTTTCTTAAGTTATTTTATGCAACACAAAATTTGAGAAGCAGAAAAATCTGTATTATCCATGTTAGCAAATTAAGTCTAAAATAAGAAATTAAAGCTATACTGATATGTAATAAGACAAACATTTACGTTTAGTGTTGTATTTTCTATATCAACAATACAAGCAAACTACTTTTTTAACACAAGCAAACTACTTTTTTAACGCAAGCAAACTACTGGTATCCAAAATTTACTGTAAAAGAGGTCTGGCTACGTATTCTGCTTATTCATTCTTTAAAGAGAATCAAACTTACGAAGTGTTTTAACGAAGAATAAAGCAGTAACTACTTTCTATTGTATTAAAAAAATAGTCAATACAAATAATTAAGAGTTTGTTATAATAAACTGTATTATATGAATATTTAAATTATATAATGAGACATAGTTAAAAATTTAAAATATGTGAAAAATCAATATCTTGAAGGGTGGTTCACGAACATTGAAACAACTCATTCTCGCACTCTGTGCACTTATTAATGTTCATATACACTGCCTGACATTGAAAATACAAAACCAAGAAACAGTGGCAAGAAAATTATGTCAATTTCAGAGTAGATTCACCTTATCATGTTATGAAAGGATGTAAAAGTCACAGCTCTCCAGAGCACGTAAGATATGATAAAAAGCGTGGAACAGTCAAAGTGGGCAATATTCATACCATTATTGCTGCTTAGAAGATAATCGCCTAAAGTCTGTTCTTGTCGCAAAGAACGCAAGTAATCGCGAAGTATTTCAGGCCATCATCGACGGACTCAATTCCAGCACACAGAGGAGTTTACGAGGAAGACGGTGATCGGAGTGAGAAGGTCGCGTAGAGTTTTATGGAAAACTGCATCTGAAAGACATTTTGAAGCATCCAAAGTGCACCGGATATGGTGAAGATGTTTGGAAGAAAGAGCTATGGAACGCATTTACTGGGTACCAGTTAAACCATAGTGGTGTCAGTACTCGTGGATAGACGCCTCTAACGTTGTGGAAGTTGAATATTCTGCAAGGTGAGCAGTTGCTTCCCTGGATACCATGATTGCTATATCTCTCACCGATTGAATACGTTTGGGATATGAATTGATACCATTTGCAGACTCAGCCAGTGCCTCATTCTGAAGGTGCACTTTGCCAAATCGTTCACAATGAATGAAGAGCCATTCATCAGTACGTCATTCGTACTCTTATTGACTCTGTGTTTTAACTTGTTGCTGCATAATTCGCCGTCCACATTGGTCATACTACCTACCGACATGCCCTGTTCTCATTGTATTATTCATATCATTTTCAAATACAGGCCACTTATTGTTGGTAGCTGCCTCTCTCTGTTTGAGGAGCTTCTCCACTTTCAGGCAACTATATCTTTATGTTCCATTTTCAATGCCAGGCAATGTAATTCAGATAAAAAAAAATTTACTGTATAGTAAAAATCATCAATATAGGGAAAGCTAATAAGGAATATTAAACAGTATTATAGGATATTATTATTGGAAAATCTGTTTCAAACACAGTTTAAGACAATATGAGAATATTTTAAAATATATTCTATATATTTATCAATTTTTTTTAATTTCCTTCATATCACTTAATGTTGCATATTAAAGAGGACATTTATTAAGGTATTTCAAATTAAAAAATATACAAAATAATCTTAGAAAAATGAAATAAAATTATATAAGAAAATGTTTTATTTAACGACATTGAGAGATTATGTGAACTAAATACACACATACAGTATTTAGTAGAGTTAATAATACGCGTACAGAATGTTAAGTAAAACTGTGTGAATGTAAAGATAAAATATTTAGTAGTGTTAAATATTCAGATATAAAGACAAATAAGCACTTAATTTCACAGTAACTACAGGATTTCTTTCAAGGTTTAATATCCCTCTTAACTTTAGAAAATTTTACAATAGTATTTTAAAAGTTTCAAAACTAGATTTTGCTTTTGCTTAGTTTTTAATTTATTATTCTGGTTTTTGTACAATTTTTTTTCTCCTGTGCAAGAAAGAATTATATCTTAAGCCACTTTTGCCTTGGAGTGATGAATCAAATATTTAAATTTCGCTTAAAACATTAAAAATTAAATTAATTTAAAAAATATATTAACCTCTTTTATTTTGCGTTATTCCCAAACTTAAAAACAAAAGTTAAATTATTTCAAAAACAAAAATGCTTTTTTTTCTGGTTCTCAAAACATATTAATAAATAATTATTCTTTACCAGATGATACATAATACATGTTCATTCTTTATATTTTATTGTATTTATTATATATTATTTGATAGTATTTTATACATTTTAGTATCTACATTTTTATAAATTTCTTATAAAGGAAGTACTAGAAAATGTTAACCAAACTAATACCAAATGTATACATTTTGAAACTAAATCATCTATTTGTTTAACTTTTCAGAAAAATTTATCTTCATGTTTAGTTCAATCAATCATATACATCAAAGCAAATAGTTCATATAAATTAGAAATTTTTAAAACCGTAATGATTTAAACATTGAAATCTTAGGAATGTATATTTTGTGCAAGAATATCCTATATAAAAGATAGAAATGAAATTATTTCTGAGTGAAATGCTAATACACTTACTGCTAATAGTGACAGATATATTCAATAATTTCTACTTGAGCACACTCACTCCATAAAGGCACACACACAAGTTAACTCATTCTATTAAGTACAAAAGCTAATCAGAGCTTTTTCAAAGAGCTTAATGGAAAACGACTGTTTCAAGATGATAGCATACTGTGCCCCTAAGTGACATGCCATAAAGGAAATTATACACTAGAGGAGAGACAAGTTCATGAAATCAATATTAAGTTACTGCCTAAAACATTTTGATGCTACTTTGTCTAACTTCATTGAAATTCTTATTTAATAATTTATTCGCATATATTCATTTATTTTCCTGGTAACAATAAAATTTTGATTGTTTTAACTGTGTAGGCACATATATCTTGACGGCTACTATAATATCTATCTCTGCCTTTGTGAATCTACTTTTTATAAGCACTGAAATAATCACATAAACTTAAAATTTTACAGCCATCATACCTTCATGAGTTTTTTTATTAATTTATTTATGAATTTTTGATTTATTATAATATTTAAATTTAAGTTAAGATATTTATTTCTTAGTAGAAGAACAGTTATAAATAATTTATTTAGTCTCTGAATTGTGGAGAAAAATATTTTTGCCCTCATTTACTGAGACATTATGTTCATTATAACACACACACATACATATTATATGTGTGTGTGTGTGTGTATACTAGCTGACCCTGCCACGCGTTTCTGTGGCACATTTAATCAATTTTTTACTATTTTTTTGGTACAATCAAATTCACATTTTCTAAAACAATTTAAAATAGATTCATTCATATGAGATTGAAAATAAAGCGTTTCGCCAAAATTCCAAAGTATTAGGTAAAGCATTGAAATGTTGAAATTAAACACTGACCAGCATAAACTTTCTGAATTTACATTTTATTCATCTTTTGTTAAATTATAATTTGTAATCAGTGACTTACTTACAAAATATACTATATAAATTAAAAACGTAAAAAAATAAATGTTATAAATGAGGTAGAAAACCTTGACATCGAACTATTATTTTTTCAATTTTAAATTATTAAAGTAAAAATTATCTAAGTTCTACTTTCTGTGCAACATTCCTGGTTAACCTGTCTTTCGCTCACACGAAGAGATTTGATGGTTTTCTTACACGTGAGCTGGCAACATATAGCTGTCCATATGAGAAACGTGTTTTCCAAATCCAAGCAGCAAATAGACAGTGTTTGGCCTTGAGATTTATTTATGTTCATCGCAAAATCTAAGCAAATCGGAAATTTTAGCCTTTTAAATGCTTATGATGATTCTTACGCTATCAGTGAAATACGTGGCAACAGGACGATATCTCCTTTAAATTTTCCCATCAAAATTGTTGCTTCGAGAATATTTTCGGTCATTTTTTCTGAATAAACGTTTACCGTTACATAATTGAGGTGAGTGTAAATTACGTAGAAGAATAATTAGTGAACCAATTTTAAATTCAAAATCATATGGTGGCATTACTGGCATGTCCAGAGAATTTAAAAATTCAGGTGGAAAGTTTATGGCTTCGTTTTCATCAATACCTGTGAAGATTGATTTAAAAGACATCAAATTACCGGGTAATATCTGTGGTATGTGGAACTTAATTTTGTTCACATCAATGCTTCTTTTTACCAAAATATCACGATTACAGAGCCAATTGTGATCTAAATAATTATTCAATATATCTGGAAAGATACTCAATTAGTTCATTTGTCGTTTCAAGAACATTGCAGAAATTATCTGGTAATTTTATGTATTGTGTATTTTGATGCAACTCAATTTCAGCATTTCCAATATCCAGCAATTGGTTAGAAAATACTTGTACCGATGTATCATTTTGCAATTGTTAACGCATATTCTTAATCAATCGAAATGTCTCGACACTTGTCCCTAAAAACGATTGTTTTAAGCATGCGTTAATCTTATCAGCAAAAAAACAGAGTGAGGAATAACTGGTAAAGTCTGCCAGAAATCACCAGAGAATACCACTGGAAAGTTTATTGTTGCCCTTCAAATTTTGCATAGTTCAATTAAATGCTTCAAGTGAATATTTATGAGTGATACTACAATCATCCCAAATTATAATTGCACACTTTTGAAACACTGTTGCCATTCCATATTTTTAATGCTACACATTGATTTGGTTTGTTATGAATGTCGAATGGCAACTTCAATGCTGAATGTGCTGTTCGTCCACCATCTAACAAAGTTGCAGCAATGCCTGACGATACAATTGCCAAAGAAATTTTCTGTTGGGGTCATATCTTTGCAAGAATTAACGATATTAAGAATGTCTTACAGGTTCCACCAGGTGCGTCTAAGAAAAAAAAACCACCTTGGTCAGCATCAACGATCAATTATCCGATTATAAAAAATTTTTTGCTCGTCTGTCAGTAATGGCTCATTATTCGCAATGATTGTAGCTAAGTCAACGTCATTGTACAGTTTTGCTCGTTGCTAATCAGTGTTAGCCAAGTCGGCAGCTGAGTGATCAGGTGATGGTATTCCATAATGACTAAGTGGCAAATTTCAAATTAAAATACATAAAGCTTCGATCAACACTAATGCTTCATCATACATCTCTAGTGTGACATCTAAATTTGGACATTGATTTGTTTGTCTTATTCAATGCAGTATATCTTCTGTCATATAATTCTTATATTTTCCCCACAGAGTCGATGATTATGTTGGAAAACATGTTGTCAAAATTATTGAAACAGTTGACGTATATTATTCGGTGTGGATGTCAACGCTGCATCAGCAAGTGTCAAGTCCCAATGATTATCTGCTTTCAGTAGTTGCAACTTGCACAACATGCATCTTGATATTTAATGAACATTCGAACTGTTCGCAAATATTCGAAAGATGTTAGTCCGGGAATATTCAATAGCAATAAACGCAAAAAGAAGCATTCATGTTGTTTAGGATGTGCAGTGTAAAGTTGCTCTAATATTCTAACTTTAAATATGCCTGGGATCGATGGATGTGGTTTTCCTTGCTTACGTGGCTCCCATTTTTTTCCTATTTCATTGCATGTAAAATAGCGTGGAACATCGGTATATAATAATGTTTTTGATAATTGGCCGAATACATCAGATTTTTGACATAATGTTAAGAGTTCATTTAGTGTCGTTTTTGGTGTCTCAAATGCTATTTGGAGAATATTTTCTTCGATAAAATGTACTCGTTGACCGTTTTCAAGATGTACCGCAAGATGCTGGACAGAAGGTTCTCTTTCGTGTATGGGAAAACTGAAAATACGCCAGATAACTTTGCTGCTGCTTATGTGTCTACCAATCTGTTATCTTATTATTTCGTCATTTTTGTTTATATTTTGTGCTTCAAATATGGCCAAGTCACTACCTTTATTAACATATTTACAGATGTACTTAATGGATTTGACGGAGCTGTAAAACTCGACATTAATATGAGCCTGATACGCTTTTGACAGCAATGGTGAGTGTGGAACTACCCACCGATTATTACTTTCAACTTCATTTCTATAATTCGACATTTGCATTGTAAATGTGTGACCACTATTCTCAAGATCTCTGCGGGGATACAGTGTATAAACATCGATATCCGTAATAGTATCATTGGCTTTCGAGAAAATTTTCTTACACCTTCCTTCTTCTCCGCATGGTGATGTCAAGTTAAAAGCACCGCAAGGTCCATGGATCATGTGACTGGTAACAATATCAAACAATTCTGAGTCAGTTAGTGGATCCAGAATTTCAACAGAAATGATTTGGTAAATTTCTTCTGGACGGATTTTATCTTCAAGCAAGCTGAAATATGAGAATGAGGCAAACCTCGCTTTTGCCAATCAATAGAATATAGCCAACAACTTGTGTTACCAAAAACTGAATATTTTACTATTAGATGAAGTAAAGATTTTAACTTTTGCTTGAACATAAGTCCAACGATATCATGGCGATGTATTGATTGTTGGCCTGGTGAAAACAAACTTTTCATTTCTTCCTAACTTTGATTACATGTAAATATAATAAACAAAACAAGTCGACCGTAATGACGTACATAATTCAACGCGTCTTGTATGTATTACTGCATGATCCGTGGACTGCCTATGTAACTTGAAGATAAAATACACGCAGTTCCGATGTCATTGGCGTTTAAATTTTCATCGATGTTTCCGATGATAGCATCCCGTAAATGGATGTATTCCTCTGATCTTAATTTAGCCTGGTTGATTTAATATATCGTAAACGTTCACTTTCGATCTTAGCGAACATATTCACAACGTATTCATAGAATATTTGACGATATTGAAGGATATAATTATATTGATTAAGTCTAATCATCAATCGATGCGCGTAGTACTTCATTGAACTAACTTTTTTATTTATTTCATTACCTAAAAAAATTAGTTATTATATGGTTACAAAAATTACGAGTAAGAAATTAAAATCACCAAAATAAAGAATTAATATAGATTGTTAAACGTACCAGTGATCGGAACACGCTGAAGTTGTTGATGTGATATTCATCCTGTGCTTGCCAGAATATTCGGTGATACTGAAGGGCGTCATACGAACGATGAAGGTCTGAAATTATATGAACAGTGCTGTCTCGACGTATAATTTTATGGCCTCTGTTGTTAACTGGATCACCAACCATAATAACAGCAACTTCATCCATGGTTGACGCGTTGAACCTGACAACATATTCTCCTGATGGTACTTTGTTGGCATTGTGATGAAGATTTGATAATTATCATTTTTAGCTGAGGCGATATGGATAAGTTGAATATAATTTTCAAAAAAGTCTTCCAAAGATTCCACAATTGCTCTCTCTTCTACTTGTTCGATAAAATTATGCTGGCAGAGAGATGTCACGCATTCCTCACAACTGCCCATAAAATAAATTTGGAGAAACTTTGGATCATCATTAGGCATTGGCATTAATGACCCAATATTGTGGTACATTTGGCCTTGGATTTTGAAAGTAGTTTCAAAATTATTTCCATCAGATTTTAGATCGCTAGTTTTAGTTGCACCAAACAACGTCATTTTGAAGCAAGAATTGGATTTGCGTATCTTACGTAAAAATAACTTCGAATCATCTGATTCGCCAGCAAGAAATGATTTTAAAGGTTACGGTGGAATAGGAAGAGGTGCCAGTACAGCTTTTCCAGATGCACAACACATACCGGTCGTTTCATTGCTGAATTTTAATGCTCTTAACAATATTGGCATATTTTATCTAATGCACCAATAATAGTTTTAGGATGTCAGAGTAATTGATGTTTGGTGCATATTCGAACGCAAGGCGAGCGAATGTTGCACATGTTAATGCACGGTTTGCTTATTGTCGCTCTCTGTCACGTTCTCTAAATGTGGCTATGTGCCGTTCTTGCGCCGATCTTGTTCTCAATATATTTTGTCGTAGACGTTCATCACGCTGTTCTCGAAACTCTTGTCTGCGAATTTCTGCTGTTCTGATTCATTGAGCTGCGTTTCTTGCTGCAATTTGTTCTTTTGATTCATGAGCTCTATTAGTACGCATACTTCATTTTTATTATACTGACTGTTAAAGTTAGATTTTTTCGTGGTATTATACTGAAATAAAAATAATTAAAATAATTTATCATTTGAATGAATAAATTAGATCAAAATGTACGGCCGAATAAATTAATAATTATCAAATTATAAAAAAAATTAATAATTATCAAATTATAAAATAAAAATATATAAAAAAAATAAAAGGCTATCAAGAAATACTTACATGCTTTCGAGGTGGTATGAAAATTAGTAGTAGAAAACAGTAATAAATAAAATTTTATTTTATTATTTATAATATTAAAAATAATCAAACTGAAAACTGCACAATAATTATTCTATACAAAATATAATTATCAATATAATTCACGAAAAATTGTTACAGTATGAATATGTTGAGAATAAGAGCGAAAATGACGTATGGTTATGTTGAGAACATAACCGAAAATGACTTGAAATCTACAAATACTGTAATTCAGATGAAAAATATGTGTTAATGATATGATTGCTCAAATAAATCATGAAAATATATATGTAAAATCTATATTCAATAACTCGCTTGCCAGCGCACATTAATTCTGGAATATTGTACCGCCATCTATTAGGAATTTAGAGAACTAACCGATAAATAAACACTAATGTCGTATTATAAACATTTAATTTACAATAATAAATATTGAATAAAAACTATTCTATCTTTTAAGTTGTACCGCATTATTAATGGTTACAACCACGCTCTTGCACGCGCAAGTTAATTCTCGAAGATTGTATAATCTAGAAATATAAACACGACGCCATCTGCCGGATACCTGTGCAACTTAGATGCAAAACCGCCGTCTATTAGGAACTTATAGAACTAACCGATAAATAAATACTAATGTCGTATAATAAACACTTAATTTGCAATAATAATTACTGAGATCAATAATTATGATAAAAAACTATTCTATCTTTTAAGTTGGACCATATTATAAATGGTTACAAAATTTTAGCAAAATCCGTTCAGTAGTTTCGGAGTTTATCGCGAACATACATCGTGACACAAAATTTATATATATATATATATAGATAATTTATTATTAGACAATCTATTATTTTATTTAAATAACAAAAAAACTCTTTCTTTTACACATTAAAATTTATACAAATTTAGATAATTTGTGGTTACATTTCATAGTCATTATGTTGAGAAATAACAAAAAATAAATCCGAATAAAATTTGAAATATTTGGTTTTTAAATTAGAATTGTTTTTAGGTTGTGTTAATAGGAAATTGGGAGAACTTTTGTTAATTTAATTTGCTTATCAAGAAATGAATTTGTCAGTTTACTATCAAACCCTAATTGTAATAAAAATAAATTTTCTTTAAATTTTTTTAATTATAGTCATATATGTAATGTTTGCAAAATGTTTAAGGTTCAAGGTAAAAGTTATATAGATTTTTTAAAAATTTATATTTTAATCTGTCAATCAGTTTGATATGAAAATTACAAAATCAAATTACCTCAAAACTACTAGAATAAGAAATAACCAGAAAGTACCAGTCTTTAACTATAAGATATTTAATTATCTGTTGTAAGAGATAAAAAAAAAACCATATGAGATACCTTAACTTCTTTTTTTAAGTTATATTTGTGTGTAAAAAAAAGACATTTTAAAGTAATAAATCATTAAAGATGGAATTTTTTTTTGTGTTACATTTTTGAAAGTGTATTTTGAGGATTTTGATTAAAATGTCACGCAAAAATTTATTTGTTCTTCTCGAAAATTTTAAACTAATTTTAAATCCAGAAATGCAGATTCTTGGTTCAAAATTGTATAATTACGCAGAATTCAAAACATTGTATTTAAATTCATATGATTGGGACAATCTTAAATTTATTTTCTTTTTTTGAAGTACAAACTCGTTTTTTTTGTTTAAATAAATAAACATCATTCAGGCAAATCAGTCATTTGTAATGAACCTGGAATAATCCATAAAGAGTCCATTGTTTCGTTTACATTTGACTCAAAATCACAAGCAAGTATAATAAATAAATATGTACATTGCTTCGTTTACACTTGACTCAGCATTATAAGCATATATAATAAATTAATATGGACAAAACTTTTTTAATATACATGCGTGTGGTTTATATGCTTAATGCAATTAATTATTCAGATTCAGATTTGTATCTCCGTGTTATTTGCCGATCATCCATGCGTTTTTGAATTATAGAGACTGTGTAAACAAAGCTTGATGCATATTACTCAGTCCCCAAATTACAACATACTAAATGAAGAAGTAAAAGTATATGTGGTATACAACGTGATTAATTATGATAAGATATGATAATCATGCATATAGGTGTGTATGAGAATATACCGGATGGTTATAGTGACAAGTGCAAAGTGGAATGCAGAAAATAGTTTAACTATTTGAAGTTTAATACTAATTTGATTCTTAGCAGTTTATCTATATTTCAAGAAATATACATCAAGTGCCATTTCAGTAAGTTTCTGAGCTCAACGGAGGAAACAATAGTAGCCTATAAAGAGTGATGATTATACTTCAAGGAAATTGGTGATCATTCTTGCAAATCAGTTATCTGTAATGAATCTGGAATAGCCACAAGGAATTTGTTTCATTTACACTTGACTCAAGACCACAATCGATTATGTAGTCAATAGTGTGATGAAAAATGAGCAGCTTGTTCAAAAAACGGAACATTTTCTTTACTCTTCAGTCTGAAATGATTGCTTTCAAATTTGCTGACTCCGTGTTGAGAGAAACTGTTGATCTGTTGCATCATGCATCGCCACACTAGTCATGCACACAGTATTATGGTTTGAATTACTTTAGATTCCTCTCCAGCAACCTTCTAGCTGGCATTGTGGTTACATTGACAAGACAGCGCTACATGGCTATGATATTATGATGAGCCCTGGTTTTCTTCACATACTTTCATTACCTACGATAAGAGTTATAATCGAAAAATTAAAATGCGTGACCACATGTGGCACGTATCGTTCTTAGATTTTTGTTTACTCACCACACTGAATTGCATCTTTGACGTACTTGCTCTCAGAAATTACTTTTCATCAAGTTTCAATTGAAAGCTTGAAATCTATGCTTTCAAGACAAATGGTTCCGGTAACACGAAACACAGCTACACCAGATCAACTATGGCATTAATTTGTAGATGTGTGGATTGTTGTATCCCTATGATACTTTCAAACCCTCTTTTTCCTGTGATAAGGTGTGTGACAGCTATTATATCTAATCATAGTAATTAAACTAACTACTGATTTTTTCATTATTCATATTTCATAAATTTAGTAATTTCAATTATTTGAACATTACGTATCTTGTTATGTGCGAAATAAGTTTTGTAGTAAAATCTCCGATTTTTTTTTTATGATATTGCATTTAACTTTTGTGAGTTGTATGCTTAATATATATTTACTTTATAATAAACTTATAATTTATACTATTATAATATATTTTCTTTCAACAAACCACATTTTATTTTACTGAATTATATGTTTCGTTAATTAAAATTGTCATGGAATACATGCTATTATTAGTATTTGCTATTTATGCTGATTTAAATATTTTTAGTACAACTTTTACAGTAGAGCTACGCTATTGTAGTATTAAACAAGTTGTGCTTAAGATATAATTTTTATTAGTAAAATTAAAAATTAATTTCTGCAAATGCTCAATAGCATTCACTATATCATATCTTTTGTGCTTTTTGTACTTTGAGTTCTTAAAACATTTTATTTTCTAATTTTGTAGAACACTTCGCATTAATGAAATTAGCTTTTAGATTAAAAAAATTATAACCTGTACAATTTTACTAGATCTTATTTTCAACACATCAATAATATTCCTGTGTAATAAGTACACATTTTGTTATCTGTTAGCTTTTGCCATCATAAACCTCATGTCCTTACTATTTGTATTTCTCTTCTTGATTACTGATTTTTATATTTTTTGAATTAGCACAACCGTAACAACACTTTAACATAAGTAAGTGTTTAATGCGGAAATATACAATTAGTTTTAATTTATTATTTAAAATCACGTGATATTTTCTAAACTTTTGTACTTTGAAAAATGTTTGCTTCCTAAAAAATTAATTTCTTATGCTAATAAATGACCTACATTCATAAATTTTCAGGTTAGCATTGTATTGTACCTAAACTTAAATGTGGGTTTGGAACACTCTCACATCATAAAGCGTTTTAAAATTCTGAACCATTATCGGGTGACTAGGTCACATCTGAGCTGAAATTCTCTTCTCCAAATATTTTCCTGACTTTAAAATAGGATCATTTAAATTATTGTCCTATTAGCTTATCGAGCTGTTTTCATAAGATGATCGAGTATATGATTAATGATCAACTCATTTCTCTTTGCAAACTAACAGGTATATCTATAAGCAGCAGAGCAGAGTGGTTTCTTTCAAGGTACATCCATTTCAGACAACATTTTTTTATCAAGCAAACAATATAAAGATCGTGTTTCTTTCAGAAGTTATATTGTAAACTTTATTTTTGGACACTGAGAAGGTCGACAGTCAAATATTGTAGAAGTCCAGACTTCAATTCACATGAGCAATATCAAGAATATTTTCTTCAGTTTCTCACATGTCTAGGGTCACAGTGGTTGTATGGAAATTAGAAACAGAGATTTCCTGGCCAAATCTTCTCTTTCACTTACAATTAAACTTGATACCATTCTACCCAATTCTTTTCTTAAAATCATTACCAAAAAGAACATTATTACAGAATGGAACTCACGTTTCGTTTCCTCTCCCAATTGTAAGTGGACTAAATATTTTCCCCTTTATTGCCTGCAGAATTAAGAACCACTGGTTCTACACTAACTACAAAATTACTCAATATCTCACTGGACATGGAAAAATCAACAGCTACCTGCCACCGTTTTCATATTAAAAACTGTGACGTCTGCATGTGCAACTCCGGGATTCACAACCATTCACACATTCTTCTTGAATGCCCATCTCTTTCACAAGGAAGGAGCGAGAAGTAAATACTTGAATAACTGAGGACCTCCGATTTTGGCGGACCTCGTGAAGAAAGAAATTTATGTATTTTTTGAAAAATTAAGCATGCTGTAATCTAACTCCTATTTTTTTTTTCTTTTATATCTCATTTTTTTCTCAATGCCTTCTTTTATTTTTAATTTTTATTGTTTTTTTTAAATCCTGATACATTTTTTATTTTTGATTTGTTATGTAGTAAATTTGTTGTACCTTTGGTCTCTGTGTGGTATTCTTTGTTGCACAGGGAGATATTTCTGTTTTCCCAAATATTATGGCTATGGGATTCTTCAGACATTATATAGTCTTCATTTCAGTGGGAACCATAATGTATTCAAAATTTCTTAGTTCAAAGTTTTAAAATACATTTTGAGATTACCTTGTCAAGGACATTTGATTAAGCTGAGGCGTTTTTTAGGGTAATGTGCTTAGGGTAACACTTTTCATCAACTGTATTTCCAAGATTCTATATTTCCTTATGCTATAAATATAGTTTATGTGGATGGTTTACTAATTTCTCGTCAAATTTCAGATATACAATTAATTTAACGTTAGTTACAGATTTCTCTAGGTTAGATTATGGATTGCTGAGATGAAAGTGGTTATGATATCTCGCTAATTAAGACCAGTTGCATCCAGAGTTTTATAAGAAACAAGGTCTCTATCTTGATCCTAATATCTCCCTGCAAAATGATTCCATTATTGTTATTAACACTGTACGATACATTGGGATAATCTTCGGTAAGAGTCTTTTTTTCTTACAGCATATATTAAATGGATGCAAGAAATTTGAATAATCTCTTAGCATACTAAAAGCTCTTTCCAACACATTTGGGGAGGTATTCGAACCTCATTATGCAAGATAGCTCTTTCAGTTATATTATCCTACATTAATTATGGCTATGTAGATATTTGTTTTGTTTAAAATATCTGCTCGAATATGGTTACACCTGTTTTACTTTGCGAGACTTTGTAACTGCAATGAAGAACTTCACACCTCAAATAATAAGTCTTTGTGTTGACTGCAGCACACTTTCTTCGAAAGTGCGGTATTATTTTAAGTATTATTTCAGGATTTATAGTACTCCAAACCACCCATTAAAAACTACTATTAAAAATTCACCATTGAAGAGACTTTTTCACCGATCTCTTACTGCTCTTTTTAATTTCATGCTAGGACTCTGCCATTTTTATTGGAGATCAATATTTATTTAACTGTAGGTCAAATTGCTGACTATTTATATATTCCTTTATGACATTTTACGCAAGTACTTAGTTTGTAAATTTTTGCTCTGTTTAGCAAAGAAAATGCTGCTTCCATAATTTTCAAGCAAATCGTATGCTTTCATTGGTGTTAATTTCATGATTACTACTCTATTTTTACTAATGGAACAGAAATGGAAGGATCTATTGGATGTCGTATTGTTTGTGGCACCATTTTCTATAGTTTTCTTCCTTCTGACTGTGTGTATTATATTTAGATTGCTGACTTTACCGCCCTCCTGATATCATTTCACATTATTAATTATTTTCACCGTCACAAATTCTGTATTTATACTTATAATATGAACGCTGGGAATTAGCTTAACTTTATTAAGCATTTTTATTCCATGATAAATGAAAATCTTAATTTTGCTAAATCAAAAATCTCATAATGGTTTTGAAATTCTTTTTTCCTAGTCAAGCTGGTATTGCCAAAAACGGATTAGCCGCATTCGCTGTTAATGCAAGTAAAGATCCTATTAACCAAGCAGTCATATATACCGACATCAAAAAATAGTCTCTAGCTATTCTAATTCTGCTTGGAGAATTTCTGCAATCAGCAAATAGAAATCAAAATTTCTGTATTAAACCTTTAATTCGGAACTGGAACATTATCACATACTATTGTGGTGATCTTCATTTTATAGTGACTACGGATTTGTAACACTAGTTTGACGGGTAGTTATATTTTATTTAACGAACCAGCATTCCTATGTTTGAGTTGATTTAAACTAAAAGTGTATTTTGCCTTATTTTAAGTGAAATGTAAACCTTTATAGTTCTAGAATTTGAATTTAAAACAAATTTTTCATGAAATACCATGGGAATTTTAAAGTTGATCTCTAAAAGTAATGCGTTGTTAGTAAGATTATTTCAAGATGAATGATAATTTTTGTTTAATTCAGTTTTTATTTCTTATTAATGTCTTTTTTATTTTTTTAACGTTTACTCAGAGTTAAAGCGCAGGTGAAAATTAAAATGCACACCCAGGCAAGGGCTGTCAAGCTATAAAGGTGAATTTTGTGATCCACCTATAAGCAACTTATCTAAATATTTTGCAATGGGTATCAAATATATTTCAAAATGTAAGAAGTATATTTATCAATATGTCAAATCATATTAAAATTTTAGTACTAATATTCAAAAGTATATCAGCTGAAGTTTATTCAGTTTCTAAAACATTAGAAAATTCAGCTAAACATAATAGTATTTAAAATCTATGATTCTGAAAATTATAGTAAATATTATATAGGTTTAAGATTGGGAAATTGCAAACGTAATAAAAAATAGATTTTTTAGAGACTTTTATTTTACTGAGCACTTGTGGAAATGTAGAAATTTGATTCATTGCACCAAATAGAATCCTTACTGAAGTGAATACTTCATAGTAACAAATTTTAAAATAATAAAAAACCTAAAATTTTTAAATATGCCTATTTTTGTTTAGATAAGAATAAAATATTAGAAAGGTTTTTGAGGAATATAAGATCAAATATTCAGATTCATATACTATTCCTTTATCTGTATAATAAGAAAGTACATGATAAAATATTATGAAAAAATCTTGCATTATCAATAAGTATTATATCCACAAATATTTTCACTATAAATATTTATAGAAAACATTTACTGAGAACAGAAATATTTGAACTCAGCTTAGGGAATTATAATTAGAGTTTTATAATCTCTGTACTAGCGAAATAAAATATATAAAAAATACGAAAGTAATTTTTTTTTGAATAAATAGTTATTATGTGTATAATGTCATAACACCTTGTCTATAAAATTTACTAACCACTCATTTATAATAATATAGTAAATGACTTTACAAATTAAAATTTTTTTCCATATAATTATGAAATAAAAATAGCATATTTAAAACGATCACTAATGATTTTTTTTAAATTTGAGTAACACGAATAGAAAAATAAGGATGTGTTTTTAGATAGCTTGTTATATTTAAGACATTTCATTTATTTTATTTAACATACACTTTTTTATGGAGTTTCTAAAACATATATACATTAATTACACACCCTGCTATGTATATATCAAGCAAGAGATAAAAAAAAAATTTTTCAATTCAAAACTTCAGTTTTTTTAATTAATATTAAATAAATTCTAATATTTTTGTAATTATTTTACCGAAATATAAACTTGATTTTGTGAGCGTAAAGATATTGATAAGGATTCTTTGAGATTTGGATTTTATAAATCCATGCTGTTTACGTAATTATTACATCATTGGTAATAAATTGCTTTTTTATGAAAATGCACTGCAAAAATAATAATTCTAATTTGGAAGGTAATTCAATATGATTGCAGGTAGAACGTTACATAAAATATATATTTAAATATTATTTCACTGCAGTTAAAATCAATTTTATGTGATAACTGTTTTAAGTAATTAAGTAATTATTGCAACTGTGATTAAATACTTAGAGTGACAAGATGTAATTAATTAATTACATTCATTTTAAATGATTGTAATTAACTAAAATCTACGCGTTAACATATTTATTCAATTATTCTGAGAATCCGATGAGACAAGTTAATGCGGACAATTTATTTGAGAAAGATTTGTCCAATGTTCAATCAAGCGATTGATCCTACTAGATTTTGATTGCTATAAATTGCTTTAATCCGTAAACACTTCAATTTATATTATTATGATTATATATCTTTGTGTACTTCTTAAGGTACTCGCTGAAAACATCAATTTCGACAAAAATGATAAATTTATTTTATTCTTTCATTAAATAAGAAATTTAAATAACTTTCCAAAACATGTTTGTTTTTGTCGCTACATTTATTAAATTCCAAGATATGAAGGATTTCGTAAATATTAGGAAACCAAAAGTGAACATTATAGTGAACGAAAGGCCAAAATGATGTTAAAAATTAGTTTAAACAGTATTTAAATTTCAAATATAAATTAAGTAAGCTTTTAAAAGATGCATAAAATAAATACTTCTCCAGAAATCAATCACAGTAACATAAATAAAATATTAATGCCGACCACTCTGTCTAATGGTAAGAGTGCCTGACTGCGGATTGGGAGGTCCTGGTTTCGAATCCCGGTTCGGGCATGGATGAACTTTCTCTATCTATCCTGTCTTTCCCTTTCTGTGTATGAATGAGGTGTGAATGGTTGCCTAACCTGTAAACGGGTCCCTATGGCATGTGTGTACTGAAGCAGTCGTACTCCAAACCAAATATGGTTCAAAATGAAAAAGTGAAGCAGCGCAACCCACATTGCCAGCCTTCCTGGCACAAGACAAAAAATAAATAAATAGAACTAAAGAATTAATCAGCAAATATGAGAATTTCTTATAAAGACACAATACTATAATCTTTAAATGCGATTTCCTCAGAACTGGCTTTTGCCTATAATCTGAAAGCTTCAAAAATGATAACTCAAAATATTTTTATAATATCACGATAAAATTTCCTGAGCTAGATCTGTATATTGTTTTCTAAAGATCGTACTGAAAAAAATTTAATCACTTTAAGCTTTCTAAAATTATGGCCTGTTATTCGAATAATGGCATAGAAAATGTGGCTAAAATTTCAGTATAAATTAGTAATATTATTTTTTAACTAGCCGTAATTTTTTTTTTAAAAAAAACATAAAATTTTATTAAATGCTCTGGATAACAACATATAGATTATTTAGTATTAATTTTTTGCAAATATATTTAATGGTTTTTGATGTAGCATTTTTTGTTGTAAAAAGAATTCTTAAAATTATGTACATATTTAACATTTCTGGAGAATATTATTGGCATATATCACAAATATTAGTAGTTCAATATCAATGTTCGCTAAAATTAAATAAGAAAAAATGGTTATAATGTATGTATGCAGTGAATTTTATAAAAATTGCTTCGAACGTGTTCGGGTAACTTAAAGTGTCCGATTTTTTTATTTATTATTTTTTGAATTAACTACATCACAAATTCTACTATAATAATTACTGAAATATTGTGCTGTTTAAAAGTATATGTTAAATATATATACTGCTATAACTATGAATTCATTAATAAGGCAATGTAATTTTGTTTTATTTCACATCATTTTCACTACAGCACAAAAGGAATAAAATGTTCATTCAAAATAAAAGAATTATCTAGAATTGTATTGAGTAGCTTTGAAACATTCGCACAATTCCAAATATTTATCATATAACATTTTTCAAATAAAATTAATAGTAGCATGGTATCATGCCTTTCTTAAATTAATTCAATATCTTTCAGGATTTTAGACACACTATAAAGAAATATCCAATCTTAAATCTAAATATAAGTTATCGTGATCTAATATTAAATAACTTAGAGAGTCGTATAGCGTATTCAGATTTATTCCTTAAGCATATTGCAGTGATTTTTTGAATTCCTAATGTTGCATCTTAATTTATTCAATTTAATTAAAGTGTAATTATTTAAAATTTAAGGGGCAGTTAATTTCTTCATATTTTTTATATTCAACCAATATTAATATTAATTCATGTTATCCTTAGTTAATTTCAATGTACACAAATATAAATGCTTAGAGGTATGACGATGTCAGTTAAGAATAATTAAAATGTATAGTTAAGGAAACTGTTAACAATAAATATTTTAAATTTGAGTAACTGAAATTTTCATTCACAAATTAATTAACTTAAATCTAATTCAAATGTTAATTAAAAATAATAAATTTTAATAAGAAAAATTCCTCCATTGCCAATGAGTCTTGTTAGAAAAGAAAAAAAAAATAAACTTCGTCTTTACATGAAATTTATCGATTTTAAGCCTGTTTTTTTTATTTATTTTAATTTAGTTTGATAAAATTTTGGTAATACAATGATCAGTTATAAAATTATGAGTAAATATATGATTCAGATTCCTAAGGCATAACATTAAATATGATAAAAAAATATATTTTTACAATTCAAATGGTATATATTTAAATTAAGAATGCATTAACACACAGTAAATGAAAAATTAGAGAATGGTGATAGTAAAATATTTAAGCATTTCTACAAGATGTACTATTTCACATCAGTGATTAAACAAATATTTATTCGTGGGAATCTATTTTTAAATATTTTTTTCACAAATAATCTTCAAATCATTTCTCAAGATTTTTTTTTAATTTAGTTATTTCTGCTATATAAATTTTATTCCTAATGAATTCTTTATGAATACTTTTAAATTCCTTTTCAAGAATTTATTTTAATTCAATTCAGTTACTTTCTGTTATACAAATTTTACTCCCCAATCTGAATACACAGATTAACATTTAGTTATCTTTTAAATAATTTACATATTTGCAAATTATTCAAATGATTTAATATGTGATACTTAGCAATATTTTTGTTCTATACAAATTTCTCTTCAGAAAAATCGGAATAGGTTTTAAATTTAAGCCGAGTATTTATTTTTGCATAATGGTCTCATTATTGACTTAGATTTTTGGATTAAAATTTTTCATTAGACATGCAGTTAGGTAAATATTGGTCGTCAACAATAATAAGAAAGTAGAGAAGAATAGAATTATTCTTACAAGCAATGATTCATTGTTCAATTTCATAAGATGAAATTCTTAATCTCTAATTGCATAAGTCAAATTACTAGCAAATGTATGAATAGAAAATCGAAAAACATGATTTCCCTCATATTGATAAATAAAGTGAACAAAATATAATTTTTTTTTTAAATTGTATACCATTATTACTTTAGTAAAGGAAAATTATTCGTGCAAAGTTGGAAATTTGGTAAATTTATTGACAATAAGTAACTAATCTGTGTTGTTAAAAAATTCTAACTATCAGTTAATTTTCAATAATCCAATTTGCTTCGAAATAATTTACATTTCATCAACTTTTGAAATTTATTTGTTATTTACCGATGTTAAATGATATTTTAATGATGAACAATAGATTAAAATGAATAATAAATGTAAATAAAATAAACATACATATTCAGAAAAATGGTTTTAAAATGAGATAGAATTGTCACTGATTCTATCTCTTCGGATGATCATTTTTAAACCATTCTGATTTATGATATTGAGAAATTAAAATATAAATTTAATTACATTCCATGTCTATAAATTTTATTTATTTAATAGAACTAAAAAATAATTATTTTTCTCTTTAAATATTTAGGATATTTTTGTTTAAATTCAAATATATATATATATATATATATATATATATATATATATATATATATATATATATATTATATATTAATTTTGCCTATGAAAAAAAATTATTAGTTTTGTGAAATAATAATAATATGAAATTGTAATTAGATTTTCTACAATTTTATGATATTACACGTATGGCATGAGAAAGAATCAGCAATTAATCGTCATATTAAAATGTGAAAAGTAATTACTGCCACTTACATATGATGCAGCAGCAAGATGCGTTTATTGTTTGCCAAAAAATTTGGATTCGTTCGTTTGCAAGTCATAAGATGATTATTTATGTCCTGAAAGTACACGGTATAACAAACTAATTTCTTTATTTCTAATTACATGATTAGATTACTATTTCTAATTACATGATTAGATTACTTGTTATGAGTTCTAATCAGGCAATATATATAATTGGCAAAATATTCTAATACACATTAGTTGCAATACCTGATTAGAATATTTTTTGTACTAAAATTGCACACATACAAAATTAAGTTAATAATTTATAATTTAAAATAAAAATATCATTCATAAAATTCAAGTAACTAGAAAAAAATTTATTTGCAAATAAATTATAAAAATATAAAATATTAATTATCGAAGCAAATTTGAACTTTTCCAAGTTCAATAATTGATCTGTGTTTTATCTCAAAATAGAGATGACACTGACATTTACATTAGCTTCAAATTACGTTAATCAAGTTGCATTTATATTTTATTCAATTAATTTAATGGTTACATATTTCATTATCGTAAGTTCAGTCAGGATATATTACCCAACTGTAGAGTATACGTTGTAAGTAAATTTAACTGCGAATTCAATAGAATGGATTTTAATCCAAAATTAATTAATGTTAAAATAATTACAAACCCGTCAAAATCTAACCACGTATAAATTATAGGAATGACATTTTAATCCATCCATGAAAATCGAATGTTATTTCGAACACATTTGTGTGTTAACACATCTGTAATGGGCTTAATGTTCTGAAATCTAATTTCAAAGTTTTTACTCATATATATATATATATATATATATATATATATATATATATATATATATATATATATATATATATATATATATATATATATATATATATATATATATATATATATATATATATATATATATATATTATATATATATATATATATATATATATATATATATTATATATATATATATATATATTATATATATATATATATATTATATATATATGTAAATATATATATATGATAATCTTGTGAACTATTGGATCTGTGGTATTGCCATTTATCACCAAGTTAGTAAATCTTCTGTAAATAAAATTTACAAGAGATTATTTCTCAGTAAATTAAATTTATTTCATTGAATTTAAAAAAATAATGGCTCTAAAATATGGCAATGAATATGAAAATGCTTCTGAACATTTAATAGAATATTTTTTAAATACATGTTTTTTAATAATTTCGATAATTATATGCTCTCATATGTTGAGTTCTGTGAAGGTATTCCAATTGTTGATATCTAGAATTCATAAGAAGCAGATGTACGTGAAACATCTATTTATTTTGTCGTTGATATCAACTTGTTCTCAAATATTACACTTATTTTCATTAATTAAGGATAATTCAGAATCACACAGAAATTGAACTCTAAAATTAAAATTTCGCATGTAGAATTATCCCATTTATCTTGAAGAATAATACGCAAATTACAAGGAACCACCAGATGGTACCGATAGTACGTCACAATGACGAGAGTGTAAGAAATGCTTATATGAGGAATGATTAGAAAGAAGTAAATTTGTTAAGAAGCACTTTAAAATCCTTTCAGAGCCCTAATCTCATAATTAGTGCACAAAGGAAGGATTAGGATGATATCATACGTGGTAGAATTATAGACATTTTGGAGAGTGGACGTACCCAGCTGGAAGTGTCCGAGGAAGTTAGAATCACCCAGAGTGTCAGCTCCAGGCTGTGGCAACGGTTTTCCAAGATGATGGATAAGTGAGTAGACTTTACAGAACAGGTGGTCCCAAAGTTACAATGCCGAATGAAGTCAAGTATTTGGTAGTTAGTGCCGAAAGAAACAGATGGAGCACAACATCAGACCTGTTTCATTAGCTCTCTTGAGCTTCTGGTATGACAGATTCAAGGCAGACCATGTATATATGCTTAAGGCAAATTGGAATATATGCTCTCAGATGTCAGTATATATGCCTCTCAGATGTTTTCCAGTTACCGCAACCCACGGTCACCAGCGATTAGCTTGGAATAGAACGCATTTATTGTGGACACCACAAAAGTAATCTTGTGTGTTGTTTTCCAACAAATCCAGGTTTAGCGTTTTGTCAGATTCACGCCGGACCTTCATATGGAGGCCAGTTACCCATATGAAGGTCCGTTACCACCAAGAGAACACCATTGCAGAACACCGTTATGGTGGTGCATGCTTGCTCATTTGGGGAGGAATTATTTTGGGTTCCAGAACTAACTTGCATGTGCAAAATTTAGCCATTACGGGCCATATCTATAGGGATGTCACTCTGGAAGAACAAGTGCGTTTTTTTCGGAGCGCCATTCATGTGAAATTTCTGCTTATGAATGATAAAGTCCATTCTCACTATGCAAACATTGTAGCAGAATGCTATAAATCGGAGGATATCACCTGTATGGACTTTCCAGCATACTGACTGGAATTAAATCCAATAGAGCATGTGTGGGAAACGCTTGGTCCAAGAATTGTAGCCCGTCAACATCCTCCTACATGTCTACTGGAACTTCGAAGATTGCCTTATTCCTTGCCTTATGAGTGGTGTAATATTTCCAAAGATTAGATCTATAATTTGATACTCAGCTTGCCTATGCATTGTACGGCCTGTATTGCAACGTCTGGGGAGCATACAGATAAGTCACATTTATTTTGCTTCTGTCTTTTTCTCTGCCTGAGCTTGCATTATCCCTAAATTATGGACATGAGTATATTTACTTAGCTAAAAAATAAAGTATTGTCTATTCTTCTGAAAGCTACGCAATTTTAATTTTATTTTTTGAATTTATATTTCATGATTATGAGAATAGTAGTGAATTCAAGTTATTCATATATATTTTTATCGTAGTATCCATATACTTCTAAGAAAAAAGGAGATCTCAAAGTGTTTTAAAAATTTATTTAACGAGTCGCTATAGACTGGTTGATAAGGGCGTCGTTCTCATTATCGAAAGTTACGAAGTTCGAATCCCAGCTTAACCAGCAGATCCGAAATGTTCTATAAAAGCTATATATGCACGTTAAATAGTTCATAGTTGGAATGCAAACCAAGATGAATGAATCCCCTATTATTGGCAGGCATTTGTGATACAGGCTCATTTTCTTGATTCTGGTTTTTAAGTTGCAACTTCTCCCACCTGTATATTTCCACTAACTCAGAGAATTATATTGGCGTAACAACAAAGAATCACTGAGTAGAATTCAACTTTTATATTTTGTGATAACTCAAAGTCAATTAAAATTATTCATTGTCAAATTGTAAGAAAATTTACCGTTATCTTGATTTATCCGGGATCATTTTCATTATAAAATATAATACAGTGTACCCAATGTTAATTTCACTAATATCCTGATTCATGTTATTTATTATCACAAAAATTAGTAGGACTGATATTTTGACGAAATTTTGGCGAATTCATTTTTACATTATATTCAAATCAAAATATTCCTGCGTATATAAATATGTCTATGTATGTAAATTTATTGATATTATTATAAATTCTAGAAATGATATCCCCAAGAACCAATTGACTAAGAAGGATACAATTTTTTAGATAAAGAACAATATTTTCAAAAGTTTTAAGCATTTGAATTCTATTCTCAGATGATTCAAACACAATTTTCACATTAAAACTATACGAATTTCTTGAATTCTTATACAAAATATCAAATTTAAAAATAAATCTGTATTGAATTCAAATATTAAAATGTGTCAAAATTAGATATGTATATTAACCATCAATATTGTAATTGTTAACTTTTAAATTTTTATTATCTACTAAATTCTGAATAAAAATTAAATTATATCATAGTCTTTATTTATCAGATAAAGTTAAGAGGAATAGAATTCTTTATATAAAAGAAAAAATCATTCTACAACACATTATTTTTACTTATTTTAACATTCTATAAATGGAGAACTTCGATGATAAAGTTGAGTCTGGTCGAGAAAATCTCTTTCAATTAAGGAAATAAAGTTGAAGTTGAAATTTTTAACAGTTAAAATGGTGATTACGTTGTTTTGGAAAATTTATTTCTCATGCACACCAATTTGTAGCAAGTAAAAACATAATGAACTGGACGTGTAACCTTTTCATGTTTGATCTTCTACTTAACAAGTATAATTTTTCCATGAGAACATTAATCACTTTTTTAAGACCTATTACAGCTTTTTTTTGTATTGATACTGGGTATTTAACACTTCGATCTTAGTTGGTGATACAATTTATCTTCTTTTTAAATTTAATTGAGTCGTTTCAAATATCTTCAGTGAAAATGTTTTTAAAGATAAATTGTTTAAAAAAAAAGATAATTTCAATTGAACATATTTCATACTGAATCATTATCTGTTAAAAATTTTTTCTACTGGTGAGAAACTATATATTTTTCTTGTAAAAAGGATTACTAATAATTTTTAAATGGATTATTTAATTTTTTACTCTTTATAATGGAATAGTTAGTAATTTGCCGAAATTAATATTTATGACGTTAATTTGTTGTGATATGAAAAGTTAATAACATTTAATTCCTGATTAAACAAATTAAAAAAATCTAAAATTTATATTTCAGACGCAATATTATATAATTTAAATAACTCTCTCTTCATTTGAAACTAATTAAATCTCTTTTTCCATGCTAACTTTAAATGATATGAATGCAATAAAAAAGTTTGGGTAATCACTAAAGTTATATAAAGTCAGGAAATGTTAATTATTTAAAATAGTCTCAATTTTGTTCTTTTGAAATTATTAGTTTAGCAAGGTACTTTTGAGAGAGATAATATTTTTGAAGTGTTTATTTTTTATTCATTGAACTTATATATACCGTTCTTTATTTCATAAAATTATATAATTGACTTATAAGAGAAATAAAATTTTAGATTTTGCTAATCAGAGTACCTGAAAATAGCACCATTTTTTTCCTATTTTATTTTGATTTATTTAATTTCTTATTACAGCACTTAAAATAATTTCAATGAAATTCTTGTTTTATTCTATGATTTCATTTTCCAAAAGTTATGAAAGATTGCAAAGATAACTAAATAAGTTTAATGAAATATATAATTGTACTATTCATTATACACTCGCATTTCTCCCCAAAGCGTTGTTAACTAGTTTCTTTCGGTAATAAATCGCCTGAAATAAGTTTCGTAAATAAAGAATAATAACTTAGTGTATCAAATGTCAATGAAGTATTTTCATATTTTTATAGTTTCAAAAATATAAAACTTTTTTTAAACAATAAACAACGTAAATAATTGTGACAGTTATTGCTCATTTTTCTTTCGATGATTATGGGTACGTTACGATGAATATACTACGGGTGTCCAATGCAATTGTATCAATATAATTATATACTTAAAATATGAATACTCTCTTTGATATGTGATATTAAATTTAATAATCATAGTGAAAATAATTTTTAATCATACCTCAAGATGCGCAAAAAATCTAGTCTGAAAATTATAAGACAAACTTTAGCTAAATGAGACAAGAAATATCAAATTACCTGTTTCAGACATTGGTATCTTAGCTACAATTACTACAGACGAATTTTGTTATCAAAAGAGGAAAGTCAATATAAAATGATTTAAGTGAAAGATAATTGAAATAGTTAAAAATAATGAGTTTTAATGACATTTACAATCACTGAAAATGTAAGTAATTCAATTAATTCTCTTTGGATACTCATATTTTCTGTAAATTGTAGAAGGCAATATTGTATGCAATTATGCATAATATATTATTTTATGTAGAGAATGATCCATTAAGTTTGAAATATCCGAGATTTGTCCTTACTAATAATACTAGAAGATGAAAATGATCCATAAGCTAAATTGGTTCACTCATATGAAGATTTACATGATAGTGGTGTATTGTCCTATCAGGTAAAGTTTTATGCAAACATATCAGCGTGTCATTAGAATAGCTAATAATAGAAAGAAGTTCTTCTTGAGGAGTATTCAATCCTAAATACATAAAATGAAATATTTTTATGCAGAACAATTTTAGCCAAAATATAATTATGTATCTAAAATAAGCATTTTGCGAATGAGGAAAAACATCTTTTATGGAATGGTTTATTTCGATGAATATACCTTCAAACTTTCTTCAGTTTTTGTTGGTTCGTAATGGGTTTGTCTTACATTTTATTTAAATATATTCTTCTATGCATTTCCTGAAGAAAGGTTAGCGTTATCTGATGAAGATGTTATTTACATATTGTTAAAATTCCATAATGCCAAGATTTTGGAATAATTATATACTGTAATTATAAGTGATCAGCACCCAAGTCAATTGTTAAATGTTGTCGCACTATCTTGTTTTCTACAATCATGCCTTATTTATATTATTTGTGAGTCACTGTGACGTTCTTGACCACTGACAGAGTCAAAAATCATGATTCTTCTGAAACACTGCATCATGCTACAAGGAAGTCAATAAGTCAACGCCAGATTCTGAAAATTTAATCATAGTTTCTTATTTTTATGATTTTTCTGAAATCATTGCCTCCTACATTAAAAACGTCTAGGCGTTATTAACTTAATAATTATAAATGAAAGTGTTTTAACTCTCAACACAAGGACTATCGCTTCAGTGAATGGCATGGATATAACAATCTAAAATACCAATAGATTTATAATTGCCTGTAAAGGAGCCCCGAGCTGTACATTATAGTTAAGGGTATGGAATATTCACCTATCACCAAATGTCTTGTAATTTTGAACCACGTTAAAGTGACCTTATCATTCGATTGTGGTTTAAAATTACTTGGTGTTGCAATTATCCACCTATCCGCTTCCTAGTCACAACTGTGGATTATTGGACGTCACAGATTAACGTGGAAACGTACAGAATTCTAACAACCCAGTGAAGGAGAATGTGATGATCTTCCCAGTAACTGTCCGTGTTAAACAATACTTCACTTTGCTGATATTAACAGGAGGGTGCGTGAGACTATTGAGCTATTGGAGTTTACTCTATTTGATATAAGATAATAAGATAATTTATTGCAAAATATTTCAGGAAGAGATCAAAAGAATCACTAGCGCAAGTATGTGAATACGTCGACTCAAGGGTCCAAATATAATTGCAGCAGTATTGTCCCCCACCCCCAAGAAAAAATCGGAATCCTTTCTTACAAACTTTTTTGTCGTAATCAGTGTACTGTGTTTGGGTATAGGTGCAAATCTATTGAATCGAAGTAACTGCTGTTTTCAGTTTTATTGCCACTCCTGCTTGTTAGGCATTCGTTGGTTACTGACATTCTCAGTACAGAGTATTTACTGTAGGTTAAGAAAATGATCTCCAAATGACTAATCAAGTGAAAATCACCATAAAATAACTCTTGATGGGGCAAATTCCGTAACATATGTATCGTATCATCTGTTTCAGAACGCAAGATAAATCATATCAGCTGCATACATCATTTAATTGCTTTTACATTGCAATATATATATATATATATATATATATATATATATATATATATATATATATATATATATATATATATATATATATATATATATATATACATATCTGATTATTTATTCATGTCATTTTGTTTTCACCTATTATTGCAAATAATTCATATTTAATATTTGCAAGACATAAGATTATTTTATTCATTTATATTAATTGGCACATTTTATTTGTTTTTTGATTATAAGACCGTATTGGAACTTGATAAATAAAACCTACTCAAGATTTGTAATACTTTGAAACACATTTACAACATTTTCAAACAAACTGCAAAAACATATTTCATGTATCATTTTAAAAAGTTTCAGTAAATGTAAAATCTTATCTGAAGGAAATAAATGTAAGAATCTGAAGGAATTATATGAAGGAATCTGAAGGAATTATATGAAGGAATCTGAAGGAATTATATGAAGGAATCTGAAGGAATTATATGAAGGAATCTGAAGGAATTATATGAAGGAATCTGAAGGAATTATATGAAGGAATAAATATTCAGTAAAAACATTAACTGCTTTATTTTAGCATTTATATTGTATTAACTCAATTGTAATAAAACATTTTGTAGACGTATTTATAAAAATGATAATTTCATAAATGCAAATTTTGGGAAATGTCAACAAATTTAAATGAGAATGCAACTATTATAATGAAAATTGAAAGTAGATAGATTTATTTTCATTCCAATCCAAAGGAGAATAATTGATAAGTAAACATTTTGAAAACTCCTTTGTGAATTTTGTCAGAGAATAGTTAGATGAAAATCTATTCAAACTATAATTTGGCATAATTTTACAAACTACAGCTGCTTTTAGAATAATATTAATATCATAGATATGACTTGTCAAATTTCAATCAGCATTTCAATATTTATCCCATAAGGATACATTCATATATTTTTTATGGTTCATGATTCAATATTAATATATTTCCAATATCTGATACATAAAATTCGTAAGACTTCTTTGTCATATTAACATACATAAGCAAATAACTTTGTTATGGAATAATTATTAATATATCACTTTACATTGGATATTAATTCTGTACCAAGACATTTCAGTATTCTAAATAAAAAACCTATCATAATTTATTACAATTTTTATAAAATTGATTAAACTAATTTTTAAACTGAATTTATTTAAATTTGTAATATACCAAATTCGATCAACTTGTTTCTTGCAGTCAATTTAATTTTATGCCAGGAATTAAAAATTTGAAACATCTATCAATAATTAGATATAAACTAGGAGGAAAAAATATTGCAGCTATTGTATATAAAACACCTCAGCCTTTCCTTTCAATTTTTGATACACAAGATTCGCTGATTTGCTTACAAATTCTTATTAATTCAGGCAGAAAATAATTAGTCTCAAAGCCAGAAATGTAGACAGAAAATATACATTAGACTGTCAATTAATTCAAAATATTTCCTGCTTACCTTAGAAGAAGTACAGATTATTAATCTCTTCATTAATCATCCATATGATTTCATATGCATGAATGGATATGCTTCTCATTCTCTAATTATAAAAGATTCTTATTAAATGTCAAGATAAGCAATAGTTTTTGTTTAATCGTATATGTAAATTATTGGATTTAAAGATGTTTTCTTATGACTGATAAGCAATTGCTTTCAGGGATATAATAAACGTAAACAGTTTCTTTCTTAAGTTTAGATAGTAGAAAAGTTATGGCATTTATCTGAGAGATGTGTGTTTGTATTCTGTTTAATTTCCGGCCGATCTGACATGTGGAATAGTTGATGATGATTTTTGTTTTCTGTTAAGTGTTATTATACATTTAACTGAATGAATTTTCTTTCTTTATTTGTTTATTTTTCGACAAGATCCCTCTAATATTTACTATGAAAATTTTTAATTTATTCCTGCGATTATAATGGAGAAAAAATTATATATATTTCTGTTATCAGAGTTAGGAAGTATTATATAATGAATGCAAGAGTTTAAGTATGGTTTCAAAAATCTCCAATTTACAACAAATTCTTAGTTTAGAAAATAATCTTAGATATATCTATACATTAATAAATAATTATTCATACAAAAATTAAGTCAATAGCATTGGTTTTATAAGTTACTTCTTTTATTTACACGAATATTCCACTTATACATGTAAAAATATTCACAAAACTACACCTTAAAACTATTATCAAAATTGTGGAAAGAAAAAACTTTTCTCAAGTTCAGTTAAAACAAAGTTATTGTAAAATTTCTGCTTTAAAGATATTTTAAGTTTATAAGTAATGAATATTTTAAAAAAAATAGAAAACAGATTTTAAGTTATGGGAGCTGAATAAGTAGAATATTTATAATGATAGGGCTTTAAATACACCAAAAACTAAAACCGTATAAAATCACCTATTAGATCAATTAGTTACTTTTGTTAGTAAATTAGTCACATATTTAAATTACTGAAAAATTCCTGGACATCAATGTATCGGTGTATTTGTATTACCTAGTTATCTATGGATTAATATTAATTAACTATATTTTTTTAAAATAAATTAAAGAATATTTAAAGTAATAAATCTATTTTGCCAACTTTAAAAAAAAAAAAATCACCACTGACAAGAAACTAGGAAAGCAATTATTTATAAAAGTTTGAGAACTTAAATTTCAGAGATACATTCACAAAACATCATTTATCTATTGGTTTCAAGTTGGTAAATAATTTAAATTTTTATTATTGTACTAGCTGTACCCGTTCGCACACACACTCATTGCTTTATTTGATCAAAAATGCAGATATGATGCCTCACACATAATTTATTATTGATCAATTGAATACAATAGATCAAAATGAACACCAACTCTGATTTTAAAAAAAATTAAAAAACCTTCATAGGGATATATTTAATAACTTCCCAAGTTTTCATTGAGATTGGATGTATGGTTTTTGAATCTATTGAGTACAGATAGAAATACACACACATGTTGTTTTATATGTATTGATTATATTTATAAATAAGAAATAATCTAAGGCTTCATTGAAAATAATTTGAATATCAAGTTAGAAATTATTTAAGTTATATATAAAAAAACAAACAATAATATTTGAATTGTACAATTCACATCTCTGATAAACGACAGATATCATTTTAGATGCATTTTTTTTAAATAAAAAATTTAAATAAATATTTTAATTTAAAACTACATTTCAATTAAATGAATTAAATTCAACATTCTTGTTAACACAATATGAGAGCGTTTAATGTATATATATATATATATATATATATATATATATATATATATATATATATATATATATATATATATATATATAAGGTAATAACTTTATAGAAAGGACCAGTATTTAATTCTTGAAGCATGTCATTGTATAACAGGTGATAAGTAATCCAGAATGGGGAAATATGTCTCAGAATTAAACCTTCTAGTCAAAGCGATTATGGTCACATGTTTTATTCATAACAGCGCGTTCGTTGAAATTTACAGTTGATACAATACAATCACGCAGGAAGTGTTATCTTTGAAGACATTATGTCAAGCTTTTTTACACGACTACAAGAATTCAAATGTTAATAAATATACTTTGATTTTTTAATCCAAAACACTATTGGACCCGGAGTTATGTTTAAGTTCTTAGAACTTTGAAGCCAATCTGTTATATTTTATTCAAGTCAACCTATATTGATTAAAAGTGTAATGGACAAGGCATCAACATGCATTTATGGCATAACTACTTTTCGTGATATTACCAAATTCAAGTGAATTTATTTGCCTCTTTACAAATGGTATATATCTGTTCAATTCAAGATATTTGATGAAACTCTGTGTGAATGCTTGAAATCAACAGATTGCGAGGATTACCTTTGACATTCCCAAGCATGTTTCCATTTTGAACATACGTTTTTGAAAATTTGCCAGATGTGGAAATTCCAGCAGGCACTGAATAACTTAAAGTTACGAATTATGGGTCATTTTTGATTTTAAAATTCATAAATTGACTGGAGAAGTCACAATTTGTTTTTATAACTTTGATGGCAACTTTTTCAAGTTCCAGGAATGATTACAGGCATTTTAACGAAATTGTTTATGTCATTCTGCAGAATCTTAAGCTTCATCCTCTCCATCTATGATGAATATTTATTTAAAGACACTTATGATATACGTAAAAACACTCTTTGAGGCAATATTTATATTTTTCCATACATTTAACATATACAATAATATTCTGAGAGACGTTGATTCAGGTTATTATATGTATATTGTGCTGCAAAAAGAGAGAATAAAATAAAGAAAAACAATTCAAACAAAAATGTATTTTGTTAATAAATGTATACCAGTATATTTGATATTAGCAAATCTGTGCAAGTTTAAATTTTTTTAAAATATTATGGAGAAAATCCACTATAAGTTCTATTCATTCAAATTAAATTTATACTAACAAATGAAGTTTGATGTCAAAAATAATTTTTACAGTATTGTAAATTAAAATTTAGTATGTAATTAAACGTATGAAAGAAAAAGCTTTGTAAGCATTTAAAATTGATTTCAAACAAGAATTTAAAATATATTATAAGAAATAAAATTGCCAATTATATTTGAATACAAAAAGACAAAATAGAGAGAAATCAACATGAAAATATATTGAATCAAGTATAAACATGAAAACGAACATAAAACTTAAAATTCTTTTATTTGGAAAATAGCAATTTTTAAGTATAAAATTTATAAATTTAAAAATAATTATCATATCTTGATTTGAAATGAAGGAAAGAAAATATAAATTTAAAGATGTCCTGTACTATTTCAAATCACGCATTTAATCCTTATAGTAAAAAATTACAAATACAATTTAAGAGTCTTCAAAGAGTATATCAGGAATAATATTAAAATGTAAGCATAGAATTTTTATGAAAAATTTCTGAATTTTAACTAAACGTTTCTTAAAAATGTTTGGTTATTTTACGTGTTCTGTTTCAGATCTCTTTATGTGAATTTATTCTTATCTGATTGTGCTCTGATAAGCATTTTTAAATTAACTATTAAGAATTTTAAAATTTATGTTTGACATCAACTTCATTCACTTTTATTATTGAACTCTATGTTGTTAAAATGTTTTAACACGCAAATATTATCGTTGACAGAAGTATATATTGCTTGTGTTTAGTTCTTCAATAATAAGTGTAGAAATATAAGTTCTACAATATGAATAAATATCTTTTTAACTAATGTATGTTTTTTTTTCATTATTTAGTGATTTATTGTTTGATTCAGATGTTTTCAGAAAATTACTAAAAAGATACGTAAATTTAATAAGCAATATTGTAATATTCATGTACATATACTGAATATTCAAAAATTATTTAAATTCGAGAGAAGTTTCATACATTTTATCAAAACAAATCTATAAAAAATAATTTGACACAAATCTAAAGTTATTCTTTATGGCAGAATTTTGTAATTCAATTAGTTGAAAATAACAGATATTTATGTTTTTATAAAATTTAAATATTTGCAATGAACTATTACATTCATATTTCAATGAGTAATAAACATGTAATTATTGAAAGTTAATTTACGGCCTGATTATCAATAATTTACAAGCATTAGCAAAGCAAATTGGAAATTTATATTAAAATATTTCAGGAAAAACACTTGTATTAAAACATTGTTAAAAAAACTAATTATTTTTCGGATAAAATTTTAATTATTTCTTAACGAAAGTTGAAAAGTATTTTGATATAAAGTAAAAATGTACTTAAACTTTAGTATTTTAAAATAAAATTTAAAAAAATTATTTTATAAATCAAAAATTTATCATCAATTTTTTTATCTGAAGTTAAAAAATAATTTAAATTAAAATGAGTAATAAAAATAGTTTATATTTGGACTGCTTTTTAATTAAAATTAAAACGATAAAATTTGTATTATTTTTCTTTCAAAAATAAAATTTTAATCAAAAGTTTCTGAAATTTAATTTAAAAATAAATATTTTGGATTTAATTTTAGAACATGACATACTTATTATATCTTTTTTTACTAGGTATGAGTAATTTTAGAAGATTAAATTTGTAAGTTCATATTGCATAACATTTTATTTCCCTTTACAATGAGCATTGGATGTGATATGAGTAATAAGCAATGAACAAAGTTTCTTTGGTGCCAATATCCTAAAGTTATTCATTTAAAAACATTGAGTAAAACAATTGTTAAAATTCAAATAAATATATATTAAGACAATTCATAAATATTGTCAAAGTGTTAGGAAGATGCTTTATATGTTTACTTAAAAAATATGATACAGAACTACTTAATCGAATTTAATTTATTTAGATTTTGGTATGAAAATAAATTAAACAATGTTTAAAATATTTATAAAATTATTCATATTTTTAAAATAGATTCAGATCTCCATTTAGACTTTAATTAGGACAGGGATCTATGAAGCAAAAGCATACGGCGTCTATTTCATCTAATACTGACCGACAGAAGCTACCGGCATGAACCCGAATCACTGTTGTTGCTTGTGAGATTTTGAGATCCTTTCCTTGGGGGACAGGAATACGGGCCACTCTCTTGGGAAAATCCATTTGCAAGTCAATTTAAACGATTGAAAGCAAAATGATTTACTGGGAGTTAAGCTGCAATTATATAATGTTGAAACTGATTTCAAGACTCACAATATTTAGTGGTACAACCACACTCTTTGAAATATAAGGTGTCAGATTTGATCTTATTCACTGTGTAAAATAGTTGGTGGGCGTCACGTAACTGTTTTTGTAATCATATCAAATTTGGTGATTGGTAAAGATAGATAAATAAAGGTATTATTTGCTATAAATAGATTCGATTAAATAAGCATACTTAATATAGTTAAATATCGTGTTTGAAATATTGAGATCACTGTAATACAGGACACCCTAATGTAAGACATAATTCTCCATCAGTATTAAGCATTTAAGCCTTAAATTAAACAATTAAATAGGTTGATATCAATGAGAAATTTAAATGACACATTATTACTGCGTTGATTGGAGGTAATTGCTTAGATTTTGCCACCGACAATCTTTCTAAACGCTACTCATTTCGTACTAAAGATGCACTTGACATTGCATGGCTGTTTCATCAAGGGAGATAAATATTAAAAATCTATTTATTACACATATATTACTTTTAATGAACGATACGTAATTGTATAGTGATAAAATGTAAAAAAATACTGTGAATAATTCATTTTGATATTTTTTGTTCATTTACTCTATTGCAAATATATTGTAATTAAACTAATTTCAGAACACATATGGTATGCAAAAATATATAACAAATGAACTTATGTTGAATAAAATATAATGTATAATGTTTTTTTTTTTTTTTTTCAAATACAATATGTCTTATTTTAGATCTGCAAGAATTATATTCACTTCACTCAATTAACAAGGATCAAATGTAAAAAGGCTTTACTCCCAAAGAAAATAATAGTTTATATTGTAAGCTATGAGCAATATAATATTATCTGAAATACTCTAAAATGTTTTTTGGAACACTTATCCAATATTGAATTTTGAAGGATATTTGTTAGGTACTCTTAAAAAATAAGGTAAATGTTTAGTTGCTTATGTATGAAAAAGTTTTAACCATGAAATTTATTTTGTTGACATTTTTTACAGGAATTATAAAAATTTTCATTCATTTTTAAGAACGAAATTAAAAAGTAAGGTACATAATATGTAAATAAAATCTTTATGTCTTAATAAGTATACTTTTCCAACAAAATTGAAAAAGAGTAATGCGTCTTCTGAACATAAAAATATTACATCTGTCCATTGTTTGAGTAAATAATTTCTTATTTACTCAAAAAAATTCAGTCAGCAATAAAAGCTTCCCTTCTTTATTCATGTGAATTTAGAGAAGGTATTTTAAATAATTTTATTGGGAAATATTTTTTTATTTCAAGAGAATATTGTAAGGCTTCACTCTTAAAAATAATTCATATCATTAGTTAAAAATAGTAAAATTCCATTCTCTTTCAACATCAGACTCAAACCAATTTAAATGATCAAAAGTCATATTTAGGTACAAAGTTGCTAATTAGAAGGCAAGGATTTAATGCCATTAACTATTACTATTTTATGAAAGTATGATAAATGAAGGTGGCAGAAAATTTAATTAAAATTTAATGAACTTTGTTTTTTGGAATGGGTATTCTTAGTATTTCATTTTAAAATATACGAGACATAAAAGAAATTAAACGTAAAATTTACTGAAAAGTCAAAAAAAATATCTTATAGATGTTCTTCCAAAATTTAAATTACAATATTTACAACGCATTATTTAATAGCATTTGAACACGAAATTTGGATTTTCTAGTGAGAAAAATTTTCATCATTCACTAGGTAGCTTAATCCTATGCTAATAAATCCTCCTATCATTAAAACTGTAGTAAATTAATACCATGATGTATTCTTAGAATCAAAACTACCATACATTCACATGATGATGTTGTTATTGTTTCCAATACCCGTGATCAGCAAAGGTAGATCAGGTGCTTGAATCCCTTCACCTAAAGAAAGTCAAGCACTAGAAAGGGATCCCGATTCAAGTTTTGGTTGGTAAGCCCCAAACAACATAAAATGTGATCAGGAGAGGCCTGCAGCAAAGAATAATTAGCGTTGGTCTCAAAATGTTTGTTACCTACGAGTCATGGAAAGCAGATGGCCGCTAATAAAACGTACAAGTGCAGTTTGATCGCGTCTACCGCAGCCCCGAGCCATGGAGCCACCAAGACACCTCACCTGGTACCAAGGATGCACAGGTAGGCAATCCAGGTAGGCATGGTTGTTGCTCTAAATTTAGAAAAAGCTCCATATAATTAAGGGAAACTGCAGGCGTCTTAAAATCGTTAACACCGACTCTAGCCTAACTGTTTGCAATTGCATAACCATCACTATCCACATGGGACGGAATACACTGAAGGTGGACATGATGACCATAGGAAAGATGTTTTAGTTTCCTGAGGATATCTGAAAGCTAAAACTGAAGAAAACAGTGAGAAGTCTATCCCTCATATGTTGCCAATCGGCCAAATGCTGAATAATACTTCTATTATCAGAAAAGATCCCGATATGCTTTAACAGTGGAAGCATCATGACGGAGTCCAGACCTTCTAGAATTACAAAATTCACTTGATTGTGATGATGATTTAATCTTAAATAGTTCTGAAGCCTTAGCGATATATTTGATGGAATGTAAACCTGAAATATTCTTAAGTTCGATTAAAACCCCTTAACCGTCTGGGGTTCTGTGAAGAAAGTGCTCCATTTTTGATTCGTGGTAGAAACAGAAATTTGGATTTCACTGCATTGCAAGTTTTTTCCCCTTTAGAGCTTGTCAAGAATATAAAACCTCCCAATTATTGACGAGACGTATTTCCGTTTTACCCTGGAGCATCTGACAATAATCACATTTTAATGACACTCAGAGGGGAAATCCATCAATCGCTTTCAGCTGAAGAAACCAAAATGCGCTAGTAGTTTACTTTATGAATGTTCAGGTTGAAAATTTTTTCAAGTCCCTATTATAATATTTTATTACACTAAATATGAATTTCATGAAATTATTTTGCAAATTATTATCAGAAAATTTAATTTATTTTTAGGTAGGGTTTCTATTTAAAATCTTAAATAAATAAAAAAATATGATAGCTATCACAATGAATATCATATTATTATAATTTTAAAATATTATTTTACCTTACATATTATATATATATATATATATAAAAATATATATATATATATATATATATATATATATATATATATATATATATATATATATATATATATATATATATATATATATATATATATATATATATATTTATATATATGATATTTTAAATCAATTCTGTTTAATAAAAATCAGATTTTTTTTTTTTTAAATTTCCCAGATAGTAAAAAATTTTATGATTTTAAATATATGTAATAAGTACCTACCTAATTTTCTGTTTTATTATTAATTGGTTTTAATAATTGCAGATGCTTTTCATAATCAATACAATTTTTTTAAATTCATCACAAACATTTTTTAAACTCATTAAAAGAAACACTTTTGTTGCTTTAATACATACAAATTGAAGAATTTTGACAAAATTGTATTTTTTTATAATTTAAAAAATAAAAAGCTAACTTAATTGTCTAACAATAGACTTTAGAGTACATAGTAAGCTACAAACTTTATTTGAAATTTTTGTGATTTTGAATGTAAATTTTCCATATTAAATTTCTCATACCGAAATATTTCCGTTTCTAATTATGTAAAAATATCACTCTATGCTCATGAATCCATATTGTTATACATCTTTTAGAACTTCTTTAATTGTTTTGCACAAATATTATAATGCATGTATCTCTCGCCTGAAAATCGTTTTTCAAACATAAAATAAAATCAGAAACATAAAACAAGGCAATCTTAATGCTATTGTTTACAATTGTATGCAAATAATTAAATATTTAGTGTAGAACATGTCAATATTATCTTTTTCACATATTCAAATTAATTCTTTCTTTATTTTTGTTCTTCTCAGAGTTATATCTACTTTGACATGCAAATCATTAAAAATAGTAAATTTAGAGTAATATTTTTTTTTGACAAAAATTATTTTAGTAAAATAATGATTTAACATCATTCTTCTTTTGATGGTTATATAAAAATATTTAGCTACTTTTGATTTGATTAATTAAATATTTTTAAATTGTTTTGATTAAAGAAGTAAATATTTACATAATTTATTGTTGTAAACATAAATTCACTAACCGGAAATTAATCTTTTGTCTAGTTCGAAAGTATTAATTTTGCATTAAATTTAACCTGCTAAAATACATATCATATATTAAGTTATCACAAAAATAAAATTTATTTCTTATATGTTAGAAAAATCTTATTGAAGGTCAAAATATTTATCTTAATATTAGATTTAAGTCATTAAATTTTGTTTTCGAAAACATACTTAAGGAATAAAAAAAAGCCACAACTTAGTGCTCATTTGAAGTATACTATTTGAAGAGGGTAGAAATATAATATTTAGTCCAACATTGTTAGATACTGAAGTATATGAGAAGCAAAGCGTAATACTTAAAATGCAATCACTAAATTAGTTAAGGAAAATATCTCTTTTTCCTGATACCGGAAATTTCACGTTTTCTTAAAATTTGAAAGCAACTTTAACATTTACTCAATGAATTTAATTTAAATTTACTAAATAATATGCTAAGATATCCTTATTTTTACAAAAAAAAAAAAAACATTTATTAGAATACTTTTGAACCTCACAATAAAGACATTAAATAAATTAACAAGTTCTCCGATATTTTCGTCATACTGAAAAACGTTTGTGATTACTAAATTCAAACATTTTTAAAATATTTAAATTTGATCATTTGACTTATGGATAAATCGTAGTACAATGTCTCTGAAACAGATATGCATTTCTTAAATATTTAAGAGAATATTTTTAGTATTTTTTCTGAAATTAGCACTTTTCTTGATGTATTTTAATATTATTAAAGCGAAAGACAATTTTAGGGAAACTTTAAATCAAAATTAAAATTTTCTCTTGCGAAAAATAATAATTTACTTGTAAAGTTATAGACTTTAGTCATAACAAAATAATATAATTTTATGTGGGATAACGAGTAACACAATTCCCATTCTAAAATTAGAAAATACTTGTGTAACAGGATTTCTTCCTTCACTTTTTGTTATTACCTTGATTTTGGTATTTTAAACAATGGTTGAAATATCTGTACTGAAAATTTGTGAGTAGTGTAAAGCTATCAACAATATAAACGATTTCAAAACATGTTTAGTTAATTTCTTGAGTCAATAGGAAATTAATGCTCATGTAGTTAATTTTAAACTATTAACAAGTAGAATGAAGATAGCAGAAAGATTGATTGGTGTTTCTGATTATATCACTTTTTCATCAGGATTGACAGTATTGACAATTTCCTAACTAGGGGAAATAGGGAATTTTTAAATTGCTTGGGAAACAGATGCATGTAAATTTAAATCAAATGTAGCATAGATGCAGTGGATACGCATTTAGAATCAAATTATGTTGGAAACATCTGTTTAATGACGTATTCCAGGTGAACTTGTCAATAAATCACTTTCAACTGCCCAGAACAAATTATTGAAATGCCATATTGTCATTTCACTATTCATGTTTGCATTTTCATAAGTTATTCTAGCAGCTAGTTGTATATGTGAAAACATCATCGGCTTACGAACATCGAGCAGAGAAGAAGAATTTTATTTTTATGATGAAGATAACACTTCGGACACAGACTGTGAATTTGAAGATCTTTCTGGGGCTCATAATTGGTACCAAGTCGAAAGTTCAGCAGTTCGCGTTTTTGTCAATCTTTTATAAATCATATAAGCATTTAAAATGATAATTCTAATACCAAGTTATGCAATTTATATGCTAAAATTAAGTACATTGTGAAAATAATTAAAATATGAGAGATCACAAAGATTAATTATTCGAAGAACAAAACTTAGGATCTAAATTTAATAAAATGTAACTATAAAAAGATAAAGAATGACGTACAAAATCCATGGCAAAATTGCTTAAAATACTAAATTCATTCAAAAGTTAACAAATAGCCTCTAATTTATTCCTTATTTTATCCTTTCTAATTTTAAACAAAATTTTAACACTTTAAAATTTCATATTTTGGAACAAATTAAGCAATAAAGATTTCTTATATTATAACCATGTCGCAAAGTTACATATTCTTATACTATCAAGTTTACAACTAAGCATTTACACATACACAGACACACATACACACACGCACACACATACACACACACACATACACACACGCACACACATACACACACACACATACACACACACACATACATACACACATACACACATATGTATATAATGAAAAACTAAAATTTAATAATTTAAAAATTTGATATAAAAAAGTTAAAATTAGTATTATATACCTTGCTTATAAATTCCAATAGTTTGATAGATTTTGCAGAGGGAATTAACGCATTTTTAGAACGATTTTGCGGCCATTTAATTAATGTTTAAAATTCAAAGAAAATTTTTTTTAATGTTCAATCTGATAGCCTTTTTTCTGGAACATAAGTCTGCACCGTGATTTCCCTGACAGAAGAGCTTTTTGCAATATTTTTATGGGTATTGCTTTCCATTCCTCTTCCACTACTTTCCAGAGTCCATCTATCGTGGTGTGTTTGCGTTTAGAAAGAGCATTTTTTAACAGACTAAAGGGACAATAGTCCATAGATGAAACGCCAAGAGACTTTGCAGGGATATGTTGAAAATGTATACAATCAATACCTGTATTAGTCATCATATTTTCAAGGAGTGCAGTGATAGTTTTCGAAACATGACTTATAGTTTTGTCTTGCTGAAGTTTCTCTCTTTGAAAGTCATTGGGATAAAGAAGTGGAATTTCTTTTGTAAATATTGGACGTAAACCTTCTCCAGTTAGAACGATAAGTTGATTTTAACATTTCTTTCCACTCTTCTTATTTTTAATTTCACATTGTAGGAGAAAACTGCGACAATCATAAACCCCTTACTGAAACTTTTTTACATTCACGGAAACGGGTTTGTACATTTTTTCTCCTCATTTTCTATAGTAAAAAAAACATTGTTTTGTTACAGTCATTTTGGTAAACCCATGCTTCATCAAAGGTAACAATGTTTATCCATTTATCTCTTGCAAAGTGATTTTCATATAGTATTCTACAAAATGTTTTGCGTTGATTCACATTTCTTGGCAAAAGCTGGAGAACATTATGTTTTTTAGCAATTTTAAGTTGTATATACTGGTTTATTATTTTATTTATTGTTTTTACAGGTGTATCTAAAGACTTTGCGATTGATTTCTTTGTTGGCGGATTCTCTCTTGATACTAGGGATTTCACTTTATACACATTTGAAACAGTACGTACCTTTTACAGATATTCGTTTGGAGTAATCTTTCTATGTTAATGATTGATAGTTTTCCTGTCCGATTAATAATATTGCTTATTTTGCACTTAGAAATTTTAATGCCATGCATTTCACAACTTTTTTGAATTCTAGAATAAGAACGTTTATTTTCGGAAAGCGCAATAACATATCCTTCAGTTCACAACATGTTTATATGTGATATTTTGAAAGAAGAATAAATTTAAAAGTAGAGACGACATTTCTCATTTGAAATAATAAGCTGTTGCCAAAATTTTTTATTCTAAAACATTTACTTTTTACTAATTCGTTATCGAAATCGTTTAAAAAATGTGTTAATATCCTCTTTAATTATGAAATCTACAGCGAAAAAACATTATGAAATCTAAAGCAAACATAAAAGTAAAAGTTAATTAGCTATTGCTTCCTTGAAACACCTTCGATTTTCTCTCGACTTAATTAAATAAACAGTAACCGTCAGTAAACATGTTCCCCATCTACGATTTCATGGTAATCCGTCAATTTTGAGGGTCGAATTTCAAGTACTGCAGTGAAGCCAGCTGCCTCTACCAAGGGGCTCGGGATAGCCGGAAAAAGCACAGAATTTTTCGCTAGAGGTAACTCGGGATAGCCGGTTAAGGGGTTAATTTCTAAGAGAAAAACATGATTTCTTAATATTCACATTAATTAGAACACACACATGTCATTCATCACATTCCACAAAAGCTGATACCAAAATATTATGAAACAAAATATATAATAAACATGGAAACATGACTTTATTTTCAAAATATATAACAAATTATGGGTGTTACTTTAAAAGCTAAAGTTTACCATAGCGCATTGTGCACACTTTCATAAACTCTTTTAGGAAATAATTTCATAAGCAGCTTGCCTAAATAAACAGCTGGTAGAAGACAAATTAAAAAAAAAACGTCTAGAGAATAACAAGTGAAAAAAAGACCTGAAGTAAATAGACAAGTAATAGATTTTTATCATTCTTTATCTTAATCTGGAATGGAAGATAAGAGCTTTACAATAAAAATCACATGTTTTTAAAACTAATTTACAATAAAGCAAATATTATATTTCCCTTTCATAAACAAAACAAGAATTTATAATTACACTTTAATTACTTCTATATAATTAGTAAAAATATATATTTTGATTTATAAGTAATTATTTTTAACTTTAACCTTCTGCTCGAAAGAAATTCTTCTCTGCTCAATATATATTGCTTTATTGCTAAATGAAAAAAAAGTAAAATTATTTTATGATAAATTCCTCCTAAAATTGATTAACTTGTTAATACAAGTTTCAGGTAAACTAATTATAATTTTAAGTGACCCATAAAAATATTTTTAAACTTAATTCATTATTTAAAATAAAAAAGTAAAAAAAAATATGCACACAGACTTAGACACACACAGATACACACACGCACACACACACAGAAACACACACGCACAGACACTTATATATATATATATATATATTGTATATATATATATATATATAAATATATATATATAAATATATATATATATATATATATATATATAAATATATAAATAAATAAATATATAAATATATATAGATGTATATATATATATATATATATATATATATATATATATATATATATATATATATATATATGTGTGTGTGTGTGTGTGTGTGTGTGTGTGTGTGTGTGTGTGTGTGTGTGTGTGTATTTTTAAATAATTAAAAAGTAATAGCATAACCTTCATGTATCTTTTTAATTTTATTTCGTATATTAGTTTTCGCATACACGAGCAGAAATTCGATGTTTAATTTAGCTTTAGAATTTATTGTAAGGACTTGCTTAATTGCTCTGGGATATTTACTCTCTACGAACGATTCTTTATTTTTCA
Organism: Latrodectus elegans; assembly: GCA_030067965.1. Taxonomy (NCBI): domain Eukaryota; kingdom Metazoa; phylum Arthropoda; class Arachnida; order Araneae; family Theridiidae; genus Latrodectus; species Latrodectus elegans. Next base: position 33,781,772 of record CM057812.1, read on the forward strand.
ATGACAATTAAAATGAATTTGGCTGAGAGAAATCATCTTGGTATTTCAGTCGAGTAAAATATTCTCTTGTTTTGAAAAAATAAAGAATATAAAAATTGTTAAACTTGACATTGAAAATAAATGTAAACATTATAATGTTCGTGAAAATCAAACTCTTGGATACAATTTATTGGGAAATTGAATAAAAAGAAAACATTTAAAGAAATGTCATTTGTTATATTATTTCGTAAAGTGATGACATATGCAGTTAGAAAAATGTAAAACATTTGGAAATTTTATTTGCTGAAAAATTGATTAAAATATTCAAAAAATACAGCACTGATTTTGGAGAAACCAAAAGAAAGAGTAATTTAAAATCATAAAAAATGTATCTGGGATTTTAACATTAAGAAATTTTTTGTCATTGTAATGATAAAGAAATTTTCTATAAACTTATAAAAACATATGAATTATTTATATAACAAGAAATTTATCATTTGAAATGTCTTAATGTCTTATTTAATTTCCACGAATAACAATAACAAATCAATTTGAACATAACCGAAAGTATATAATTTGTTAATAAATTTATTGTTAATAATGACATATTGTTTTTCTTCTAAATTGTGTTTTAATTGTTAACTCAAAAGCGGTTTTTGTTTAAAATAGGTACTTAATTAACAGCACACTGATAAAACCACAATTTCATTATTTTTGCAATTGAATATTTAAGACAAGAAATGGTGTTAATTTAAATGTCACCAATGCATTTCAAAAAAGTAAAGAAGATATTTTTTGAATAATACACCAAGTATTGAATCACATATGAATTATTACCCACATAAAATATTTTTATGCCTCTGGCAGTGTATAAAGAATGCCAAATGCAAATTTAGAGAAATGATCAAATGTCATACTAAAAAGAGTTAAATCCTGTTGCATGAAATTGAATGGAATTATTGAAAATGCAATCATGAATATCTTAAATATAAGATGAACTATTAGAATAAATTATACATTATTATAATTATTTTTAATGTTAATGTTAAATAAATTAATGTCTTAGTTCACTCATCATTTTGGAAGGCATTATGAATCAACACGAGTGTAAACTGTCATTGCGGGCCTTGTCCACTCCTATTTGCACATTGTTTTTCTTCAGAATGATGGTATGCAAGATGTCATACATATGTCAATGTACGTACTTCATTAAAAGAGAGCCATTTACAGTTATCTTCAGACCAGCAAACTCATATAAGATCAATACGATTGACAATCCACGGAAAATCTCTTTTGGTTTGTTTATTGCATGGGTGATGAACCAAGTGATCCATCGAAACTGGTTATGGCACTGGAATCGGTATGTATTAACATCATAGTAAATTCAACAAGCAATCTTTCCTGTAAGTCTCGCAGCAGTCTGCTGTGCAAGAAATATATATTCTGGCTTACAGCAGGTCACATGAATGTGATTGAAATATGTTCTGAATAAAAAAATAAAAATAAAAAAATAAATAAAAAAACTTCTTAATAAAAACGAAAGATTGCAGAAATATACATACACTGCACAGATTAGCTCCATTACTTCTTGATGGTAAGAAAATTAATTTAATTTAAAAATAAAATGCTGTTTGAATCATTTTTTCTGAACTGCTTACAGTTAACTTCTGTAATGCAATGAATCGATATAATTTATAGATTTTAGTAGTTTATTGACAATAGTCCAGGTTAATTAGAATTCAAACCAATAAATCGAAAATTCACAAGTTTTAAACATTGAATGTACCAACAATTTATTAAATTATATGAGCGCTACTGCAAGTTTACAAAGTCAGTGTTTGGGCAGAGAGTTTGAGGAGGGAAAGGTCAAGTGTTTTCCTTTTTCCAACGTATTTTTTTTCCTTTGAAAGACAAGATATTAGAGCTTGGAAACAAATTGTTTCAGGGAATTCTCGAACACCTCTAAAGCTCTAAGTCATCTAATTTCGCAACAGTTCAAAGTGAAAGCTGCAAGAATACGAATGGGTAGTCAACCCATTCACAGTATTCAAAACGCCGAACATTCTATCCTCGAACAAATATAGGTTGTTGATAGAAATTTCCTCAGACTCAACCTTGAAATCTACATTCATAATGATGGTTACTCATACATTGGAAAACAAAAAATTATATCCCCTTGTTGAAAAATCAAAACCAAACATAGTAAGCAATAATACTTCTATTTGCCACAACATACATGTGCAGATTCTCGATCAATGCTAATACCAAAACTAAGTACCAAATATGTCTAGAAGCTGAACCTGACATGCGTCTCCAGTTGTCAAATATTGAGCCTGACATTTCAAAATTATGTCGTTAGAAGCAACCTCAACCTTCACATTAACATTCCATTATTTATCCTACAGATTCGTCTCTAGTAAAGACGAACGTACTGTGTTGCGTCTTCCAGCATTGAATGTTCCCGGACTATAACTTTTCTAGATATTTGTTTGCATTTTCTATAAATTAATAATTAAGTGAAATCTGTTTGTATTGATATTTTTGTTTGAAAATTAAAATTTTAACACACGGATGTTGCTTTTCTTTGCAATGTATTTCCCTCCACTCAATTAGAAATATGACCTGCCTAGTGCATTGAACAATGTGAATAAACCCAACAGTAATATCTGAATACAGTGTTGGAATTCAGATTAATGGAAACGTAGTTAATTTAAAGTTGTTTCCATTCATCATTAAATTAAAGACTTGATTCATCATGGGGTTAGTGAAAAAAATGTCGCTTGCATTATGGAGTTTTCAATTCCAATCGGTTTCGAGCTGAATTTTATTAGTTACTGTGCACTTGACAGACAGGGTCCGCCGTGGAGTTTTGCCTGAAAATGGGGTGTGCAGCTAAAAATGTTGGTAAGCCCTGCCCTAGTTAGCTCTTTTTCATGAAAACAAAATTTGATAAGAATCTTTTATGTCTGAGTTTCGCGGTTTGAGTCCTATTCCGACAGTTATGTCAAATCTTCAACTTGTAAATCAAAGATTGTTGTCAATTGTAGATACTTCGGCTCGCTGCAAATATCACTTATGGATCGGTGATTTTTATGAAGCTGTACTTTTCTCTTATATTTTAGAATTCATTTGCGTACGTGAATAATTACAAAGTTATTTTTCATACAAAATAAAAATGAAAGTCATGACATGATACAAAACAAAAAATTACCTCTCACAGATATGATATTTGTAAGTTGACTGTATACATGAACTCCAGTAAATTAATGCGCATTGAACTATCTTCACAAAATTGTTCAGAACAGAAATTTTAAATTGTCCAACATATTGTCTTTATATTTTTATTTTTATAACAAAGAAAAAAGTTCTATAGATTTAAATTTTACGTCATTGAAAAGTTACGATATGTAACATTTTTCTTTGCGGATACAGAACACAAGAGTTTAAAATTTTCATTTAATAAGTTTTTAATGAATACAAATTAATTATATTTTAATTAATTATTATTTCTATTGATTAATTTAAGCTTGGACGTCGCTGTTATAAAACTCTAATGAATTCAATAAAAGCAATTAATATATTTATATAATAGAACTGATGAAGAATTGATTATGATATTATAATAATTATAAAATTATGGATAGTTTATTTTCCAATAATATATAAAGATTGGCTCTAGAATTCAATTAATCTTGCAAAGTAATTTAAAAAGGAGCTCAAAAATATGGATCATATTTGTAAGCCTTTATTCATTAAATAAATATATTCTTAAGCAATTAATATATGGCACGAAACGGTAGTGTTTCTGATAGTTTAAGAGGCATTTTGTTTTAAACATTATCATTCAAATTTCTTAACACATGGAAAATTAATCCTAAGGACTTTAATTCTCATTTGATCATAAACAATATATTTTATTACCGCTAGAACTTTGTGTTTTAATATGTCATAAGGTAGGAATCACATGAAACTACTAGGTATGGTTCAAATAAAAGATTTTTAGAAATTAGAAAAGCAGTTATAGTTTCTAACGCATAGATCCAAGTCTCAACCATCTGCATGAGAAAACGAAATGCAGTTGTTGGTACTTGTCAGTGTATATTAAGTTTTTGACATTTTAAAAGGTGCCTACTACACAAAGTAATTCATAAATATGACCAGTAGGTTGTTGTTAGACATTTGAAATATTTATTCTCTTCCGCTTTCTGAGAACTTTTCATAGACAATTAATTGCTACTATTCACGTGTCAAAATAAAGAAGGACTGGATAACTTCCAGGCAATTATTTGGACACTTACGTTAGAATAAAACAATACAAGCACCTAATTTCTATTGCCTAAGAACAATTGAAACAGCATTTGAGAACTTTTACTTTAAAAATTGCATTCCCTTCTAGATGCGTTGACATTAAATAGTCAAACTCTTAAAGAGCTAACTGTGATTTTAAAGAATCTTATCCTATTAATTAGAGAACGTTTTTTCCGTTCACTTTTTATCCAATCTTTTAATATCATTTACTATATTATCCATTAAACTTTATTAACCTCACCAGTTTGATAATAAACTTTTAGTTACCTAAATGCACTTTATGTGAAAACAAAAAAAAAAATTCCCCGTACATGAGGAATGTATATTTTATTAATTTTTTAATAATACCAGTTATCTTTGTCTAATGTTTATAATTATTAACGGCAGAGAAAATAGTTGCTTCTTTTAGTGAAAAAACATAAAATTTAAATAGCTAGAATTATGATACAAACGTCAAAATGAATAAGTTTTTAATTTTCACCACTACAATTTACTACTGGTTAAAAACATTCAGATACATTTTGAAATACATATGAAAATAATTTTTTTGATGAGATATTGTTTTATTTCTTAAATTGGAATGTCAAATCGAAATATCTTCAACAAGATTTATTTTGAAATTACTAAAGATATAAGTACATTTTCAAAAAATAGAGGAAGTATGTTAAGTAAAGTAAGAATTTGGAGACAATTTTGATTATGAGATAAATTTAAATTATTTTGCCTCATGATAATTATAATTATAATCCCGTGCAAAAAGAGGTTTCGGGTAAGAAGATTTTTTTTTCTTTTGAAAGTTTTAAAGAGATGACTCAGCCAAGCACAGTTAGCACTAGTAAATTTTACAACTGCAACCTGCAGAAAAGTGATTAAATATGAATGCAACTTCTTGCATAAAACTGAGAAAAACTCATTGTCAGATTTTGAATGAAGAAATAGAAAATATTCCACTATACGCATTATGCTCAGTTTATTTTAAAATCTAAATTGTTGAAAAATATTATTTAACTATATTTCCTATATCATAAATAGAGTAATTATAAAATTGTATTCATTTTCCATAATTAGTAGCTGAGACAATAGATGATCTATAAATATATCGCTAAGTGCTTATGGAAGCCAAATACCAAGTAACTCTTTCCGTAAAACATAAAATGTCTACCCTTTTATTTTTGAAGTTGGCATCTTAGGTTTTGTATTTTTCTATAACACGATATTTTCTATCTAACCACACAAAGTATATTACGCTTGATGATATCATCACAGAGGTCTTCAAATGCCTTTCTTAGAATTTGTTCTCCGTTTGAAGTACGCTACAGAGATATATCTTCTGATATCTTTTCTACTTCTCTCTTCTCAATTTGTTAAATTGTACAAAATATGCATATTATTTACGATAGCCCTGTCAATAACTCTAGTAAAAATCAGCCAGTACCATTTTTTAACATGGATCTTTTTTTTTAATATGTCTTACATTAGAGCATAATTTTTTGCCATGGTTTTTCTAAGAGCCAGTCAAGCTGGTCGACTGCACTTATATTTTTGTTATATTAGTGAATAGTAAATAGTATTAGGTTACAAAATTTGAAATTTTTCTTTCAAACCTTTTTTAATGACTTGATTAAAGGGTCTGTGCAATCAAAGTTTGTCGCTGTTGTTACACACTTATTATCTTTCCATTTAATAATATTGTTTTCGTTCTTTCGTCTAAGCAGTCACCATAATAACCACGATTTTTTCTTTCTTATATCTTATCAGATATTATAAGGCAAGAAGCTGCTCTATTGTTTCTAATTGTGCCAGTGGTTTTGAATCCTTGTGTTTTTAATTCGACTAGCAGAACATAAGAATTAAAAAAAATTGTCAAAAAAGAACATGTGGCTGTTAGGATCAGTTACTGGTTGTAGCATTTTCTTTCACCTCTCGTGTTCCAAGTGGTTCTTTTGGAACTTCAGCAGTACTGACAAAACTCTTCTTGCCACAATATAAATCAAAATTATAACAATATCCCTTTAATCCACACGTGGTCCAAAGTGTATTCCCAAACTTTATGGGTTTAAGTTTAAGAAATCATTTGGTAAAAAGGTGTCAAAATATCTAATCATCATTTCATCAGCTGACAAATACCTATCAAAAATTCTAAATTTTTGAAAACTGAGATTAATATTCTAGATTAATTTTCTTTTTAAAAGCCAGGTATGATTTTTGTATTGCTGTATCAGTATTGTCTTAAAAATGTATTACAGACATAATTTCTAAAAAATTATTTCTGGACAAAGATTTTTTTTTACAATCGGTATTATGATGTATACGTTCTCTGACCAGTAATCAAGTTCACTGGTTAAAGTGTGGTAGCCAGAGAAAATAAGAAAATTAAATAAATAAAACTCTATAACTCATCAATTGTAATTGAAAATTATGGCTTATTTTCCCACTCTTTTATATATCTTTGTTTCATTTTACAAATATTCGTAAAGTTCTGGAGTCAAAAAATTCAAGTGAATTCATATTTCATAAAATATTTGAACTGCTTTCCAAATTAACACTGGAAAAATTAACTGCTTCGTTAAAAGTATAACTAGGCTTATTTTCTGTCCAATTTCTTTTCCGCTCTATGCTTGATTTTTTCACGCATTGTTTTGGTAATTCCAAATCAACCCGGTTCTTACTTTCATTTTCATTGCTGGTTCTAAATGGTTGCTGCTCCGTACTATTAGGCCCATCATCATTTATGTCTATCGATTCATATTATTCTTACTTCTATTTCTTCCATGGATGCACAAATTTCTACATTACCTGACAGATTTTTTATAGATTGAGTAGTCACTTCATCCTCATCAAAATATTTTTCGTCAGTTAGCATCCACATCAGGTGGTAAAGCAATTAAGTCATACTCTTTTTCCTTAAGAAACATACATTCTAACACTTCTTCGGGGGTCTGAAACACTACGCCGAAGCATTCTGGAAGAAATGAAACGAGGAAAAAAAAATGGTATTAGTTAATACTAACGCCCTGTGATCTATTTATAGATCAGCATGTTTAAACTTACATTTTAATAATAAAAACAGTTGTTTTTCTAATATAAATAAGCCAGAATATTTAAGGAGGTATTTAAAATGTAAAACACATAAAAAAAGCGTAACTTATTTTTAATTTCTTTCCTATTTGATACAAAATCGAAAGCAGCACTTTGAAACCTCAAAGTGGCAAATATTAGACGTTAGGTGCTAGACTGCTCTGGGAAAGTTTGCTTCAAAACTCATTTTGGTAGTGTGGCCACATGTGTAAAGAAACCAGCCAATGACAATACGAAGTGAATAAAAAATATTGATTTCACTGGGAGTTCTGAGCAAGAAGAGATCTATAAATAGATCACAGGGTAGTATAACTGGTTATTTATAGGAAACTAATATAATTTAAACTCTAAACTTTCAGATTGAGATACCTACATTTTATAATAAAATATATCCTTTTTACTTATTTTTAAATGAGCGGTTTATAAATTATGTAGAAGAAAATATTAAATAAAATGTTTCTTATGAGGATTAGCAATGATATATACTCAAACAATCAAATGTATGATATACTTTCACGTTTTATTAATATTTCCACTTTAAATTTACCTCCCACATGCTTTTATCTTTTAAAATGCTGAAATACAGTACATTTTATTGCAATAATATAACGAATCGCAAATAATAAATTATTTATTTTAACATACGTCAAGATACACCCATTTGAAAGAATAATAAACTTTGAGGAACAAATACTTGTCTACAGATTATTTTATTTAGCTTATATTAGCCAATATTAGTAAAAGGAGATATATATAAAAATAATCATTTTTCTACTCTAATATGTATTTTTTAGAAAATACATTAAAATTATTTACTAATAGAAGTGTATACAAAATTAACATTGCATGGAATGCAAAATTTTATTGTTTTAATGAATTCTACATATATTGTATTTTAAATACATCAAATTGTACCTGAAATTTAACTATTAATAATATAAGTTATTAATGATACTTTTCATAATAAGTTTTATTTATTTAGGAAACATTTAATAGTTTGAAGGAAAGTTACTCTCATTATGTTTAATTTTATGCATATCAGTATTATAACTCGTGATATTAAATATTCATGATGACCAGGAACGCGATATACAATTTTCTGATGTTTCAACAAACACCAATTAATTAAGTTATTATTAACAAGTCACCTATGTATTAATGAAGAAATTTAACAAAGTATAGGCATTTAATTATAAATATTAGGAAATAAAGAGGACACAAGGGGATTAAAAAGTATTTAATCTTTCCAGAGTCATCCATGATTAAAATAATTCATCAAAAACTTGATATTTATTGTTTGCTTATATCGATTCAAAAATTAATATTTGACTTATGCAACTTCTTTATTATATTAAATGGTTTGTTGTTATATTTATATGTCGAATATTATTTTAAATTGCATAATCAACTTATATAAAACTTAGCGAAAATAATTAATTACTTAAATTTAATGTAGATACTTTAAAGTATATTTCAATGTACGTTTTTGGTATTGCTTTTCTATGCTGAAAATATATATTTTAATTACGTTTTAATGTAATACATTAAAACGTAATTAAAATATATATTTTCAGCATAGAAAAGCAATACCAAAAACGTACATTGAAATATACTTTAGAGTATCTACATTAAATTTAAGTAATTAATTTCTTAAATTTCTATGTAATACATAGAAATCATCGCTACATATTTAAATAAATATTAAGACTATTTAAGGATTCTTGAATTACAAATTTATGCTTTCTTTAACAATTCTGGAAAATGTGATATTTGATTAGTTTAATTTCGTTTATTGAGAAAACGTAAGAAATTTAAATTATTGCACTGTAAATACCGAATGTTTAATTTATATTTTATGATTCTTTGCAACAACAATGGCGTTAAAAATGTAATTTAATAAGAATAAAATAAGAGTTAATATATATAAACAAGCAATTTAATTACTCGAACTTTTAAATAAAATCTAACAAGTTAGTTCTATAACAGAAAGCTAAATTATTTTCTTTTAGAAATTATATTTTAAATCTCAATAGATTCACGATTAATATTTCCCCAGGAATATGCTCAAATAATTTAATGTATTACATTTTATTTTATAACTTTCTACTTTATTTTGAACAATATTATAGTAAGAATTTTGTAAAAGAAAATAATTTTATAAAATTTTATCTCATTCATGAAATTATGAAACTTCAGGATTAAATATATGTGCATCTAAGCAACAAGAATTTTATTTGAATTTAACACTGATTTTCTTTTATTAATTTTTAATTAAACAAATGTAAAGTGTCAAATGTAAAAGTAATATGATGTACTACAAAATTAATAATTATTTTCATAAGATTTGAAACTAATATTAGTATATACAATAAGAATTGCTGTGCGAAATTTATTATTTTATGCTTTATCATATATAAAATTTCATAATGAATAATTTTATGAATAAAAAATTGCATATTCATTTAAGATAAGATAATAATTTCGTTCATTTTTATTGACACATTACTAAACTTTTCCGTGTTATAATGAAAATAGATGCTTAAAGCTATTCAGGTTGCTTCTCAATGCTAAATTTATTTTCTTTATTAATATTATTATTATTATTTTTTTTGCTAACTGTACACTCTTTTTATTTTTTAGCTAATTGGAAAATATTTTTATAATAGTACACTAGTGTTAACATTTTTTTCACAATTTTTAAAAGAACTGAAGGAAATATAAAACTAATACTTCAAGACAAAATGCAAAAAATGCTCGTGTAATGAATGCAATGAGGCTGTATCGTACAAAACATGGTTTTGTTCACTAAGCATACCTCGCTGAAGAATTTCTCTTTATTTTGTGCAGCAATGGATTGTATACAAATTTGAACAACAACAGAAGTGATCCCCAAAGTTTTGATGAAATGAGATGGTCAATTGTAGGCAGGCTTGAATCAGGAAATTCTCAAGTCCCGATTTGGAGAAAGATAAATTTAAATAAGTCCAGGGTCAGGCTAAATAGCCCCGGATCAGCTGAGAGAATGCCTGCTACTCAAGATCACTTAAGACTCCCATTTATCTATTCTAGCGAGTCATAAATGAGATGCTACAGCTTCTTACCTTTCTCGTGACTTGTATACAGCCACAAGAAATCAGGTTTCAAGAATGACTATTTCCAAAACACTAAATGTCAGTTGACAAAAGTATGAGATTTGCGTCAAGTTCATTTTTACGGGTAGGGAAGCCCATATAGCATGGTATAGAAAGCATAGAGAATGGGATATGGATCAATGGGAATCTAATCTGTGCATTGATGAATTTCGGTTCAGTCTAAACACAGATTCTCACTGTACGTTCATATAGAGAGAACCAGGGAGCAACAACCTGCTCCCAATCCACAAAATAGACCATTATGGTACAGGAAGTTAAATGGTATGTTATGGTATTATGTTAAAAGACTTTACATCCCTCCTTGACATTTACAGAACTATTGTGACAACTGTGAGGTTTAGGGAAAAATATCGTGAAACGATGTTCGATTTTTAGGATTGCAATTGTCGTTGAATTCATTTTAATGGTGGTAAAGAGAATATAGACATATGGAGTAACATATGGAGTTCTTCTGGTTGACGAATTTCAAGAAAGCTAGGATATTCCTTGTTCTATAAGGCAATTAGGTATCCAGACTTTTAAATTACATAACATATCTGGGACGTTCTGAGATGGGCTAATACAACTCGCCACTGCAATCTAAGTACAATTCAAAGCTTGAAAACAATGTTGCCAAACGAGTGAGACTAATTAACTAAGGAAATCAACAATCAATTGATGATTAATATAAGCTGTGTGGCAGGAATATCTCTAAGAAACATGTTGCACCAGCATACTTACCAGTACCTAACCTGAAGTAGGGCTCATCCAGTTAGATAGAAGTTGCCGGTGGACTCATCATGATTTTGAACCTTTCACGAAGTAGAAGACCCTCAATACTTAGTCTGCCAACAAAGAGATATCTTTTCACGTAGAGGACATAACAACTATACTCAACTTTAACTTTCTCAGTGAGCGCGACGGATTTTTAGTTAAGCTGGGGTTTCAGCTCACTGCCTTCCCATAATCAGAACGATGCCATAACTGACAAGGTCATATTTGTAAGAGTTGATTACACCCCCCGTTTTAACTTATTTCGTTGCTCAACTCAGCAACTGTTGTTTCATGTATGTCGATACTAATAAATATTACGCACTATCATGCGTATACTTTACAACTGTTGCATATTTATTTGTTTCATAATGTAACAATGTTTATGATTATCAATTTTTATTAAATGCACTTCAGTATCTCTTTAAATAATAGATCAGATATGGAAACGCTCTTAATTTTGAACACCAGTACTTGTATTCTTTTTTTTATTAATACTTGAAAGACTATAAATTTTCTCTAATCTACGTTACAACGGGCTTAAATTATAGAACATTTACAGAGTAAGGCAACAAATATCATCACAATCGTGATTGAAAAAATATATACTTTATTATTTAAACTTAAAAATAAGTACTTAGCGGAAGAAACTAGAGGTATATCAAGACAAATTTTGTGTGCCGTATTGCAATTAATGGGCACGATAGATCTTCCATTGTGTCAAATTTCAAACTCTTTGCCTTCCGATTACAAGAATGAGGACCGATCACTTATTCCACTGCGACAATGAATGTATTTTATTTTAAGCATCTTTTCAGCATATTTTTATAAAAAAAATGAAATTTTTTATGGTAATCATTAAAATATAAAGATTTTTATAAAATAAAGTTCATAAATATTTAATTGTCACCATTATTTTACATAAACATGGTGTATATTAATTAAAGGAATTTCATTTAATATATCATAGACATAATAGAAATCAGTTATATTTAAATAATGGAAGTTATTCAGAATCATATCATATTGATATAAAAATTCAAAGGCAAACGTTAAATAAAAATAAAATAAAAAAAACAGTAAAATTTTGCAAATATAATACTCTAAAATCATTTATCTGATTAGCTGTCGCTGATTCAGTCGTTGATTAGCTTAGTCACTGATTATCAGTCGCTGATTAGCTTAGTCACTGATTATCAGTCGCTGATTAGCTTAGTCACTGATTATCAGTCGCTGATTAGCTTAGTCACTGATTATCAGTCGCTGATTAGCTTAGTCACTGATTATCAGTCGCTGATTAGCTTAGTCACTGAGTAGAACTTGAATTACATTCCTATAGTGTTTTGGTCCATAAATAAGTTAATGAAAGTAAGTTTTTACATTTTATAAGATGACAGCAGGAGAAAAAAAAGCAGAGAAGCAGCCAGAAAAGATCATATTTGCCACAAAGAATTTGGAATTATTTATAGTTTTAAGATTTCAATCATTTATGTAGAAAACAACATACATGTAACCAGCAATGGAAGTAGAGTTTGAATAGTAAGTTTAAAAAACTTGTATTTGATAAAATATTTCTCCTTGTAAAATATTAATATTATTCATGAATTTTCAAATTTTACGTGATTGAAAATGAATAATAACACCCCTTTAAATTTATTAATAGAATATTCTTCTAATTTATTCCTAGATATAATATCAATAATGTTAATTTCAATTTAATTATAATTACTGTCATTATGATACAAAAAAACAATATAGAGTAAAATGTTGAAAAATGTAAATCAGTTTCTGCTTATTTTATACAAGATAAAAGATTATTTCTATAATAATGCTGAATTTCATACTTTTATCTACTTTAGAATTAATTTCACGTTACTTTTTAAAATAATGGAAAAATTATTTAATTTTTATTGAAATTTATTAAATAAATATGTTAATAATATTAGCTCAGATTTAATAATAGTGCCTCTTATATGAAAAGCTTATGGTAAAAAAAATAAGAGATACATTCCAAATACTGATTGTAAGGGATTTGGATATAAATGGTGTTTCGCTTCAAAATATTAAATTAATAATATTTGTGAAACTTACAATTTAAAATATTTGTGAACAAACAAATTAAAATGAAATACCATATTTAATAAATCTTTGATATCAATCGAAGAGAAATTAATTATAAAATAACAGAATGTAAAATGTAAATCGTGTGATTTTATGAAAGTTAAAATTTATAAAGGAAAAAAAATCATGATTTAACTGTCAATTATAAAAGATAGAACATATTCGCATATGATTATGTATCATAAAATTATATGTGATATAAAAATTAATTAATTTTAATCATACGTGTCGTATAATAATAATTAATACTTGTTTTTGACAATTAATACATCGCATCTTAAATTTTATCTTTAAATAAACAATTGTTACAATTGGGATTTTATTCATAAGAATTTGCTTATCAATACAAAGAAAATGTTTGAAACTAATGTAGTTAAAATATAATAATCAACATTGTAAAATTAAGAGATTCGGTGAATTAGTTTTCGATAATGTTTGCTACGAATATCATAATCAGCTGAAGTTACTTACTTTAAAACTGCGGAAATTCATAATATTTATTTTTTGTAGATAAAATATACATTTTTATAAAATTCTAATTCTTTATTGAAATAATGGAGTTTTCTGCTAAATAAAAATGTAATGAATTATAGTTGTATGAGTTGAATATCATATCTCTTTAAATTAATTTGGAACGATACATACGAATTAACTCTGAAAATTTAATTAATGAAATTTTCAATCAGTAACATGCATGATGCTCTTTAGCAGAGTGTTACTATTTAAACTATATAATTCACAATAAAACAATAAAACACAACTATTGTTTTATTGTAGTATTAACTACAATAAAACAATATAATTCACAGCATAGGGAATTAAATGACTTATAATTTAAAATTTTTATCTTGTTAATTTTTACAAAAAAAAAAAATACTCAAGAATGCTTATTAATCTAAATACAATTTTGCTACAGATTTGGTTTGGAAACTATAAATTCTAGTACTCATTGTGATATTAATATTTTTAATTTTCTTTTATTTTAAAATTCATTATCTTTAAAAATTTAAATTAATATCACTACCTTCCTTTTTTTTTATAATAAACATATTTATTTTATTTAGTTGGAATTTTGTTACAATCAAAATAAAATTTATACATAACATTTTATTTCATAATTTCATTTTGTATTTTAGAGGCTTATTTTTGCTCACTGAAAGAATTTTTATTTTTATTCAAACATTAATTTACGTAAATGAAATTTCTTTTTATAGCATTTTCTACTTCATTTTTCTGTTCAAAACTACTTGTTTGATAAAATCAGGCAATGTATCAATACTATTTTAAACTTGAAATTTTAATGGTTTTATGATTAGAAATGCAAACTAAATTAATATTATTTCGAATGTATGTTACAGCATTTTATTCAGTTACCAGTTAAAAATATATTTACTTTTTCTACGAAATTTACTGAGGCCAGGAATTTAAACAATTTCAAAAAATATATCAACCAAAAAAAATTGATCATATAAAAACAACAAATTCTTCGAATCTTACATGGAAATTTTACCTATTCTTAATAGTATTTTCTATTCGTTTTCATATCGTATATTAATAATGAACAATATTTATCTACTTACCATTCAAATTTACATAATAGTGTTTTGCAAAATCAGGAAATTATAGACACATTTATAAATGTTTACACTCTTTTGATTACAAATTCTTTTTTAAAAAATTTCTTTTTACTAAAAAAAATAAATATCATTTTTAATTTAAGGAAATAAAAATTATCTTTAAAATAATTAATTTTATAATTATTAATTAAGAATATCAATTATTAAGACATTATTCAATGTATATTAACAGTCTAATTTAGGAACTCATTATTGCTAAGAAGAAAAGTAAATTTGATTCAAGAAACATGGTGGCCAAAGAAACGAATTTGCAGTGTGCCTATGTGAGTCATTGTCAATTCCGAAGGGAAGAAAAGTAATTTTATCTTTCGACCTTGTCTTCACTTTAAGTGTCCCTTTTTTGAGAATCAATGATGAAGCTTCCTCACATAAATTTGTCAGTAACCTAACTAGATTTGTCATAGAACTATTGACTTTTCCTGTAACACACCATTTGTTTTCCTTGATAAGAATATTTAATTAAAACAGAATGCGTTTCTTGAATATATAAAATACTAAAACAAATATGTAATAAATGCTCTAAAATTTAGCTGCTATACATTTGAATATACATATTACCCCGAAATCAATAAAAAAGATTAATTCCTTAATAATAAAAAAATGAATTTGAAATGTATTAAATTAATAAAATATCTCCTATTAATATCTCGCAGTCTATAATTTAAAAGGTGACAAATTTAGTATTTAGAAGTTATAGAAACTGTATTTTTGTTGCTACAACTAAAAATGATAATACTTTCATTTTCTTTTGCACTTGAGGTGGAAATTTCTCTAATGTTGATAATCTGTAATATTGTAATTCGTTTGATTATCATTAGATTCTCAAATAGTTTGATGATAACATCATAGATTGTTAAACCATGACTTTTATGACAAAATTCTTAACATATAAATACAAAAATTTACGTCATGTGCTTCTAGCCATATAAGAATCAATAATATATACAGTAACATGGCACCTGTAAAAATGATTATACTTTATAAATTCTAAAATTTAAATCCTGAATACCTTCTACTATCAAATTTATAATTGTACAAATAACCACTAACGCAGTTATTTCCTATTAACACTACTGACATATTCTTTTCATTTGAAAAAACTAATACATACAATTTATTTGAATTCATAATATATTATTAAGAATCGAGATAAATTTTATATATTAGTTTTTTATATTACATTATGTGTGTCATTACAACAGCAAAGATGGAATGTTTGTTGAATCACATTGTTATTTCCAAATATATTTTTATGTAAGACTACATCGAAAGTAATTGCTTTTAATTTTATTACTTTATGCATATTTAATACTGATTTTTTTATTAGTATTCCTTATTGAAATAAATATATGTTAATAATTTTTATCTTAAGATATTTAAAATGCAATTTATTTTTCTTGAAAAAACATTTATACATTAGAAAAAATGAATCTAATAGCATTACAAATAAAAATAAATAATCATATGCAGAAATAGTTTATTCACTTTTTAAACATGCGTGTAAATTAATCATTTATTTTAAATTGAGTATTTTAAGCGATATTTCTTATGAAATAGTCTTATTCAATGATTTTAGTATATAAAATAAAAAATGTAAAAATATAAAAGAGAATATATTTCGTAATTACTAAATAACATGAAAGTTATGGATATGGTATATATGAATGTGTAGTAAAATCAGTATATTTCAAGAAAGAAATATATTTTAAGCTGAAATATTATTTATATACTTATAACCCTTGCATCTATTTAGCTTTCATAGTACTTTCACTAATTTCATAAAATTTACATTTTAGTCTATAATTCTGATGGTTAATATAAATTCTAATTTTTTATTGATTTTTGTATACCGTTAAGAGATTTTTTATATAGTTTTAAAAACAATATCTAACATATAGTTTGCAACACAATAATAACCACTTCAAAAATTTCAGATAATTTTAAAAATTAATCATGGAATTATTTAAGTTAATTTATAATGGCTATTTAATATTTCGACATAAAATAAGTAAATAAATAAAAAAAAAACTTATAAGACTCAAGATAAAAAGTGGATAGTTCAAATAAAAAGTATTCCTTAAAATTATTCATTTATTAAGAATTGTATTTTTGTCACTGACATTTTGTTAGTACTTATTTCAATTACTACACAATCAAAATTTAAATTGAGTCATAAAAACTCATGGGATAATAAATGGCGAGGTTAATTGAATGATTCATTTCTCATTAATGACAAACTTATTTGAACTTCACAAAGATTATTTAATTAAATTCAGAACATTTTCCTACTAATTATTGATTTATTTTTAATACGTTTTTCTAAAACATGCCAACGGTAAAAAAGATGATATGTCCTCCGGCACTATCGACATTTGAAGTTCAACATTAATGGACAGTGATAAATAAAACAAACACATCTGCTTTTGACAAGTTAATTATGCAAATATTTGATCAAAAATGTATTTGTTTTTAAATTTTATATATATTCGTTTCAAA
The DNA here is from genome assembly GCA_030067965.1 of Latrodectus elegans. Classification (NCBI taxonomy): domain Eukaryota; kingdom Metazoa; phylum Arthropoda; class Arachnida; order Araneae; family Theridiidae; genus Latrodectus; species Latrodectus elegans. Next base: position 33,799,293 of record CM057812.1, read on the forward strand.
TGAACAAAATCGAATAATTTTTTTTATAATAAATACCTTAAAAATATTTTTTTATATTTATTCCTTTTATATATATATATATATATATATATATATATATATATATATATATATATATATATATATATATATATATAGATGAATATTATTTATAATTTTGAGTTGAATAATTAAAAAAACTGGGAAGTTTAAAAAATATTTAAAAATAAATAGTTTAATTTAATATAATGAGATATATAGAGAGGCAGTAATTGATAACTCAGATTTGAATGACGATTGTATTATTAAAACATGTACAGTTAAATAATTGTACATAATACTATTTCTGATGCGCATTTAATTTATTTTAAGCATTTTATTTCAACTGATGCCTCACAACAGATAGACTAGAAAAATTCCCTTGTACGGATATTTTCTCACTGATGCAAATTTTGAAAATAGGATCACATTTTCTTAAAACTGTTAAAAGTAAAATTAAAGAAATATTTCCGCAAAAGATATTAAATTGAATGTTTTCTTCGGGATGATATTATTCCAGACTATTACTATCTGGAGAGACATCAACCTGAGTATGAGATCTAGTTGTTTTGAAAACATTGGGTAATTGAATTATTTATTTGATTTTATCTGGTGATTATTTTTTCTTATATGGTGCATCACTGTGTATTTTCCATGTAATATCAAGGTAACTAATAAATCTCTTTTAATTTCTAAGCTTTTATTTTTCCATATAAAACAAATTTATTTTCATCCAGAACTTCTCTCCTAAAATGTGTTTTGAAAACACATGCTTAAGGAATGAAGTAATTTTGTTCAAATGCTGTGATATTAAGCTTAATAACTCTGGAATTGTGTAAATAAGGTAATTAGAGAAAACATTTTTTCATAACGAAATGATTTATAAGTTATGTAAAATAAAGTTTCAATTAATTTTCGTCTTTTTAAAATTGCAATAAAACTACCAATTTATATCATTTGTTACAAAATGTGTAATACACAATAATTTTGAAAAATATTTGGGGTACTTAATTTAATCTTAGGTTTTGTATTAGGATTTTACATGTACCACCAGAAAATCGTGTTTTCATTTCCATGAAGCATATGAACAAATATTTAGAAAACTTTTAAAAGTCTTAAATTGAAAAGTCAGAACGTATAAAGAAGTTCTCAGTTGCTTCAACGAATTTTGAATTAGTGTTAAGAATGAAAACATAAAAATCGTTTCACTAAAATCTAAATTCTATAATCAAGCCTAACGTTTTAAAAAGAGAGATTTTATTGTTTAAGTAAACTTGATTACGCTTAAGAAGTGCATAAAATGTCTTAATTTAATTAAGGAATGAAAAAAGACATCTGAACCAAAAAAAAATTAAGTTGGTAAATCTTGTTTGCAGAGTTGATTTGATTTGAAAGATAAAGATCGGTTATTCTTTGAACCATAATTAAAACAAAAATTCCTACAAGACATTCTTTGAGCCATAAATAAAATCAATTGTAAATAAATTGTTCATATATTTGCAACAAATATAAAAGCATAGTGTAGTTTTGAAAATAAGAAGTTGCTTGTAAGTAAATTCATTACTTTTTGAACTCTATTGGGGTTGTTTCATGGTTAATACAAACAATCAGAAAATAATCTTTTATTATTGTGTGTGTTGTTGCTGCTTATGACACTTGGACTAGCCAAGCTTTCTATGCCTTGGCAATGCAAATTAAGTCAATAAGGAGCGTCTTTAGTTTTAATCAGAGATCCACAAAAGTGAAAATACTTTTTTGCTCTTTCTTAAATCCTCCGGTACATAGCACCACCAGAGGATTCACTCCCTCAATTGTGACATTGATATGAAGGGGAAGGAGATTTTCTCCAGATATTACATCCATGGTAACTGCACAATGACCGACCACAGGACTTTCGATTCCACGGATTTAACGAGAACGTATATTCCATGTACTCGGTGGTTCTTTGGCGCCTTTGGGATTCGAACTCCACCCTTCCGGACGCAAGGCTGATATCCTTACCACTTGGCTAAAACGGTCCCAAACTTTTATTAAATACGCTATATAGTAATACATGTTATGCATTATTAACGTTGTTATTATCATAATGCTCACATGCTAGAGGATTTTTTAATAACCTTTTTAGTACTACAAGGGGAAAAAGTACTGGCGTACTGTTTACTTTGTCATTAATTTATTATTATCTATAGACAAAAAAAGTACGATGGTCTTCGTAATTTAGATGTAGTAACTGTATATGAGGAACTAAATTTGACCTTGCACGGTTAAAGGTACCATTTTATATAAAATATTACCATTACGACACATTTTCCATGCACAAGAACTCGTTAAGAAACCTGAATTTCTTTCCAGTTGAGTTGGATTACAAAGTGTACCTTCAGATAACAAAAGAAAATCGTGTTAAGTTACCAAGTGATCGTGGCCCTTTTTTTAAATATATTTACATGCATACATTCTCCTTTTTGTTTAGTTTTCCTGAGTAGATGGAACAGGTGTTTTAATGCATGAGAACAAGAATCGACACAAAATTCTTGTAATTTTAATGATGAGAGTTGATTTACAACTGATAAGTCAGTATTTCCATATAAATTCTCAATTTCTTCTTTAAACATCATTTACGATGAATATATCATACTGGCTGAATTTCGTTTTTATATTTTTAAATGAACTAGGATTGAGAATTAAGTAAAATGTTGTATAGTATTTTACTCACTTTCAAATTTGAAAGTTAATATTCACATGCATCCAAAAGTGATTTTATAATGTACTTTATATTTTTTATACAATAAAAATGTGAAAGATCTGTAAATTCATAAATAGTACATTTTACATGTTTGCACATAATTGTTAAGGAAAAATTGATACTTGATCTTTATTAGTATTTTTCAGTACGGTATTTCATACTTTTATAAATTAAAATAAATAAATGTTTAAATTGATAACTTGAATAAATGCATGCTTTTAATTCATTATATATTTTCAAAAGCACTTTTTTGATAGATAATCACATTGTGGTTTTTTTTTGAAGATGCTTCTGATTGTTTACAAAATAAAGAATCTAATTACGTTAACGAAATATATTTTGCAAAAATACAAGTATTTTGTTTTTATTCCTGAAATGAATTACTTGTAAACTCTCAAAAATTTAATTTAATTATGTTTTAATTGATGAATGAACTTTCTTTTGATTTGGTGTTACTCTAAATTTTGATAATATTATAATTAACGTTAGTAATTTGCTGTACTCATTATCTTTGTTTATTTAATTATTTCTACAGAAATGTCGTTTGTTATATATAAAGGATTCCCATGAGGATCTTCAAATTTCATTTCAACGAAGAATACTTTTTTCAAAAACACATTTCATCTTTAGATAAATGAAAGAGAAAACACTTTTTAAAGAAGAATACAAGTTATTTAAAAAGTTGATTTTATTTTAAATTTATTTATCGAAATCTTCAACTCCATCTTTATCAATAACTCAACAGCTGATTTTTTCATATAATCGACAAATATCCGTAACATTTGGTATTTAGAACTGTTATATAAATTATTCTGATTCCACTTTTGTTCTAGGTAAATTTTATGTGGCAATTAAATATTTTGGATTCTTATAAAAATTAAAATTATTTTAATTAGCTTGTAATGTTTTTTCCTTTCAAATCTAATCATGTAGCTTTGATTTTATAAACAATCTTTGAACATAACATTCTTCAATGATTTTGCATTGAAGAATATAATAAAAATAATAATTAAAATTACCATTTATTAAATAAAGCTTTTTAGTTAATCATCACTCTTTATGAAGTAACTGCAAATAGCATAATTTAACATATTAAAGTTGTATAAAAACAATTTAGTCCATATGAAAATTTTATAAAAACAAAAATTCAGGATATAAAAAGAGTCATACAAATCTGTTTAGGGAAAAATGAATAATAGTTTAGTAAATGCGTGTTCTATGAATTTTATCTTCTTTATATTTATTTCTAAAATAAATTTAAGTTAAAACCTACACATTGTTTTTACATGAAAGCTTGAAATTTTAAATTGATATGATGAAATATTACTCTGAAATATATATTGCAATTTCAAACAAAATATTAAAATTCTCTTAAAAAGTAATGTTGTACAATAAATAATTATATAAAATATTGCTGAGATATATATAATTTAGATTTTTTAAATTTAAAATGTCTTCAGACTAATATAATTCGTTTCAAAGATCTAGAAAAAGTTATTATTCATTTCATTCAATACATAATTTATAAACTATGAACACTACAATCTAATAAAATATAAAGATTCTACATTCATTTAAATATGTCTGCAAGTTAATATTTCAAAAATATATCGATATTCTGTAAGCAATTCAATTTTCACTGAAAAGGAAATTATCTAAGTGCATACTTTTTTATGAGTAGTATAAAAATAAAAATTTAAACAATATCTAAATGCTTTATCTACCTTATCTTTAAAAACCATACTTTAAACTTTTAAAAATATAAATATTACTACAATTTTTCAATATTTCACCATCTCACTTTGAGTATTTCATAAAATAAATAAATAATATTCGAAGATGACAAATTTACATGATGAATTTAAAATTCCTCTCAAGTTAAATTCTCACCACTGTATTTTAACTATATTTATTTGTGCAAACAAAATTTATAGTTCAAGAAATAATTCTTATTTGAATTTTGAATCATAAATACATAAATGAATATGGATTTAAATATATTTCATATTCTTACATACACCCACGATATTTCGAATATCACCAACTTCAAGATCCAATTACATGAATTTTGAATTATATAACAAATCTGTTGTAGTTTCATTGAGTCTTAAAAGTAAATTTTATTGCATGTTATTCGTTTTCATATTTATACATAAAATAAAATTGATGAACCTTATGTATGTGATATTTACATTTTTAGTTGAATATATTTAAGAAATTTACATTAAATTAATAATTTTATACAGATGTGCTGTTTAATACTCCGCCTATAATACATATTTTCTTAAGTTATGTGCTTTCAGATACAGACCGTCTTAATAATATGTTTCATGTCGAAATATTTTATTCACATATAAAATGCTTTATGTTCCTTTAATAAAGAGCGATTCCGAAAATAAATATTCTCAAGAAAACAAAATACTAAGCAATATCTGTTTCAAGTTATTTTCCATTATTGATAAGGATGGAAAAATTATAAGAGGACACCGACGTGTTTATCTGAACACTGAATCATGAAGTGATTTATATGAGATGATTTATGATCATTTTTTTTTCATGTGAGAAATGTATCGTATTAAATAGTAAAAAATAAATAATGTATAATCTTCATAATTCTATTTAATTAATTAGCAAATAAAAGAGAACACTCTAATTCATGTGTTAATTATTTAACTTACAGTACTATTTTATTTATTGTTACATAGTATATTTCCTTATTAAGAAATAAAATTCTGATTTATTTCGATGCTCCCGTGATCATAAATATCATAAATTGATCAAGACAAAAGTAATCATATTAATCTGCATTTTAGGATACCCCAAACTTTGTAGTGTCCCGATACATATATATATATATATATATATATATATATATATATATATGTTTAGTAAGTTAGTAAATTATTAAATAATTGTCATTTTTTCTTCAAAAATGGTAAATAAATCTAATCAGTGACATTTTATTAACTTATGTTATTTCAGAATACCTGTATGTATATTGCCATAACATATCTCCCTCCTAATATGCTGTTTCTATTTTAAGATGTTCATGTGTGCAATCATCACATTCTTCAGCAAAGTTTCAATTCATAACTATATTATTAATAATTTGACAAAATCAACTTCCATAACCATCATATATTTATTTGCAATTTTGTTTTGATTCTATATGTCTAAACTTCACGAATAAATTTTCATGATAAGTTTGTGTAAGAATAACTTTTTATTAGAATAACTTGTTCCCGTTAGAATAACTTTTTGTATACTTTATTTATTTATTTCTTTATTTTTTGGCGGTAGGGGAGTTTATGGTTATAAAAAATGAACTACGAAATTTCAAATCTTTTTTTATGAATAGAAATAATGAAAATAATGGGAAAGAAAATCATCAAGTGTTTCTTGAGAATAGTATGAAAGTTGCCAAAAGCAATTTATATATATATTATATACTTATATATATATATATATATATATACATATATATATATATATGAATCTTATAATTATTTCAAAAATTTGTTTTAAAAATTAATTTCTTTGAATAACAGAAATTAAAAATTATGAAATTAATTATTTACAATATTGGATAACGATATATTAAAAAATATTTTATAATCATTTTTATTTGTTTGTTTTATTTAATATATATATATATATATATATATATATATATATATATATATATATATATATATATATATATATATATATATATATATATATATATATATATATATATATATATATATATATATATATATATATATATATATATATATATATATATATATATATATATATATATATATATATATATATATATATATATATATATATATATATATATATATATATTTATATATATATATATATTTAAGAAAGATATCTTAAATTTTCAAGTTTTCTTATATGTAATAGAAAGATATTTTATTTTTTTCAAAAGACATTTTTAGTTAAAATCACAAAAAGTATATTTGTTTATTTCTAAATAACGGAATAATCACGAACAAATTGCGTCTAGTAGGCAAGAGATATTTCTATTACAGGCAATAAATATTTAACATCTCTTGTGAAATATTTTTTAAATAGTAGAATTAATTTAGTCTAATGATATATTGAACAGCAAATTGTATTACAAATAAGTTCCACTTCATGTAGCAGAAATTCAAAATACGTTACCTTTTAATTTTTGTGCATATTATAAATGCTGAAATACTTGATGAATACGTTAACTCGAAAATATAAAAGATGGTATGAAATATACTAGGAAATCCTTTGAATTTTTTATAACTCATGTAATAAGATTAAATTTAGAGATTAGTAAGCAACATTTTATGTGTAATATACTTTTATAATTTTTATTACTTATAACCGATTCATGGGAATAAACTCAATTTAAGTACATATTATGAATTTTCTTAATGATCATTTAGATTTTCTTTCGTTTAAGAATCAGCATATGAGGTATATGCAAGTTATTTTTGCGAAATAAAATATTACGAAAATATACTCAAAAGCATGACAAATAATTACTATAAAACACGTTTTATAAAGAGAAGCCAGAAAACAATATGTATTCAAAATACATCAAGCATGAGCAAGTAGTAGCCTTGACTTTATTTTATAAATGCATAAGTAAAATATTTCCTAAACAAGACAATCAAATTCATTATATGAATGGAATATTCATTGCGCTATATTTAAAGCAAGTTCCTTCACTTAATTCTGCTAAGTCCTTCGAGGTAAAATCATTATTTAAGTTTTAAAGTGTAATGATATTTTTTCCTATAGTATCCGCTACATTTTAGTGGAAATGAAACACACACAACGTATGTGAAAAAGTAATGATAATTAACAAATAAGAGGCACTGTTCAAATAATATATGATTTTCTTTACATAATAGAGATTAAACACCATGCTCAATGTCTTATTGGCGTTCTCTTCGTTACAATATATTTAGCAACAAACCTAGGTCTAATAAATTTTGCAGATTGTCTCTTAAAAGTTCTGCCTCTAACATTTGATATGGTTCATCTTCTTTACTGAGTGGTGATAAATACTGGAAACATTACTCAAACATTCCCAAATGTTATCCATTTGTGACAGACTTGGAAAAACAAGTTGGTAGGGAAATAGCAGAATTCTTTGCAGCTCAAGTTGACTAATTTGCGCAGCTGAAGATTTAGCAATAACTTTCGAATAAATGGTGCCCTCATAGTAAAATATAGAATCAAAGAATGTAAAACTTATTCCAAGTGTTGTTGAGACACCAAGCTGTCAACAATGTGGAGTAGTGTTGATCCGAAACTTTAAACCATGACGCTCCAAAACGTGATGGAACTTTTTTCATTTGCTCTCAGAAAAATACCTCCATAAGTGTGTTATGAGTCTCTTTAACGGTGTCTCCAAATTTTAAACAATAGAGTGACTTATCGAAAAATATTGGATCAGCTTCAAAAACGATTGGCTGTATGTGGAGACTGTTGCAAGCGGATAAATATGTGCTCTTGACAGGACTTCAAAATTTTTGGAATAATTTCAAAGCCTCAATTGCAAATTGGAGAATTAGGTACTATTCTCCAATTTGGAGGATAGTACCTAATTCTATCCTCCAAATTGGAGGAATGATTTGGAATTATACACATCAGGAATGATTATACACATCCTCTCTCTGTTTCAAAAAGGTTGAATGAACTGGTCTGAGGGTTCATCAGCTCTAATTTGAAGATGCGTCGGTAAGAAATGCTGACGTCACTTAGGCATCAAAAAACGAATAAAAGGTACCGCATCAATTTCTTTGAATGATATTTGCCTTATCGAATGTAAAAAAGATTCCTATAATCGATTCCTTGTTGTGATACAGAGCACTGAATAATCTGATCCTTCCAATTCAAACTCTATTATCTCTAGAACAATCGTCTACCTGAAATAAGGGAGAAAATGTCTCAGACCTTTACATTTCTGTATTCTCTGGACCAAAAGTTTACTCACAAATTTAAAGATGTGCACATATCAGACAAATTATCTTGTTTATAATAAAAAAATCAAATACTAGTTTTACACACTTTTTCGTATTCTTTTCACAGAATGTAACGCATTTTATATCATTTACATAATTCAAATCATTAATAAATTGTATCATCTCAAAAATAGAAGATTATTTATCTCTATACATTTATGATGCTGCAATTTTATTTCCGTGTGGTTCATGTACAAAATACTTTTATGCTTTAGTTTAATAGCACCTTGAATGAATCGTTTGTCTTTAAATATACATCGTAATATAAAATGATAACATATCCTGTTTGTTTGGGTTCATTTTTTGGTATAATTTTTAATAAAAAATTTAATTTCTATTAAAGGATACAATTTGATTAATAAATTAAATAAAATAAATTCTCAAGACTTGATTACGAAATCAAAAGTACATTATTTTAATTTTCAGACATTATTCTACAGAATTCGCATCGATGTATAATCAATCGTATTAATTACTTAACCATTAAATTATTTTCTATCAATGATGTGCAAGAAATAGTTTAATTTTAGACATAATTTATTATAAAATAAAATGTCTGCGTATCTGTTCATCAATTTCACTTTCCACCATGCTATTTTTATTGTAGCCTAAGTAATTATCTAACGCATATTCAGTTTCTCGGAAAATAATGAGTTTCATTCCCTATTTTCATTTTCAGATACAAAACGCATTTTGATTTATATTAACGGTAATTAAAGATAATATTATTAATAATGCGTTCAGATGCGTTTTTGTGAAACAGATAAATTGCTATATATAAGTATAAATTGCAACAATAATTAATTTTATTTTTCTAATTATCAGTTTGTTACTCAAAATAAATGCTAAGCATTTTAATTTAAATAATTTATTACTGTTATTTGAAACTAATTAATAGCTTAATTCGCAAATCAGCTTAAATAATCTAATAACGTAGTATTTATTACATTATTAAATAATACAAAGTCTATACAATAGTGTCTTTTTTCACTTGGATAAATTTTACATTTCAATTACATAAATTTTACAATTATGTAAGTCAAATTTAAATTGAATATGTTAATTACAGTAAGTGGATTAAGCAATTGTATAGCAGACTTTAAATCACATTTATGCCTGTTCTTTCTTCACACTCGAGTATTCAATCTGAAAGAGGGTGAAAATAATACTATATAGCTTGAGCTATAGTATAACAAATGATAAATTTTAAGTTCTATAGTTTTAATAATCATAAAAAATTAGTTTAAACTATTAAAAAATATTATATAACAGCTTTGCAAATTTTTAGTTAATCATTATTTTCTCCCTGAATTTATAAAGAAGATTTCTTTTATTTTTCAGTTTTTTTCCCTCAAACTTCACAAAATGCTTCATTTTAAATGAAAAAGTCTAACCCTAATTACACAAAAGTTTACTAATTGATGATTATATATTGAAAATTAATTTTTTTCTTCAAGTTTTGCGTCTTTAATTTTATAAAGATGTTCCCCAAACAATTAATTGTAAAATTGTTAACACCCTTTTTTCATTAATAATATGCATTTAAAAATGTGTGTGTGAGAGAGAAAAAGTAAATAATAAATTATTTACTTAAAAATATACTCAAGTTTAACTCATGTGTATAAAATTGCTTGTGTTCAAGCATGCCTTGCATATTATAATTGCAGTAAATCATGTGAGCTAATTATTATTTGATGTAAAGCTACAAGAATCTAAACCAACAACGTGATCTTATATGTAGTGGTTATTAACTGTGACGTGTCGAAGCCCAGATAAGAGTATAACAATATAAATGATCAAATATTTTCCTTGATTTAAATATCACATACTGTATACTAGTAAAAAACTCATTTTTTGGTAGTTTTGGTAAATTTAATATATTTTTGAAATTAACAGACAGCTAAAATGAAACTAGAAAATAGTAATTGGTTTAGGGTAATAATTATAATTTATTCAATATATAGCGAAAAATATAGAAATAGAAAAAAAATATAGTAATATTTGGTATGAAGTAAATAAGAATTATAACTACACAATTTGAAATAGGAAGAGTGAAGAAATCTTTTTGAACCTGTTATTCCTTTTTGGAATTTTTTTAAATGTCTTACATAAAAAATTCATACATGGATGATTTTATAATATTAAAAATAAGCCTCGTAAGATATTTTACCGGATTCCTTAAATATGAATCTGCACTTCGAATAGAAAATTAGAAATATCACAAAGAGTCAAATCTCAAAAGGATTGATTAATTTTTGATATGTTTGGAGGACTTTGTTTACTCTTATTCTTTTGTCAATATCATAACAGATTTGTACAAACAAATTTAAAAAAAATTAAATTAAAAAGAGAGAAACTTAGAAAATTTTTATATTCAAAATAAAATATTTAAATCCTTTTCTTACATTTCTGTAAAAGGAAGCTTATTTCTTTTTTTATTGAAATATTGATTAATGTATTCCAATATTGTATTGCAGTAAATTCTTTATCACACAATTATTGTGTACTCAACAAATTTTGTAGATTATTCTTAAAACTATGAATAAATATTACAGTTGCGGATAATTCGTAAGCTTAATAATAACCTGCAATTAATTGGTGAATTTTTGTGCATTTTTAGTATGACAATAAGCTTTATTGGCAATAAATTTGTTCTGTGCTTTCACAGACATATAATTTAAGATATTATTGAGAAACTTTCTGGTTAACATATAATTTCTCACACACAAATGAAGTTATAAACATAAATTTGCACTGCTTTGGCACCCAATGCAATTATTGAAATCATTTTAGTTTGTGCAATCTACAATTGTTTGTCAAAAATCATAGATATTATTTTTCCATTCCTTTAATCACAAGCTGGTGTAATCAAGAAGTTTGTCAATAGACGGGGTTTATTTTTGTCTAATGAAACGGCATAGGGATCATTTGACAGCCATTAGGAAATGCATTTGTTTCAAACGGGAAATATCTCGCATTTCAGCTACATCAGTTTTCAAGAAATAAAATGAAATGGGTTGAAATATATTTTATTGAAGGTTTTAATGAATATTAGGAAATATTCTTGTGAAATAAATCGTGCATTTCATGAATTGCAAAAGAAATTTAAGTGAAATAAATCTTTCTGAATACATCGATTTCGCAAAAATTAATTTTACTTGAAGTAGCTTTTATATTATGATTACAAAATGTTTCACGTATATCAATTAAATAAATTACTTAAATCTAACTCTAAACTACAGAGTAGAAGCTGTATTTCACAGTTTAAATTAAATAATTAAAATTTTATCAGCATAAGGAAGAAATTATTTTTGATTATATAAATGAAATTATTATAACATTTGAGATTACTGAGAACTTATATTTTTTTTTAATAATGCGATATAAGGATATTTACGTTTACATTGACATGGCTGTTAATTTTTCTAAGTAAAATTATAAATAAATAGTTGCCTGTAGAAAGGAAATTGGGTTTAAGATAGTATATTTTATATCAAGAAAATTAGAAATTTAAAAGTTATATGCTACGAATAAACTATTTGTTTCGTCTAAAATAATCTGATTTGTTGTTTATATATATATATATATATATATATATATATATATATATATATATATATATATATATATATATATATATATATATATATATATGCTGTCAAAATGGAAATGCTTTCAAATGCGCAGTTCTCCAGCTCTCATAAGATATGATATAATTCGAGAAACCGTCAGAATGAGCAATATTCACACCGCTTTCGCAGCACAGGAAAGTACTTGTTGGAAGTTTATTCTTATCGCAAAGGACGCCTGAAATTGTATAGAATGTTAGGTCACCATCGACGGAATCGATATCAGCAGATAGACGAGTTTACGAGAGATAGGATTATCAGTTTGAGAAGAGTAGGTTTTTTTTCTTACTGCAAATTGCAGCTGATAGACTAGAAGTGTACCGGTTCTAGGGAAGATGGATGGAATAAGAAACTGTGGAGCGTTTGTGGGGTGCCGGTACAGCCAGAGTGCCGTCAGCAGACTTGAGTTTATGCATATGACGCGAAGCAGTGGTGGCCCTGTAAAGCCCATCAATGTAAATTCCGCAACATATTCAAGAAACCCTGAATACTCTCGTATTGAAGAAAATCATTTGCCATTAGTTGGTTGCTAGTGACGTGGACTCATGGCGTCTGTTGTGAAAACTGTCATTGACCCCACAGGATAGATGCCAACGTCGGGAATGGTGCCGGATTAGAGCGACTTAGAGGACGTTGTACCACAGGATCGTGTTCTCAGATGAGCAACGTTTCTGTTTCTTCAGTGATATTCACAGCATACAAGTGTGGCGTCTGCATGGGTACAGGTTCAATCCTGCAGCAAATGTAGAATGCCTCACCACACAACTACTCGGCATCGTGGTTGGGGTGCCATTGCGTATGATTCCAGATCTTAGTTGGTATTCATTGTAATGTAATGAACATTGTGGTAATGAGCAATGTGTTTGTGATGAACAGTGTGAAAATAAAACATTTCATTGTTTTATTGTCACACTTTTAACTCGACATATTGCTTGAACAAGAAATAAATCTTATCAATAAATCCCCTCACATTAATCACACTGCCTTTCACAAAGAAACCGCTTTTAGAGTTAATTAAAGTATTCCAATGCATTTTTTATATAATGTTGTTTTTATCATTATTCAACTGCAAACATTTTTCATAATATATGAATGAAAAATTTAAGTATCAAGATTAGGATATCAAATGAAGTATTTTTTTACTAAATTTACATGAATTACTTGAAATTAAATAAAGTGAATCAAACAAGTGTATTCTGTAATTAAAACACTTTTTGGAACCGTTCACAACGATATGCAAGAGTTCATAAACTATTCTACATAATATTTATATCTTTTTACAATTATATTTATTATTGAATTTGATAACAGAAAAAAAATTTAAAATATTAAATTTGATAACAGAACAAATTTAGAAATATATTTTGATGAAATCGGCATTTTTTTAGTAATTCAATAAAGGATATCTGGAGTCTCCAAATATAATGAAGTATAGATAAAAAGCAAGAATTTAGGAAAGTAGAATTTCTCAACAAGAACGGTTATTTTTAAGTTTTTATCCATATAAGGAAGTAAAGTGATTGTGCTTATTAATAAATAATAACCGTCAGCAAGATGCTGATTGAAAAAGTAAAGGCTAAATTTGATTTTTTTAATAAAATCAATAAAACTTATAAAATTAAGAAATCTAATTATTAATTATAAATCAATCCACATAGTATTAGAAAATATTATATTTTTAACTATATAATTAGTCTCTTTAGTTTATATATGGCTCTATGCTTCCAAATTGTAACGCGTTGAAAAGCTTTCACAAGAAATACATTACATTTATATATATATATATATCCAAGAAAGGATTATATGGAATATAAATACAAGAAAACATTTCCAAATAAGTTATTAACATTTTAATCAATACTCGTTTTTAGAACGAAACATTTTATTGCCAATTATGCAAAATTAAATTGTTTCTTATTTTCTTATTTTACATTTTTTTATCCTATCATTAAATGTAAGCGACTTTGGCAACATGGACTCAAACTGTGCAGTGACGTTACTGCTAGGTGGCGTTGCGAAAGTGTCAAGAAGACAAGACTACCACACTGAAACTAGCAATAGTCAAAGTGGTGACGGGCTTAGTGCTTCTTATTTTATTTGGGTTGTGTTGTCTTTGTGATGAGAAATTATTTTTCTAAAGTGTTTTAGTTAATTTTTATGTTTTAAGCAATCTTAAGATTGTGTTGTTTATTCTTCCATTCCGAAGTATATATTGTATGTTTAGTTGCAAACACGTATTTTTAACTACAGAGAAAAATGGAGGAATTGCCTTATATATAAAAACATTGATGTTTATTTGCAAGGAAATTTATATTTTATTTTTATACTCTCTTTATTTAAAACCGGAACTAAACTGTTTTTATATGTTTTAGGAAAGCAGATACACTTAATACTATAGAAATAACAATAAATGCACTCCAAAACTTAGCAATTATTTAAAAAAAAAAACTGAAAATGTAGACCGTATTTATTTATCTCATAAGAATGATACATAATGCAGCAAGCTTGTCAAGTTCAATTTTCTACCTAATTAATTTTTGATATGGAACATAATGCTGTTAAAATATAAAAATGAGAAAATGTTATAAAGTGATAATAAATATACAAGTACCTTAAAGTACTTGCAAAATTCATGTACAATTATTCATAAATTTTATTAATATCCGGAATTATAAAAATAATTTTACATGCACTGTGCAATGCAATGATTTAACCCCCGGAAATTTTAAGTCTTATTAGAAGAATTAACATTTACTAATTCTGCTGTTTTCTAAGTTATATATTTAATAGAATAAAAAAATATGGTATCATTTATCAACCTCAAGCGTAAATTACCATGATCGAACCATTTTTTTCAGAAAGAAGTAAAATGTTTGGATTTGTTTGAATACTTGAATTATTGTTTAACATTCTGTTGATCTTAACACTTCAAGCGCAATAAAATATTATAATATTTTACTTCAAATTATTATAATTAATATTTAATAAAAAAACCTGGGATCTCAAATTTACATACATATAAACTCATTCTCAATTTAATATAAAAGTTTAGATTGAAATCCAAGAAAATCCTTTGTCTGAGATGCTAAAACTATCTTATGAAATGTAAAAAGGAACTAAAAATATTGGATTCTTAAAATAATACGTTAAAATAAAAAGAAATCTGCCCTTAAAAACATTGAAACAGTTCTTAGTACAGAAATGGAAATGTTTGTTTGGCATTTCACATCATTATTTCTTCAAATTTCGTTGGAATTATGTATATATGCACTACAAATATATATATATATATATATATATATATATATATATATATATATATATATATATATATATATATATATATATATATATATATATATATATATATATATATATATATATATATATATATATATATATATATATATATATATATATGTATGTATGTATATATATATGGTAGTGTTTTTCAGTTAGTAGATATAGGATATAAGGATATAGTATTGATTAAAGTTTACTATTTATATAATGCTTATGCACAGTGAGATTCAAAATTTGTAATATTTCGTAACAATTAAGACAATTTTTCATAAATTAAGCAAAATATCATTGCAGTTTGATGATTGATATCACTAAATGCTTATATTAATATTATATTCATTTCTTAAGCATTTTGCATCAGAAATATATTATGAAGACCTTTTGAAAAAGGTTATAAGTAAAGTAATAAAGTTGTTACTTTAGTGAAATATTTATAATTATTTGTGATTATATTTTTTTACAATTATTTCTTTTGATAAGGAAAAAATACTGAGCAATAATTGACTTTTAATGTTGCAAAATTTATTAAGAAAAATGGTATTGAAATAAATGTTTTGGAAGAAATATTTAACAAATCAATACATGCATAATTTCAAGAACAGAATGTACATTCTATAAAATAATTTTAGATATAAAGTTAACTAGTTTGTATTTATTAAATTTAAGTTTGCTTCATATATATAAATTTTTAATTTGAAAATACTATTTATGAAGCAACTTATCAAATAATAATTGATTTCAAACAGTCACAATAATATAACGATTGAGAACAAAAGTAATCATTTCATAAACTCTTAAATTACAACCAAAATAGATTTGTACGATGTTTATAAATAAAAATAGTATCCTCAAACAACCAGTTAATATTTAAAGAAGTAATTTGTAGATAAATTTAATTGAAATGCAGTGAATTGAGAATTTAGGGAAATACGATGTTGTACAAAAGAAGCAGCTAACAATTTAATAAGGTGATTTCATCATTTACGATCTACATATTAAGGGCCTTCTGTTGCACGGAAATTAGAAATATAAATAATTGGGGTTAAATATTACTGCGCTTGTTAGAATTTCCTATTCATGCATTCGTTAAGACTTTAATTGAAATAATTATTTTACTTCTAAACACACATGAATTTATTCCATTTGCAAAGAATCAATAAACAAATATTATCATTTTAATTTAAAAGTTTCATTATGCTTATAATTAAATTTGGAACATAGTATGTAATTAAATGTAGAAATTAGTAAATATATTTAATACCAGAAAATAAAGCTGAATTCAGAAGATTGAGTAAATTATGCAATGTTGATTTAAATTATTGGAATCATTTCTATTAACTTATAACATTTAACTGAAATAATTTTATTTGTTTAGTGCAAAGCATTTGTATTATTGAATATTTGTCTTTGTTATGTTTTACTAAATATAACATTTTTCAGAAATTCATAAACTTTTCTAATATTACATGGATTTAAAAATTTATGAACGTGAATAGTTTTGTTGCGTTACATTTTGGTTGCGTGATTTTACTCATTAATAAGTCCTATTGTCTTTAATATTTTACTTTAACAATCTAATATGAATTATCTAACAGTAACAGTTTAACAAATAACAATAATTTCATGATTAATTTCCATAAAATAAGTTTTACACCATAATACACTTGTGCCAATACGGTCTTCTCACGATTGTATCCGAATAGCAACTGAGCTAGATTCCCAATCGGATAGGGAAGATGCTCTTCTCATTTCATCTTTAGGAATTTCCTATGGCTGAGTTGCCACAAATTTTATGCTGAACATAAATCTTAATCTGGTTTGAAAATACAATAACTGAATCAGTTTTTCTCTTCCAATGAAAAATATTTAAAAACATGACAAAATAAGTCAAAATAAGTTATATCAAAATATAAACGTATATATATATATATATATATATATATATATATATATATATATATATATATATATATATATATATATATATATATATATATATATATATATATATATATATATATATAATATATATATATATATATATATATATATATATATATATATATATATATATATATATATATATATATATATAATATATATATATATAATATATATATATATATATATATATATAATATATATATATATATATATATATATATATATATATATGTATATAATATATATATATATATGTATATAATATATATATATATATGTATATAATATATATATATATATATATATATATATATATATATATATATATATATATATATATATATATATATATATATATATATATATATATATATATATATATATATATATATATATATATATATATATATATATATATAATACGTTATTCTATAACTCTTATTATTTTGTTGTGTCTAATATCATAACATTTACGAAAATTAATATTAGAAATTAGACATTACAAAAATTAATTTAAGTAAAGAAATATCTTTTTGGACATAAAGATTGTATATATACTTTTCTACATAAAATTCATCAAAATAAAACCATTAAGAACGTTTTTTATTCAAACTTATAAGATACCACATTTTGGAAACAATAAAGCACTTTATATAGGGTGATTATATATGATTTATCAAAGTTTCATCAAATGTTATATTTCTAATGCCATAGAGTGTATTTCTAACAACAGCAAGTTAAATACAAAAAAAAATTAAAATAAACAACTGATTTTTAAAGAACAAAAATTTACCGAAGTCATTAACTTAAAAGCTGTCCAGGTCTCCAATACTCCTTTATCTCAGAGTCACTATGGGTGACAAACAATGACGAAAGTGGGTTCAATTAATTGGTACAACTATGTAACAAATAGCGCAAATTAGTTTTGAAAAAAATATTTAAACTATAGAGATCCTCTCTCTACTAGCCGGAACTCGTAAAAGAAAGAACTGTGCAGCCGCTACACGACATGGACTATTGTGAAAGGCTAGAAAATCATTAATTTTTCGCTGTTTTGACTGCAAACGAAGCAACTGCATTCTAAATATTTTAGACATAATTTGCAATATGTACAGGGCTTAATGGATTGATAAATTATTGTTGAAAATCGTGTTTAAAGCAATCTCGAACCCCTTTCTACAAGGAAATTAGCCTATTCATTGCCACGTACACCATAATAACCAGAAATTGATAATTTTTCTTTAAAAGCAAATTTCGTAAATATTGATTAATTTCGTCTAATGTAAGAAGACCAGTTGAGCTAATAGTCTGTATTTCTGATTTGAAATCGGAGACTAAAACAAAGCCTTTAAATTTACTTTAAAAGGGCAATAGTTGCTATAGATAAATGTTGATGCATTTCTTCCTTTTCATAAAATTCTGTTCTGTATTCTGATGTCGAAACATAAAATGAGAAAATTCTGGAAAAATTCTCTTGATCTTGCAGGTATGTAATCATCAAAAAGGAAACATTGGACTATATATTCACCCACTCAGAATTCGGTTATCTAATCATGCTTGTCAATTATGTCGAGATAAATACACTCCAACACATCCACTGAGATATTTTGTGTACATTGTATAATTTCAAGATTCATATTCCTTTCAGCTTCTACCATTTCCAAAACATTTAAATGACCAGAAATTGTCTAAATATTGTTAAGCAACTCATATAATTATTTTGGATAGCTAGTACAGACTGGAAGTACAGATTTTGTGTTTTCAAATTTTTTGCACCAACTGAGTGATTCAGACAAAAAAAATGGTGGCCAATTTTAATTAATTTCTCATAGAGGGTTAATGTGTTTTTTAATAATATTTTTAGTATATTTATTATATGATATTATTAGCACATCACCAATAGCTGTCAATACAACGGCTATAATTATTAATATTAATGATTGAATTGTAGAGTTTTCGATTCTTGTAAAACTTGATTGTTTGTGGTTTGTAAGTGGTTCACAACAATGAGTAATTAAAAGTTGAATAAAATGTTTATATTATAAAATGTTAAGATCTAAAATTATTAAGTAACATCCCCATATGATATCGCCCTTGGTTTTAAAATAATTATCCGGTTTAAAATAAAGCTCGTTATGGACTCTACATGGGATTTCCACAGTTTAATTTTTTGTCAAAGGTAACCCTTAGCAATTTAAACTTATTAATGTGGGTAAGTAATTCATTTTATATTCAGTTCGGTGAAACGTTTTCGATGTGTAAGAATGCAGAATAGTAGGCTTTATTGAATTTACGATTGCTTTATTTTGGGAACACTATACTGAATGTATATCAAATGCATGATTTAGACTATATTTTACAGTAGATCCTACTTTTTTCTTTTTAGGGATTTAGTCCAAATGGTAAAATCATTGGTAAATAGTAGACTATAAACATCATTTATTGCCTGTAAGGCAGGGTTTAATTCTTTAATATATGCATCAAGTATTTCTCAATTGCTCCTTGGAGCAGTCCAGTTAGAAAATTATAAAATCTAGAATACTTACTTCTATAATTGACACTGCAAGTGCATTAAGCGGTAAATGACTTTATATGGTTAATGATGTCATTGCAAATTTCAGTACCAGGTATTTTTTTAAATAATGTTTCCCTCCCTATCAAATCACATGTGTCTTAAGAATCACTCTAAACTGCTATTAATATGCTACGCTGGTCCAATGCCTCTTGGCCGAAGGATGCATTGGACCTTCAGCCAAGTGAAGGATGCTGTTGATGTAATCTAACTTATTGTTGGCGAAACATTTCTTCGAAGCCTGACCTCTTATTTGATAGTTCAAGTATCGTCATCTGTCAATATCAGTTCAAACTGTTTCTGAGTAATCTTTCAATTGTTTGTAAAATATATTGATCGGGGACATTGGACAGAAAAGGTACACTTGTTTTGTATTTATTATTTGTCTTTCTCAAGGACAGAGATAAACATAACTCCCTTGAGTTGGGTTGGCACTAGTCTTGTCAACATAATATTGAACACAAATAAAATTGTTCTCTTGGCTGATTCACTCGTGAGCTGTAACATTTCCACATTAATGTTATCTTCTGGAGACTTGTTCATCGACATAATATTGAATACAAATGAAATGGCTTTCTTAACAAATTCTCTAGTGAGCAGTAACAATTCCACACTAATGTTATCTTCTGGAGACTTCTTTATCAAAAAATAATAATGAATATAAATAAAGTAGTTTTCTTAGCAAATTCACCCGCAAGCTGTAACAACTTTACATTAATGTTATTTTCTAGAGATTTCCTTATGCTTCAGACACTCCAAAAATTACTGATTTCTATTCTACCTTTGTAAAATGAGATGTAGCAACATTAAGGACAGCATTGAAATCATAAATATTTAGGGTTTTTATATTCCTTTTTAATTGGTATTCAAATGATTTGAACGAAATACTCATTGTTCTGTATTTTTTGCATACGTTTGATTAAAAGTGTTTATCATAGCTAACTTTTCATGAATTTTTCCCTTTGAATAGGGTTGGTTTCTGTTTGAGCTAGATCTTTCATCTTGAAGAGCTGATAAAATTTATATATTCTTAAATTATCATTCTTGAAGTTAATCTAATATATAAAAGTAGAGAAAATGGGATCACTTACGCCCGCTTAAAAACTTATCCATGATTCTACTTTAATTTTCTATCATTAATATTAATGTTGTTGGATTGCAATCAACACGCAAAACATATATAACACATACACATTCGTAATATATTCAAAAGCTGTAAAAGAATCAACTCGAATAGAGTTACTAATTGATGCTATCAAATTTTCTTCTATTTATGAAAAAGCATTTGTACAAATCTGCGAATTTTGGAGACTTCATCTTGTTTAAATCAAAATGTTTCGTGAAACCGCTAGAATATTCGACTTAGTGGTGATAAGAGCAATAAAAAACATTTAAATCTTGTTTTATCATTGTGGAAGATGACTATTGTCAAATGTAATTAAATTTTAGTATTATTAGTAATTTATGAAATTTAAAATTAGGCTAACAGTGTAGGCGTAGCTCAAAATATAATTTTATTGATAGAATGTAATGCATGGGGAAATGCAATTAAAATTATAATTAAAATTTGGGCCGTGAAACTAAAAGTCTGAGAAAGGCTGGGTTATGAAGTAGTCGCAAATTCGTAATCAAAAGTGAATAAAGCTTATATCCCTATCAAAAAGTAAAAACATTGATATTCTCAAAAATTGTCTTTTGATCAATGGATAATACTGACATGTTAGGTCTACATACTGGGTGTATAGTCCCTAAAATTTAATGTGATAATGCTGATTCAAAACATCTATTTCAACAATTTTGCAAATTGACTTCATACTCTCATTTCCTTAAAACTCTAAAAAGTCTATCACAAGTTTATTTTAGCACGCACAAGATTTCTACTAGAACATTTCTGATATTTTGTAAGAAGGTAAATTGAATCACATAGAAAAGGATAAAATTTGATTGTATCACTTATGAGGTATGTTTACATAAGGTCAAAAACACCAATATTGCTCTTAGAAACTGTGTTCATCAAATCCATTATCTTTCACTGAAACAAGAAAAAGGCATTCCATTGCAGTATTGGTAGTCTAACAAATTGCCGTGAACTAGAGTCCGTGCCAAAGCTGTTGATCATTTTGCTGTATAACGTTGCCCGTTCGCACCAGATGGATGTATGTCTATTTTGCGCCACACAAATGCATTTAAATATTAAAAATATAAATGATATTTTGCATAAATATTCATATTATAAATTAATTTATCATTTTATTACCCAATACAATTTTCTTTTCTTATCCGACAGACTTCTACACAACAGTTATAATTGAACCATACATATCCAATATTATCCCTTTCATTGTTTACCATTGTAGCAAATATAAATTAATATAGTACAATTACTGATCTCAATTACAGGTTTACAAAGCCAAAAGAAATGAAAACATTGTTTTTCATGTTTCCGAAAGTAATATAAACAAAATCTAAAATTAGAATACCTTATGAGCCACTTTAAGAAATCTATATCTAATGATTATCGTTAAGTAATTTTAATTTTCCAAACTATTAAAACCCTAAAATATGGTGAATCACAGTGAAATGATAATGATGTCAGAAGATGAGTCATTATATTCTTGAATCTGAAAAGTGTCAAAATCTGATGAATTATTTGTCATCACTGATAATGAAGCAAGAAGAGAAAACATTACATTCTTGAATCGCAAATGTGTCAAGAGCAGATGGATGTAAATTGTCATCACTATTTTAAGGAAAGTTTGACTGACATAATTATGACATGTTTGTGAAATTAAAATGACTGACTCATTTTTAACAGTGATTTAAATTAATCGGATGTCAACTTGGCAACTTTTAGTTCAACGAAAATAATAAAGTCTTATCTACATTAAATTATTGTCAAAAATGTACATTTAAGAGAGAAAATTTTAAAGGATTCAATATTTTTAAGCAATCAAAAATTAAACTTTTATTAAAATTTAATGAAAATGTTTTTTCAAATAAAAATATTTGCATGTAAATTGTGTGTTTGTATAAAATACAATATCTCCATGCACAATTATAAATTTGAAAAATAAAAATAAAAGTTAACAGACATTTTTATTAAAATTTGAAAAACAAATTAATGTTACACATCTTAATTTACTTACTTTACTTTATAATCTTGTATAAAGTATATTTAAATTCATAAAAGTTTTTTTTTATTTTATTTTTTTATTTTTTTAATACAATTTTCAAAATAAAATGACCTGCAGTAATATTTTTTAAAGAAAATTCTAGTTTATATAAAAATAACTTTGATAATTTTTAGAGGAAAAATATTAGTATACTTCAAAATGTAACTATAGCTCATTACAAGCATGCATATATTTCTTGTCTATTTCTTTAACTCAATCCTAATTCTTCTTTTGAAAATACTTGAAAATTTATTGGGAAAAAATATATTTTTCGTTAATTTGTTAAAAGTGCATTTTTTATCATTTTTGTGGAAGAATAAATTATGTGATATTTATTATAAAAAAAATTCATTTGGTCTTATCTATATAAGAACAATATATAAATATGATATTTGTTAAACATTAAGTAAATCGGGTCTCAACATACGTAAAAAATTAAATATTTATAAGAGAGAAACGTCTGTATCAGAAAAACTAAACTTTCCCCCAAACCATTATGAAAGACTAAAGAGAATAGTAGGAAAATATAATATTTATTCTCTGAATAAATTATAAATCGATAAGAGTCCGTCATAATATGAAAGACAAAAATAAATATTTTGTTCCTGTTTTTCGCTCATTACACGCAAACATTCATTAATATGTTTATGTTTTTCTGTAATTTATTTTTGACTCTAAGCTACTTATTATTTGTGTAATATTATTTAATTGCAAAATTATAACCTATGTTTAAAACTGATTTATATTTGTAACGCTGAAAATAATTAAATGTTGTAAAATGTATACTAAATTTTCAATGCAAATAAGTAATTTATTCTTGATAAATGTCATAGAAATAATTTGTTACACACTTCTGACTATAAATTTAATTTATTTAGTTATGTTATTATGAAAACAGTGTTTTAAATCAGAATTTCTGCTATTTTTATTATTTTAATTATTTAATTAATTCTTATTCCACACATTAGTAGCAACATTTGTCTTAATGAATAATGAATCAGATAATGCATTCAATAAATATTCATTGCAATACGTAAAGTAACTCAACGAGCTTTGCTTAAAATATATTTGTGCTAAATTATTAAAAGTCTTCGGTGGAATTCATTAATTTTAAGTAAGCTCTGTTTCATATACCATCTTTTCTAAATCTGGATTTGTGCAGATATATCTTAATTTGTTATACGAATAATTAATTCGTATAAATGAATAATATAAAGCCATAAATTTGCACATTTTAATTTCATTAAGTTGTATTCAATATAATAGTACAGTAAAATCTGATAATTTTGAAAAAAAAATAGCCAGCAAATCTGATAATTCAGTTAAAATTTGCATTATAAATAGTGGATTCCACATATTTTAATTAAATATCATCGCTTTAAAAAAACTGGTTGCTTAGAAAAAATTACATAAATTTTACTTTTATACAGTGTTTATTAGAAAATCCGAAAATCTTTATTACATTGATTGAGCAAAAGTTATTTGCAATATATGGATCTAAATATATATGAATATTTCCCTTACATTTGCACAGGATCAGTTTATTTTGATCGTGTATATTTGATAGAATTCCACTGATTAAGATGATTACCCAAATTATTAGCAGTTAAAATCTGTGAAAAAATTATAGTAAGCATTTTTATTACTTTTCTGATTATTACATGATAACATGAATAAATTTGACATTTTTCAATTATTATGACGATATTTAACAGTCATTATTTAATTTGAAACCATCTATAAAGGTTTTGGATTTGTCCATATCATTAAAATATGATTAGGTATGCTAAATAAGTTAATCGTTCTTGCACACTTAAATGAAGGTATCAGATTTTCTCACCCATTTTCTTATGCAGCTCTAAAATTAAAATTAAAAACATACCAAGCATGTCATGTATTACTAATAAGCATTAAACGGTTACTAAATATTTAAAAAAAACACATAGATAAATTTTGTTTACCTAAAACTAAATAAAATTAAAAATATTTGAAACCAATGTAGGGTTTATTATGTATATCCAATGTAGGGTCAACCAATTTATTTTATAATATCAATACTTAATTTACTTTGTTAAATTAAATTTTTTCAACAATTTATGTATATATTTTTTCTGACAATATATATATATATATATATGTATATATATATATACATATATATGTATAATGTCAGTATTTATTACTCTCATACTCTCATTCGGGTTTGAATTAAGATTGATTGTATAGATTGAATGGATTGCAAATTACAGCAGAATGTTTGTTTCTGTTTGATGAAAACAAAGTTTTAACTCCAAAATTTTTACAAAAAATATTTGTGACTCATTTAAATATTAATACGTTTTGATTTAAAATATTTATCTTGTGAGCTTCTGCAATTACGTAATTATTTTTTAGGATGAAGCATACCGTTTCTTAACTTTTCTCGCTTTGGTATTATACTTGTGACTTTTATCAGTTAGTGTGATACTTGTGACCTTCATACAGTTACTTGTTATCTTCATACAGATACTTGTGATCTTCATACAGTTTGTTATGACTAACCACAGGGATTTGGGAAAACTATTTTTGAAATTCTGTATTGACTTTCATTTAATTTCTGTCGGTGTTATACTTTTAAAAAGGTAAAGTTTTTTTTTATTATGGTCAATTTATGAAATGATATAAGTTTTCATCAGTTATGTTTACATATTTCCAACAAACCGACATTTGGAAATTCCTAGAAAACGGATGAAAGGAGCCCTAATTTCAGTATCTAATAATTTCACAAAAATTTAATTTTCAAGAGTTCGACACCACATTCGATACCTTTAAACCACCTAATCCATGAGATCCTACTTTGAAATACAGAATATTGTTTTGAGAACGTTAAGTATGCAAATCTTTATTATAAAAGTAGATTTCTTGAAATTCATTCTCCTCGATATGTTTTTTATTTTCACATTAAAGGACGTTTGAAAAATATTAGGATCTTTAAATATATAAAAAATATTTTTTCCTCATTTTTTATAGAATTACTTCCATATAGAAGTATATTAAAATTTTTATCAAAACTTAAGAAATTTTTGCAGAATAAATATTCTTTTTTTTCAAGTAAAATATTTGTAATTTGAGTTAGCATGCATTTTTTAAATTAGATCTATTTAAGTGTATTTTAATGAAAACATTTCAAAATGAAATATATTATAAATGTGCATATTTATTATTTTAATTCATTCCTGTTACCGTTATTAAGTGTTGATAATATATGTATTTATTCAAGTTTTTTTCTTAAAATATATATTTTATACGGAACATTATGTTTCTGGTTTTCCTTTTAATGTAAAACTGTTATCCCAAAATCCATATAAACTTCAACTAAAACATTTATTATTTACTTTAAAATAAAACCTCTACATTTGTAAACTCAATGAAACAGAACTTTTCCTTAATATAAGTACAATTTTTTT
The DNA here is from genome assembly GCA_030067965.1 of Latrodectus elegans. Lineage (NCBI taxonomy): Eukaryota > Metazoa > Arthropoda > Arachnida > Araneae > Theridiidae > Latrodectus > Latrodectus elegans. The sequence goes on from CM057812.1 coordinate 33,826,141, forward strand.
CAGAGAATTATGCGCACGCGGAATATTTTAGTATAATGGAAATACTTTGTAAGTAAGAAGTTTGTAGTAAAGCTTTTCTCATAGAGAGAAACCCAGATAATGTGTGCATCGTTCTCCGTCCAAAGATGGAAATTATTAAAATATTCCTGAAATTGTAAAATCCTCTTTAAGTCAAATCTTTAAATATGCATCTATAGTTGCCAGTGATTAATGATATTTTATAAGGATAAAATGAAAGAGAATAGTTTTGCAGGAACTACATTTTAAAGTGTAAAAGGAAGAGGATGAAATGGATAAGTAAAACTTAATGTTAACTTAATGTTTGTGTGTGTTTTAAGATAAATGTAGTGTATAAAGAGGAATACCTAGAATTCTTTATAAAATATTAAGTACTTATTATGTGAACAATTTTAAGAAACTGAAATATACTAGGTATTTTATTAAAGTAAATTTTTTACAATTTTTATTATATTAAAATTTTACTATCTTAAATGTTAAATCAAGACAAGAATAAATTTTTAACACATTCAGACTCTATATTAACTGAAGAAATATTCATTATAATATCGTTATTTTATGGTTATAATTGTTTAGGGATAGGATGATTAACTTATAAATATTTATTATAATTAAATAAATTTATTTATTATGAAAAATATTTCTGGATAAACATTTTTTAACTTTATCATTTTTAAGATAATAAAATACATTTTCCAGAATTTTTTTAATATTAAAATAAAAAAGTGACTCTCTCTTGAACCTATCCTTATTTTCAAGTAACCAACTACACTCATGTTCATAAATTAAATATAATGCAAGTTAAGGTAAAAAAGTGACAGGAGCAAAACAAATGTGACTTATTTGTAAAGTCTATTTATGAAACAAAAGGTAAAGAGCACAAAAAAAATACTATATATTTGACATCATTGCTCTCTTTTGAAATTTGCTCCAGGGCGATTTTTTACGCCCTGGAGCAAATTTCAAAAGAGAGCAATTTTACAAAAACCAATATAAAATGTTTAGTATGACGGTTAATTTATAGTATGCCCCTAAGACGATGAAATACAGGCCATAGTACACCTAGGCATGTTGAATATCGAATTATCGGTCTGATCTTGGATAATATTACACCACTCATCAAGCATTGCTCACCGAAGCTCCGGTAGACATGTTGGACGGGGTGAAAGGTCTGCAATTCATTAGCCAAGCATTTCCCACACATGCACTATTGAATTCAAAGTAGGTGAATATTCTGGCCAGTTCATAAGAATGTTAACCTTTAATTGCAGGCATTTATCTAAAATTTTTGTCACGATGATGACGGGTTTTGTTATCCATAAGCAGAAATTCTTCTTCTATGGTGTTTCGAAACAAACGTACATATTGTTCCAGAATGACATCCTGATAGATGTTGCCTGTCATGGTTATATTCTGAACATGCAGGTTAGTTCTTGAACTCAGAATAATTCCTCCCCAAACGAGCAATCCTGCACCACCGTAACGGTGTTCTCTTGGTGGTAACAGATGTCTGATCTTCTCCATATGAAAGTCTGGCGAGAATCAGACTGAATTCCAAATCAGTACTCGTAGGTAAGCATTACACAAGACAACTGTTGTGGTGTTTATAATGCATTCTCTCTACTCCAGGCTAACTGCAGGCGACAGTGAGTTGAGGTAAGTTAAATTTATCTGACAGGCCTACGAGATCAATAAGCCCTAAGCGCCTGTACACTCTCTGCCTGGAAACTATCGTACCAGTAGTTGAAGAGCGGTTATGAGACAGGTCTGCTGCTGTGCTCCGTCTAATTCTTTTTGCAGTAACTGTAAAATAAAGGACTTTCGGCGTTGTTACTCGTTGTCGACCTGTGCTGTAACGTCTACTCACATTACCACCAAGTTGAATCATTTGCCAAAACTTGCAGTTCTGGCACCATCTGGTGGTTTCTTGTAATTTGCATATTATTCTTCAAGATGTGTGTGGTAATTTATATGGGAAATCTTTATTTTCAAGTTCAATTTCTGTGTGATCCTGAATTTTCATTAATTTATGGACATGAGTTTATTTGCTCATTATAAATAAATAATAAATAACGTTTCAAGAGCTATGAGGCTCATAAAGACTTCTAATCTAAATAGAAAAAAATAATTTTAGGTTAATTCGTGAAATTCTTTTATATATTTTTTAATTCCGTTATTATTTTTTAACTATATAAGTATCAAAGCGTATTATTAATTGCTAATGTAATACAATATTTGCTACTTGTTTCATACTACTAAGTTTTAATCATTGCTTAAAAATCAATTAAATTCTGATTTTTAAGTTATATTAGTCAAAACCATATCTGTGTACAACCAATCACATTTAAAATAATATAGACATAATATAGACAACTTTTAATTTATCTGCATTACCTTAAAGATTAATGGTTATACACATTTTGTATAATATTAACATTTGAAAAATAATGTAAACTAATTTTATATATAATAAAGATAATAATATAGATTTTATAATTAAAAAGTAATATAGGTCATCTTTAAATGTTAACTTAATAAACAGATTGTTTTTCATATATTTTAGTTTTTCATAGTCAATTTCATAGATAAGTAATATTAATTTCATATAATATTACTTAAATAATGAAATAAGTTATTGATTAGTGTCTATCTTTTTTCCCTTCTTGTATCATAAAATATGATATCATAGATAATTAAATAAATTAAATTTTGTATTAAATATTGAATTTGGTAAACTGCAATATTTTATGTTATAATTCAATGTCATAAATATATTATGAAACTTTTTTCACTGTAGATAGAGAACAGTGTAAATCAGTGTATCTGATTCACATGTGTAACATTAAATCATTCATTAGTTAAATATTACTTGAATTAAATTATTATTGATTAACCATTTTTATTCACACAATTATAACTGCTTTTCTTTGAATAATAGCTAACGATTTATTATGAATAATCTATCCTAGAAATATACTTTATATTATATTTCATAAGTTACAAAATATTTATTGAACATTTATTCCCTAATCAAATTTAATCTGCATTAATAATTCAGCTTCGTACTCATAGGACAACTATAGCTTCTTAATATTACCACATATGACGATTTTTTAGTTTTAACACTGTATATTATACGCCACACATTCTATATCATTGAATAAAAAAATTAATTCAAATTATATTTATATAATTTTAATATTACAATCTCAATCTTTGTGTGCAAAATAATACTGTGATGTGCATACTTTATCATTACAGTTTTTTTTTTTAAGAAAATTTATTTATTTTATAATGTACTGGATTGACAGAAATAAATTTCTTCTTCTGTACGTTTATAAAACGTGTTCGTTTGATCAAAATGAAAACAAAATCAATATTAACTATAAATAACTCAAATTGTGTTCTTTTCTTAACACACTACAATCATTGAAATACATGACACGGCAATATACAAAAAGACATATACCTGTATCACAAAAAATATTGAATTAATAAATTTCATTTTAAAGTAAATACAAAAATATTGAATTAAAATTAAATATTTGAAGCGCCCTTTTCCTCATAATCTCTTTTTTTATGCTCAGCAGCATTCTTTAATCACAGAGCCAAATTTTTATCCGTGGATGGAGTTAGTCTTCTAAAATATCCAGAATATAATGCTGAATGCTGCGCTTCAACTATCTCCACACAGATACAATAATTTTACTGTAAATCCTGTTCTTAAGGAAACCCACAACTAAGCGCAGGCAATAAATCTCTGCTGATAAACAAAGAGAGTACACTAATAAAATGATTACTAATCACTAATGGATGGTATTTCATCAATTTGCTTATACTATAATTTTTTAAATGATGTGCATCATCACGAGAAAATTCCAGGATATTTATTGAAGATGATTAAGTTCCTGAAGTCCTTTGTATGAGTATCAAATTTCATATACCTTGCAATACACCCTTAACTTGCGAATTTTAAGTGCGATTTCCATTTGTAATCATCTCTTCAAAATTTACCTGAAAAATTAATGTAGTGCTAAAATCATTTCATGCAACCAGTATTTAAGTGTAAATATGTAATGTCTGATTAGCATGAAAGATTTTTATATGCGTATATAATCTCAACAATTGTTGAACCTAATATGAAAGTAAAAGATTTTTCCTTTGCCAATATAATTTTTTCCAGAGTCTAATGTCACCCATCAAAATGTGATCATGGGGATAGAGTATAAGGTTTTTGAGTACTTCTTTAAGACTTTCTTGAGATAAGTGCACAGATTCGATTTTTATGAAGACATTGGAAAATCTGCCTTAGGATTTTTTATAAATTGTAATGCTCCATAACAATTACACGGAAATTAGCTTCTTCCATGCAATCGATTTAACTTTCTATGTGACAGATATAAGTGTACGTTTTTAGTTATGTACAAATATATATATATATATATATATATATATATACTATATATATATATATATATATATATATATATATATATATATATATATATATATATATATATATATATATATATATATATGATAGAAAGATTCAACCAAGTTTCATTGATTTTCTCTTCATATTTTCGTATTCTTCAAATTTTTTAGAAGTATGTTTTGATGTAAAAGTATGCTTGAAATACTTTATTAAAAGAAGAATGTTCTGATTGTTTTGCTAATTAGCTTATAATGCTCCAAATACACTTCACTTAAGTTCTTACGTAACAATTATAGATAATTTCATTATTGTTTTTTGCACGATTTAGGTGACTATTTCGAACGAGTTTTGATTTTTGTAGAATATACAGATTATAGTATGTTACAAACTACTTGAAATATCCATGTTTTTATACGAGTAAATTTATTTTGGGTAATGATCCAATTCAAGCTAATTGCATTCGCCCACTTGCATTTAAAACAAAATAGTTTGAATCCAAATAAATCGATTAACAGCTTCTGAACTAATATTTTTTCTGCTCTTCCCTCACGCGAACTATTCACGTGATATAAAAAGAGGATTCACTGGATAAGGAGTGCTACTCATTTTAATTAAATATTTAAAACTTTAAGTGGATTTGATTGCCACTAAGTCGTCAGATACTGATAAAAAGATCGATCTTTATCAAAAACCTTTTTGATACTTGGAATTTTATGACCAAATTTGTTATATCTACGCTGGGAACAGGACTCGAACTTTAATGAAACTTCATTAGTTAATGTCAACTGCTTTTGGAAATAATACGCATATAAATGAGGTAATCTGTGACAGCCTTGTAGCAATGAATACAATGACTTCAATACAATCGACTTTTTCTGTAACACAGCATATGAGTGATATGGTTGTTGTTAACATCATAATTTCTACAGAATTCATGGAACCATGATTATTGGCAACAAACTTTCGCCCGAAAAACATTTTATGCAGTGAATAGAAACAGTTCTCAATAGTTATTCTTCATTCAACTGGCAAATACGTGGTTCCAAATCTGATATACTATACAAAAAATGATCTCTCCTCAATCTCTATGTCAACAAATAAATCACTTCCCCTCAACGCCTCTCATTAATAACCTTTGCTGATTGCAGATTACGAAATTTTACAGTATATTAAAGAAATACAGATAAATATTGAGATCATTGTTTGAACTTACTCAATATACCTTACACATACTTTCTAACTCAAGATTTTAAGTACATTATTCACACACACACACAAATTATTTTATTACAACAACAATGAATTTTTAACATGAACCATTTAAAATTTGACACTTAAAATCTCAGATTTTACTACATTCTTAAAATCTACAAAATAAAATACCAATTTTTATCTTGATATCCACCATATTTTACTAATTATACGTATAAAAAATATTTTATAATGTAATTACAAACCTTAAAATTTTGCCTATTGCTCACAAATTTTGTAATAGACTCATATTATATTTTACTGTTTTTTTATTAACCATGTAAATTGATGTAAGAAAACTCTTTTTAGCACATTGTATTAACATCAAAATTAGTTCAGGATTTATATAGAAATGTCTTGTAAATTAAGTACAAAGATATGTTAAAAGTTATATGAAAAATTTCAAAAATGTTCAATTTTAAAAAATCCACAATAGCAAATTTTTCTTTACTTATTACAATTAATAAGATAATATATCTCTTATTAAAACATAATAAAAAATGTGAAACTTTTAAGACAAATATTTTGAATTTTAAAAAATAATGAAACTTTAAAATCTCAGATAAAATGGTTTGAATCAAATACCATCCTTGAATGAGTTAAACATTTAAAAGCAACCTCTAAATCTATTAATAATTTCTGATTTATATACTAATCAATAATGAAGGCAAAATTTAATAAAACAATACTAAAATTCGTAGAAACTGGTTATAAAGTATATTTCTCATTTAATCTCAGCATCTTTTAACCAGTTTACTGCAGTACGCGTCATCTGACATATTGCAAAATTTAGGATTGTTTTATCTCATAAGTATTAAAAATTTATCTTCCCTCTTAAAAAAACTATATGTTATACTTTATTCAAATTATTTATATAAATCAAAGATAACAATACAATATAAAAAAATATTATAAGAGTAGCAAAATTTAGTGAAATATCAATTTAGATGCATGATTTATATAATGTATACAAAAATGAATGAAAATTATATGAAATTTGTAACTGTTTCAAATAAAATGTTTTGTATAAGTTAAAAGGCATAAAAAGTTAATATGGGACACATGAAGATTGGTGCAATAAATCAAAAAACTTCTAGATATCAGCTTTAAGGAACCTAATGAAATGCATTTATATATTAAATATTTAGAAATTTATGTTTACAATAAGGCATAAGCAGTTCAAACTTATTATTCAGCATAATTCACTAAAAAAATTTGCATTTAAAGAAATTGAATTTTGTGTTGCATTATTTATAAAATAATATAAAACTACATAACAGAGATTTTGATAGTATTTGGTGTTTTTTTTAAAGTAATGATAACAGAGTATTTTGAGATAAAAGTTTGAAAATTCTGTTTTTGCAATACACCAAAACTATATAAATTTTTCCTTCTTTTATGTCTGGATTTATTGCCAAAACATTAATATTTCTTCCATTTAAGTTTTATTTACAATAGATTTGCGAATATATTTTAGAGTAATTCTATATCTGTCTGTTATTTAGTAACATATAATATTACTGCATTTTTAGCTTTTAATTTTGTTATTTTAGTATTGTTCATAATGAAAACGCTCACAACAGTAATTACCATTTCAATTACTTTCTTCGGTAAAAAAGATATTCTTAGGACATTATGGCCAAATCATGTCACATAAGCGACTGTTATCATTGGGTGTTATTTTTAATGCATGAAATTTTAAAGATTCATCAACAACTACGATTTGATTATAGTAAATTTCTCAATCCGTTTTTACCTGGAGTGAATAAAGGGACATTTCCAAAAGATTTTGCTTGATTTTAAGAACACAAATATTAATTTCTTTAAACCATTTCGATTGTTTCTATTTATTCCACTAAACAAAACCTATGAAGTGATGCCAAAATAGTTTCGATAGCTGTAATACAAACAACATTGTGTTTCATTGTTTTTAATAGTAATTTGTGTTAATGTGTTAATTTTGTCTGACAGTTTTCTTTTCTCTCGCACCAAAGTGTATACCATTCCCAAACATTTAAACAGCATTGTGAAGATTTGTTCCAAGTTTATAGCAGTGTTTTTGATTCATCACTTTTTCTATGTTACTGACTTCATAAAATTTCAGATCACAAATGAGTAAAATTTTTGGAATTTTCTTCCAAAAATAAAACATTATAACGTATACGACATAATTTAACTATGAGTTTCAATAAATTGACTTCTTAAAATATTTCCATTGAATTTAACAATTCTTGAAAGTTTTTTTCCAAAAGAAGAGCATTTTATGCCATTCTTAATATTTTCAATATTACTTCGAATATGTTCCCAATTCTTTTCAGGGACGGTAATCAAGTGTAATTCATTACAATTCCAAAAAACATACTTCTGATACTACTAATTTTAACAAGGTAACTAATTTTTGCTATATCACACAATGCACTTTAGTGATAGTTATATAATCTTAATTATCGCACAATGCGCTGATAGTTAAGATTTTCTAATAGTCAACATTTTCATTACCATGTAATCTTCTCAAAGGATATCATAAAAAATTTCAGAAATTTACTTTAATTTACTTGTTTTTTGCTGGCTAATTGTTTCATATATACAATAGTCTTAAAGTTATGGAAATATTTTCCAATGCCGCATATACTTCATTGATGTTTAAAAATGCTTTGATAGTACTTTATTTATGAACTTTTTCCTGTACACAAAAATAGAAGAAAGAAATTACTATGTAATTTTGTTTTAAAAATTAGATTTCCCAAAAAAACTTTTATGGAGTTTTCTGGAAAAACTTAGTTATAATTCCTTCAAAAAGATCAGTTTCATCATTATTTACATCTGTCTGTGTTGAAACATTTTTTTCCAGCTTGGGAAAAAGCAAAAACTTCAGATTTTTTTTTTTTACTTATTGGTAAATTAATTGTTTTTGAGCAAGGTATGAAATTAAATTTCATGATTCTTAATTTTGAGTTCTTTGTATTTGTTATTGTAAAAAGGGAATTCATTTGCAGTTGCAAAAATAATTTTTTGATTGTTTTATCTGGTTTGATAATTTTTGGTACCTCATTAATTTATATTTTTTGTGAGTTTCTTATAGTGTTTGGATATTTAAATTATTCTAATAAAATGTATATAATAATCGTTTAATTATAATATAAAACGTTTGCTGGAATAATTAAATGTAGTTATATATCGGAATTAAATAATAATAGTAATAAATTAATAAAAATGAATTGTGTCATGATTTATATTGTTATGTTTATATATTCAATAATATTACATTTGAATTGTAAAGGGTATTGTTTATTATTTTTATATCTGACTGCAAAAGAAATATGCAACTACTTTTATCGTCTTCTGTCAATAATATATTTTTGCTTTAAAATAAAACATCTTATAATTAAAAAATCTGTATTGAAGAAATAACTCATTTTGAAATCGTTATATAAATTTTTATTTGAAATCCCATTAAAATTAGTATAAAAAATTAAATTTCTAAAATTTATACAATTTTTTCCATAATAACAAAATTTTAGTCTAATACGAGAAAGTTAACGTAATGTATGGCCAGATAATAATTCCTTAAATGTTTATCAGAATGATTTAACAAAGGTTGTTGTGGAAAATCCTACTGAGAAAATTTTAACTGCGATATATATATTGCATTGGAGTGTGTGAGTAAAAGAAAATAACACTCGTTGTAGGGAATACCTTGTTTCATAATGAATATTACACACGTAAACTGAGTAAAATGATTATATATGATGTACTTTAACTAGAAAAATATTTTTCCCTTTTGTTGACACCAGTAACAGATACTTTCCATGCACGAAAGTTCAAAAAACATATTTCATCCCTAACATTTACATTTGGTGAATAATAATTGTTTGTTGTAATGTTTTTATTTTCTATTATGGACAAACTTATTTTAGGAATTAGTAGTATTGTTAAAAGTTAATTCTTATTTATAATTATTTATTAATAAAAAACAGAATTTATCTAGTAAGCTGAAAATTACAAGAAAAATAAATTTATTGTTTCCGTACCAAATCATAGCTTGCTAGTTAAGATATCAGTTTTGGAAAAAAATGATACCTACGTTAACAACTATTTGGTTAAGTTAACAGAAAGAAATTAGAAATGCTCTAAATTTATGTCAATGTTCTTTCAAGATATTTTTAAGAAAACAAAAATTTACAAGCATTTTATTTAGCAGTTTTATATTGTATGCTAACATTTTAAAGAAAAATATTCAAAGAAGGCGTTTTTTCATTTATTTTCACTGTAAAAGTTAAAAATTCATATAAAAGCTATAAAATACATGTAAAATCTTTCCGTGGTAAAATTATTAATATTATATTTTAATTATAAATTTGTTATTTAATATACCATAACTCAATGACCATTAAATTTCCTAATTTACAATTATGCAAATATAAATGTACAAGTTTAAGAACTGAGATATATTTAATTTTTCCCTCATAATTTAATTATGTTTCAAAATGAAATATATTATCTTAGAATCGAATCTCTTTCACTATTTAAAAATTCATTTGGAGTTAAATTTATGAATACAACTTACATAACTGTGGAATAATACGAATAGCAACTAGTTAAAAATACGATTAATGTAATCAGATAGTTATCCTAAATTTTGAATTAATTCACAGTCTGATAAATATGTGTTTCGTAAACTTCCCTTCATCCTAATTATTTAGTATAAAATAACTAGTTCGCATGCGCATGCTACTAAATATGAATTTCATAAAAACCTTCACTGTAATTTTTACATACTCAACTTTTGTAAGATTTCATACCTCATAAGAAACTGTTGATTATTTGACTAATTTGGAGAATATATCAGATATATATCTACCAGTCACGATATCTAAAAAATGTCTGTATACAACTAGAATAATGACTGATAAATATAGCTTTATTCAGTAAAAATACAAATAAATCTTCATATGCCAATAACTTATGTTAAAAAGGGAAAATGTGTAAACATAGTAGACACACTCGTTGAAGATTAAGGATACAGAGAGCACGCAATATTCATATCAAAATCCAGATGATTATATTTAGTTCTTTTAAAGAAAAATATAGATTTTTTGTGTCTATTTTGACAAAATGTAAAGTTACACCATCTTCATTTATATATTCAGCATTTACAATTGAAAATAAAAAAGCTTAAAAAGTTAATAAAGATAAGTATTCAGGTTATCTTAAAAATTCTAAATTTGAGCATGCAAATTTATTAGATTTGCATTTTGTTAGTATTATGCTTAGAATCGTGAATATATATATATATATATATATATATATATATATATATATATATATATATATATATATATATATATATATATATATATATATATATATATATATATATATATATATATATATATATATATATATATATATATATATATATATATATATATATATATATAATATATATATATATATATATATATATATATATATATATATATATATATATATATATATATATATATATATATATATATATATATATATATATATATATATATATATATATATATATATATATATATATATATATATATATATATATATATATATATATATATATATATATATATATATATATATATATATATATATATATATATATATATATATATATATATATATATATATATATATATATATATATATATATATATATATATATATATATATATATATATATATATATATATATATATATATAAATGTGAATTGGCGCATGTGAATATTTATTAACTGTTTTCCTCAAGTGCATTTAATGAAAAGCTTAAGCGCATGGAAAATTATATGATAAATTGAATGTTTCCTTTTCTTTATAATATAAGAATTAACTAAACTAAAATATGAATATTCATATCAAAAGCTAGATTTGCTTTTATTTATACGAAACCATGACTTCTCTTAGGAAAATTAATGTTTGTGACTAATAAAATTAATTATTCGTTCATCAATATTTTTCTTCAGCATATATCGGTTAATAAATTTTGCGTAAAATCTGATAATATTAATTAACACAGGGCTCAATTGGATTATAATTCAGGAATGATAAAATGCACATAGCGAAGTTCTATTATTTAATCAGCAGTGTGTCAGGAAAAGGCTGATTAGGCTGTAAGTTTCTGAAAAATATTATCTTAGCATCACATAACGAATCATTAAAATATTGTTTTAAAAATAAAAAAAACTTAAATCTGTTACTGACTTGAACCAAAAGCAACCAATATTCTCAAAAAAACCTAAATTGTATGACAGTATTGACGCATTCATTTCATTAGTTTTTATTTTTAAGCATAATATACAAATATTTATTTTCCAATGTTCATATAATATGAAATGTTTTGTATACGTATAGAATTTTTTTACCAAATTTCTTAATATTGGGATGTGAATGTAAAACAACTTATCAGTTAATTATAATATACATATTAGGATAAAATAGTAATGTTAATTTTCATTTCAATGCAAAATATTTTACTTTATTAAAATTAAGCATATATCATTTGTTGTTGTTCTCGTGTGCCAGCTAGGATGGCAAATTGTGATGCGCTGCTCGGCTTTTCTAACTGAACTGTATTTGGTATGGAGTCCGACTTCTTCAGTACACACACTTGCCATCGTTTATAGGGTCGACAACCATTCACACCTTATTAACACAAGGCAATGACAGGATAGATAGATAGAGAAAGTACATCCATGCCTGAACCGGAATTCGAACCCAGGACAGGACTTCCCTATCCGTAGTCAGGCACGCTGGCTATTTGACAAGTTGGCCGGCAATAATATATCAGTAAATCTTTTATATAAATTATAAAGAGAGCATAATTTCCTGTCCTAATTTTGTAATATCCTTCATTGAAATGACTGCATTTTTAATTAATCTCTAAAATGATACAATGTTGCATTTTATACTATGAAAATATGAAATATTATGTATACCATTTAACAAAGCGGAAACAGATAATAATGTGTGTAACTTACTCAGTTTTGTTTTTCTTAGCTTGAATTAAAATCTATATTTTGGCCAGATTTTATTAAAGTAATCTTCTACAAATTAAAATGACCATAAAATATCTTAGAAAATCTTCACATTGTACTTAAGAAAAATAATTGTAAATTGAAAAAAATCCAATGCCAATAAAACACATACATTCAAAATTTTGACATTTCTAAACTTAAGAACTGCAAATCTAAAAATGTATAATTTATGTATAATAAGGAACGGTTATTTTTCTGTAATTTTTATGAAAGAAGAGTAATACACATGTATGTTGGCATCAATAATGTATAAAATCAAAATTTCTTGTATTTGGATCCACCATAAATTATTCTTTCCAATTTGAAAATTTGACAAATTAAATTCAAATAATCACTTAAATTGTCTTGTTTCTTTTAATAGGAAATGATAGCTTCATCAAATTAAATCACAAAATTAAATTATGCGATGTGTCTACCTACAACATTTCCATTACTAAGAATGCAGTATTGTCTCTTAAATATGCTTTTGAAAGAAAACATATTTAAGTAAATTTTACATTCCCTCAAATATTTCAACTTAAATCGACATTTCTTGTCTCTATTTATTGAAAAAAGATTAATTGAACTTCAGTCATTAAAAACATAAAAAAAATTTAAATAAATATTTAACAGTTTTAGTTTAAAACTTGAAGCAGCAGGTTGCTAAAATGCTACCATTGTCTATTAATAAGAACTATAAAATTATAAAGAGGACATATTGGTGATAAAATTAAAATATCAAGAATAAAATTATAAATTAAGGAAATAATGCCTAATGAACTTCAAAATTTAGAACTTTGATATCAGTATTTTTAAGAATAAACAAGAATTTCATGTTTATTTAAACTTACTCTCGATTAATCAGTATCGTTATTTTTTTACATAACTAAGGAGAATCTTGCTTATTTTGCTAAGAATAATTAATATCAGCGTTTACATTTTTCATCACTAGTTGATTTCTTTACTCAGAAAGAAAATTGCATAAGATAAGTTGAAATACTTCAATACATACAGAAAATTTTTAAATTGTGGTTATTTTTTAACCACAATTACTATTTTTCTATATGTCATGGAAGTGAGTTTTGTTATAAGGTAAACTGAATTTTAACTGATAATTACCAAAGATATCGATTTGGTAAGTATCAATTTTGCTTACAGAATAGTAAAGAAATTTTTTCTGAGTTCAGAAAGTTATCAATCATTTGAATGTGTCCACACCATCTGTAGGCATACATTTCAAATCAAAGATTTTTTGGGTTCTTTGTAGCTGTTTCAATTTTATCAGGGTGAACATCTTCTCCTGATATACATCTCATCTATTTTCCCTATAACTACCATAAACCATATTTTTCAATCTCATCACTTCACATTAATTTCTTCTATTTATTTTTTACTATTTAATGTATTTATTGTTTTCTTGAATTTGTTGTTATGGATTATCTTCCAAATGTCTGACTTCGTCAGACAAGGTCCATCAGAATGTTTACCTAAGGAAATCGAGGACCAGAAGGTGTGTGATTATATATTCTCTCTGGAAAGTCCCAAACAGTGTAGGATGGGATTAGGAGAAGCCTACTCAGTTTTAATTTAGAGCATACCTCAAAGATTTTCCATCCTTTGAAATACGTAAGACCCCTAGTATGGCCGCTTGCTAGTCTAGGAATTACGATTCTATTGGCTCTGTCATAATTGAGGGGGAGTAAGAGCCAGGCTCTTTACCCGCGTTCCATTGATGGCAGGAAAGAATTTTCAACCCTTTCGAAATTTCAGAATTTACTATAGATTGATGTTTTAAAAATGTAAAAATTGAAGAGGAAGGATTATCGTGATAATCAACAATTACCTTTTTAATACTTTGTGTTTTTTGTGTTACCAATGATTTAAATATGATGTTTTATTTGAGATTCTACATTTATGTCCAAAAGCTGATGATTATCACTCTTATGAGGTAACGGAAATATCTACTGCTTGAAAATAAATCTGCCCGCACCATCTTCAGACATACATTTTAAATTATGTGTTGGTTGGGTTCTTTATAGTTACATTGAATTCTATCAGGATGAACATACTCTTCTGTTTTGTACCTCACATATATTTCTCATCACTACATTTTGGTAGTGATATTTTCAAACTCATTGCTGTTAATCATTTGATTTTACTGATTTTTTTTTACCTCTTAATAAAGTTTTTGCTTATCACATTTGTTTTTTATGTTATTTGAATGTGGTATTTTACTTTTTACAATTCCTAACTTTCACGTCCAAAACACACAACTCTTAATAATTATCTCGCTCCTGAGCAAATGAAATACTTCCTGCGTTCATTTCTTATTTATCAGCATATGAATATGTCTTCTATTTATAAGTTCGTTCCTTATATTATCTTATCATTAGTAGCATTTAATAATTTATTTTTCAGTCTGATCTTGTCTTATTTGTAATCTGATTTCTTTTTGTCTCAATATATGCATAACATTCGTATCCCACATATATATATTAGGCCCACTTGTTTCGCAATTGTAGCATTTAAGAGAACGTTTTCTCTCAATGCATAAGTTTTCTCTAAACAATTCTGTTTCCTTTTTAAGATATCAAAATCAATTTCTGATATTTTTATCATTGTTATAAATCTTTTGAATAAAAAATGGATTTAAATGTTCAAAAAATAATATTTCGTTTCATAATGATCATTTATTTAATGAAATTATGTATCCTACAAATTTCTTGCCAGTAAAATAGCGTTTTCATAATTTAAAATGTGCTTTAGTTAGGTACTGACATTTGATTGGTCCTCAAAACCATAATTGTGATTTGTTAGTGTGATTTTAGCATACCATACAGCAGTATTCAGGACATTTGTTTAATTTTTAAAGTAAAAGCAAGGTATTTTTTTTAATATATAGACACATTTTAATTCTATGTTTTTTTATTTAAATTCTACCTTAACTTTTCTGTAATTTGATACATCAGCGCTCATTTGTACTTAAGAGAAAATAAATGTCTTATAATCACTGAAATTTGAAAAATAAAAATTTTAAATGATGCTCACAATTCTGTCCATTAATATATATGATATATGGAGTTTGGATTTAATGACTTTCCAATCTTTTCATTTGTATGAATAATATTATCTTTAGGGCTCACTTGGCTTACGAGTTACTAATACATTAAGTATTACCTTATAAAGGTGTTATTGAAACTTGAAACAATTTTTTTAGGAATAGAAATTTACAAATTAGTTTTAAAAGTAAAACTTTACTTATGAATTTTTAATCCTAATGTATTTTTTATTTAAAATATAAATTCCCTTTAATTCAATTGATAATATCAACAGTAAAATGAGTTTTTTTTTAATGTGGTAAAAATATTACTTCTTCACGTTATAATTTCAGATTTGCGTACTATACATTATTATACTCTTCAACGATTTTCTGTTATTCACAAATTATATTATTTTAAACTATGTAAATTAAACTGCTATATATTAATAGTCCCTTAATAGAAGAATATTTTTATAAAAAAGAATCTCCTTATTGTCGCATTTATAATTAACAAACATATCTATGAACTATTTACAAACACATTCTATTTCCTTTATTAGATATATATATATATATCTATCTCAAAATCTTGTAATAAATAATAAAAATTTAAAATTAGAAAAATATTACATACTATTATTGTTTCTTTTTAAATAAATGAATTCAATAAATTTTCATTATTAAAAATATAAAAAACATTTATGAATTTGAAATTTTCTTATATACATGAATTTTTATTATATGCATGAAACTCTTATATGCATTGTCTTATAAAGGCTTCATAAATAAATTTTTAATTCAATGAAAAGCATATACAGTTTCAAAAACCATATAAAATTGATTTTCTAAAAAAGATTTATGAATAAGATTATTAATCCGACAAAAAATACTTCAAATATCCATTTCCTATCTATCAGATATTAAAAGATTTATATAAATCAAAAGCTTTCATTGAAATTAATTTCATTTATTTTCCTAAAGTACATTTCATGTAAATTCTTACACATCTGATATAGATTATTTAGCTTGAGAGATTAATTCATGTCTTATTCAACAATCTCCTATTTCTTTATATTTATTTTCTGTTTCTCCTTATGAGATTTTAAATTTAAATATATTTTTAAAAAATTATAATGTAAGAAAAGTATTTCTATTAAAATTATTATCGACATTTATGACATACTTTTATTCCAAATTCTAATTTAATTGAGATTTTACAAGAATTTATACAGATGCATATCTATAACATATGATGTCGCACAAATGACAATTATTTGCTGATATTTCAGGAAAAGGTGTTTTGTAAATATAAAAGTACATACATATATACAAACATGTAAATATTAAATTGATTTAAAACAGCTTATCAGGATTATTTTGTCATTAGTTTTATTTTTTATTGTAAGAGTTTTATTTCTTCTCATACTAGCTAAATATAAAAAGGCATTTTTATTCTAGTTTAACTTTCTAAATCGGAATTTAAAATAAACTTTTAACTAGATTAAATATGTCTGGTTTTGAGTACTAGAAAATTTCTTTGCTATATATATATATATATATATATATATATATATATATATATATATATATATATATATATATATATATATATATATATATATATATATATATATATATATATAATGTTTTTTTTTAACTAAATGACATAATACATAAGAATAATTTTTGTTAAAATCAAACATTTTCAGAATAAAAAGTAAAATAAATAAAATGTAAAATTGTTTGTAGTCTAGTAACTATATCTTAAACGTGTCCTTAAGTGAATAAGTCACTTTTAAATATAAATGCTTTTTCAAATATAGTTTAAAATTTCCTGAATGGTTACTTTAATCATATATGCACCTTAGAAGAGAATTTTAGATATATTCAATATAACATAACTTAGGAAATGAGAGAGTATATATACAATGTCAAACTTTAGATTCATCATCTTATATTTTGATTTATGCTATGATAAAATTAATACAGTAGGAGGACGCTATTCAATAATACTAATTTTATTATAATTTATATTCTGCAATCTCAATAAAAAATACGCGATAAAATGAATCATACTTATAATTCATTACTAAATATCTTATTACCATTACCATCTTTAAATCTTTCAACAACAGAATCATAAGTGCTTTTTAAATTTAAACCCGTGTTGTCACTCATTTAAAAAAATAATCTTGATGAAATATTGAAATGTATCCGTTATTAAAATCAGCTCACATAAGGTATGTTTATTTTTAAGAACAAATTAAAGTTAAGATTTTGTACGATCAGAAATTGATATACTCTTCTTATACTATTTTATAGAATTATCTAATGGACGAAACATTCAAAATTTTTAGGACATGCATTATTATGGAATGTGAGCTTTTGGATTTATGGGATTTTTTATACTGTAGAGTACAGATACAAATATAAGTTGAATAATTAAAGGTCAATTCGAACAGTGCACTTAGTCTGTTAACAATGCATTATAATGGCTATTGATATGAATGAGTGAGGTGATCATCCATGTATTTCACTTAGCAAATATACATATGTTGATTCCTCTTAGTGAACAACCTATTACCTGGAAGCTGTTGTTTGGCATCTTGAAACATTCTCTTTCCAAGAGGACTTTTCGTAAGATTTTGGGCAATAGCTGCATGTTTAAAGGTGGTAAACTCTCAAGCATGCACCTTCTAACATTTACTTTCAAAAGGTAAATTGGCGACACCAACTTTTTATGCTGAAATCTGCGCTGGAAAGGAAACTAGAAATTTTAGTTTCGAAAAGGTTTTCCTATCACTAAGCCATAGAAAGAGTAATTATGCATACATATAGCTTTAATGGGACAGATGACTTGCCTACTTTATAGATACTGCTGATAAACCCTTTGGATAACTGTAGATAAAAAAAATTATAATAGACTTCCATTCTGACTTTGACATGCAGATATATTTTTTGCAGACATTTAAACAGATAAGTCTAATTCTCTATGTGACAGTTAATACTAATCATATCATTTAAATATATGTGTGATTCTCCGTTCCACAAAATATACCTCAGCCATGTATTACTTACTGACATTCGAGTTGAAAGTCATTCAAACGCATTTCTTGCAGCAGCATCCCAACTGAGCAGGTGTGTAACGAATAGATTTTATAGCCATAAAATTACAACAACGCAGGATTTCCTGTACTCAGGTGTTGAACTTAAGGTTAAATACGCATAATTTATTGGTGTGCATTCCTCATTCTCCATAACTATAATAAAAATCTTAGTTACTTCTTTCTTTATTAATTACTGTCTATTCTGCTTTAAAAGTCTTATTTCATTACCAGAGTTGTGATAGTGTCGGATTTCTGTCTTTGCTGTGTTCACCGAACTTTTTCCCAATTTCTTCATTATTCAAAATTTATTTTGGACAAAAACGTCATTCTTGTTCCCTCATTAAAGAAACTGATTCATTAGTAAGCTTCATTTGCAAGGAGTAAAAATATAAGGAACGAGTCATATAAACTATATAATTCATTTCTGAATAATTGGGTTTCTCGTTGACTTTAGGTCTAAATTAACATCGTGTGCAGAACAATGACCGTTGAAAGACAAACGAAACCAAATGAAATCTCGTAGACTTTACTTTTAATTTTATAATTATTACGCGAAAAATAAATGAATGTACAGATTTGCATACTATTCGTAAAACAGTACAAAATGTCCTTCAAGGAACTTCAAGGAACAACTTTGTTATAGCCAAGGTACTTTTAAATGCTGAAATTTTACGTTCCACTAAATCAGAGACACTGAGTGAGAAATTTTCTTAACTATCTTTTGCTGAATACTTCATTTTTATTAATGTAATATAACAGTATAAAAATATTTAAAAGGTTTAGAAATTGTGTGTTAGTACTTGTGTGCTCTCAGTTTACTTAAAATTTAATAAAAAATATTTTCTTTTGATTTAGCAGAAATTTCACAAACTTTAAATTTAAAAAAAATACACACATTCCCTACATTTTGCATTATAATTCCATATTGTTGGCATATTACATTAATCGATCTTTTAAAAAATCTTTAATATTTCTCATGACTTGATGTAATAGTTGTCTGTAATTTACACATACAATAAAATTTCTTTTTCTATCAATTAAGTAAAACTAGAATTTAATTTACACTGCAATAAAACTGCAGTCACATGCTCAATTTTTGTTTTGTTTTCTTATCTGTTTTATAAGAATATATATATATATATATATATATATATATTACAATATTTTAAAAATAAAGGATAAAGGTAATATGTGGCAATTCAAACAGTACACAAAATTAGTTACATAATTGCATAAAATTCTGCGGTCATAGTTTGTACAAGAGAGCCACATGGACGTGGATATCAATTTAAATTTTATTGGAAACTTCTTCCAACATTCATGTGGAAAGTGGAAAACAAACATATGAATTGCTTAATAAAAGGCGAGAGCTGTAATAATTCCCCAGCAAAATTACTTTCTACAGTTTAAAATTATTCTCAGTTAACACAGTATCTGGCAGAGACATCTAATTATCTAAATATTCACAATTCCCTTTACTATTTAAATATTACAAATCATAATAACAATAAGATTTAACATTAATTTTTAATATTTATATATTCATGTGTGAATTCTACTTTCATTATTTTGATATGAAATAAAATATTTAATTACTTTTACTGAAATGAATTGAATTCATTTTCTTCTTTTTTATATTTCTCGTTTTAATAATATAATTAATAAGTCATCAATTAACTAAAATAGTACGGAATTTCCCCAATTTAAGATATAATAAGAATGTAGTTATATTAAATATGTTTAATAGAATGATAAATAAAAATACAAGAAGTATATTTTAAATGATTTAAAATGTGTAATATTTTAATATATACTATGTTCTTGTAGAAACCTTTTTATATTAAGATTTTTAATAATAAATTATTACTGTTTTTAGTCTAATTACCCTTTTACGATGTAAAGAAACATTAAGTTTATAGAGGTTACAATTTTGGTATTTTTAAGTAAGAGAAAACTAAATTAAATTTCCGTAAAAGTATGTCTGATTAAATTGATATATTTTTTTAACATATGTGAAAAAATGAAACCAAATATTTTAATATTATTAAAAACTATAACTTTTTTAATTAAAAAAATTTAAATCACCTTTTTGGCCACATATTCTCTAATAAATTTCTATTTTATAGTTTATTATTAATATTGTAACAAAGAGTAAATATTAAAACTTTTCTTCCACAATTTTACCAAATTAATTAAAAATTTATACATCTTATGGATTTTCAAATTATGTTTTCTAAAAATGAAAAATATTTTTCGATGCATGAAAATATTGTTATTATATTCATATTTTACGGCATTAAGAAAATTATATTTTAATCTTGTAATTCTATCAAAAAGAAACAAAATATGTTTATAATCTCCTTTGTTGATGAATCTTATATTATTTTACCGCAACTTGTAAACAATTCCTTTAAAATTGCAGGAAAACTAGCTTTTAAATTTTTAGTTAAAATATACATGTTTTCTTTTAACACAATTATTTACTTTAATAATTATTATAAAATTTAAATATTTTCAAAGAAAAAATATTAATGTGTAGTAACTTTAAATTCCAACACACACATGTAATGGAGTATATCCAAATGCTGATTAAAGTTTTTTCATGTGTCTCATTAATTCTATTAATAGTATTTCCTATAATATGAATAATATTATTGATAATATAATGAATTATAATAATACTTGAATCATTAACAAAGTTACAGTGATTATCGTAAAGTAAATTTACCTCTTTTTATATGATTGATTTCATTTATATATATATATATATATATATATATATATATATATATATATATGGAAGGATAACCACAAAGTGAAATAGTTAGTGTGGCTTCTTTCGTTTGAGGTATTTTTTATGTATAATACACATTTTTGAAAAATAGTGAAAACAAAATTATGCACGAAGTCTCAAATGTAATTAATTTAAATCATTGATTATGTGTGAATATTATTGATATCCATTAAGATAAACACCTAACATTACAATCTCCCCATTATATTTCAATGCGAAAAATATGCTTTTCATGCACTGATTAACATTCATAACATTGAAGATACATTAAAATTCAATAAAAAATTACAGTTCATATTTTTTAAGTAAGACTATACGAATGTGTTTGATGTAGTACTATTTAGGTAAAATAAAATTTTAGAAATGTAGAAAGATGTAAATATCAAACTAAAGAAAGCCACTTAATCCATAAATTTCATTTTGAAATAAATGAAATTTTAAAATTTTATCATTTAGTTTATTATATGTTAGGATATTTATTCTGTAGTAAACATGAATTCTTTATTTTTACTGTGAATTCATTATTATTATTTACTCTATTCGTGAGAATAATTTTGCTCAGTAATCTAGTTTAACGCTAATACCATTTAAATTTTACCAACATTTCATTTCAAAAACTGCCAGTATATCTAAGTATAAATAATATTTATATATACTGTTTTTAGATATCATATTTATATATGATAGCCAGTATATCATTTTTGTTTGTTTAACCTCAAAAAATAGAGAAACACTACTTTTATACCAATAGAAAATGCTAAAAGTCAGATACTACCATTGGATCCTTGCATTGTGTGACTAAACAATATGGATAAATTCATGCCTTCGTGAGGTTATCCCTACACACGATCTATTTCTTCAGTGTGAAAGGAAACAACAACGTGATTCTAACATTACAAGTGGCTTGAAATTTTGAAATGCACGTTATCTTCCTTGGTGTGAAATCAATTATAATCATATTCGGTCGACATTTGAAGCAAAGTGGTGAAAACGTCTGCGAAACAATTTATGGAAAGTTGTTGTTCCATAAATTGTTTCGCAGACGACAATAATCATGCTTTTTTTTAAATTATACTTGAACTTCAGTTGCATCTTCCAGACGAAGACAGTAAATTCTGATTTCAATTTTTGAAAACATTTGATGTGATTGATTTAGAGAACCAAGTAAAGGTTCCCATTTTTAAAATCCGAGAGCTAATCTGAATAAGCACTGAATAAATGTCTCTTATAATAGTGAAATTCTTGCCGTTTCTTCTATTTTACTTCGTTCACTGTGAAAGGCAATCTAATAAGTTTCGGCATGAATTCAAAGTCATAAAAAAACTGCATGTACTTCATATAGCTATATTATATCTGCATACATCTATACCAATCATTTTTAGTAAAATCTTCAGTTGGTGCTACAGATCTGCGATACTTTGGGGTGCCCAAATTTTGCAACTTACCATGTCCCAGATTGGTGAAAGATCTGATTACCTTGTTGGCTAAAGACTAGTATTAAAGGCACAAATAAAAAATCTGAACGTCTGATTACCTTGTTGGCTAAAGACTTATATTAAAGACACAAATACAGTCAACAGATACGCAAGTGGTTTAAGGCCTATAATAATAATTTCTTAAGTGGTTTCCCAACGATGTACCAGGAAATATAATACAAGCAGTTCTAGGAAGATAACATAGCACTGAGCGGTTAAAGATATAAGAAGGATACCTAGTCAGTGCTGTTGTAATGATAAAGCAACTCACAACATTAAATATAGGGTCATGCCTGCATATCTTCATAAAAAAGGTTGAGTGAGACACGTGTCCTCGTTCTTTTCAAGACATGATCACCAGCTTTAAGGGTAAAGAGAGATTCATCACTGAATTCTATGAGATGCTATTGTGATGGCATAATCAGCTGCGAAAACACACCAGATGATTCCTCTGATGATGTGCAATCAAAGGCAGACGTCTTAGAGGTCGCTGTGAGCGTAATTTTACCTCACCGAAGAACTATGAAATAGGGAGAAATATACTATGGAAGAACGAAAGGGTGTGTAAAACGTTAATAATTAAAAAAAATAATTAATACTAAGCAATGATATCGTTGGAGTTGTTCGGTCTTGTTTTATACCACTGAATCGTGAATAAAGTTCTTGTACCTAGAATAAAGTTGGGCTCCATTAGATAGTGAAATCAGCTGAATTGCAGTAAAACATATATTAAAAATATTTCTTAGATGACATAAATAATTTTTATATACTTTAAATTATCCATTGTTATTTATCGATATATTGTTTTGGTTTTATTTTCAGTGTAATCTGAAAATGTTTTTAAAACGAGAACAAGAAATAGAGAATATTAAACACTTTTGATTGACTAAATAATGGTTTAAAAATATTTCGTTAGTCATAATAGTCTTAAATGAAAATGAATTTAATGTAAATGCCAATTCATTAGTTACTAAATAAAACCATTTAATTGCGATTAATGAAGCATCATTACCTGATTTTCCATGAAAACAATATTCATCATTATAAACCTTTAAGAAATGTTAACTGCTTAAACAGCCTATAAAATAATCTAGCATAACTCTGTGTGCAAATTTAATAAACGTCACAAGCAAAACACACTTGTTGTATGAAAATATTTTTAAGATATTTCTAAACACTGAAATCAGAATAAATGATTTACATAATGTTTACTTAATACTTTGTTTTGAAAAGAATGCAAAAAAGAATATGATTATTGGTTATCGAAGCATAAAATACAATTAAGCAACATCAACAGAAGGAATTTTGTTCCATGATTCGAATTTCCTTTTATTTCATCGGTATGATAATTCCTACACAGCATGCTTTTCAATGCACAAACTATTTATAAATATTTCCGTTTTTTAATAAAGCTTATAGAAAGTATATACTCAAAAATAAATTTGAATTTTTATTTGTAATTAACTAAAGTAATGCAACAGTTTTCCTGCCTTTAAAAATGTTAAATATGAAAACGAGAAATCTACAGCCTATTTTGAAAAGTATCATGCATATAAAATTACAAATTATTAAAAATGTCTTTCTCCCCTTGGAGTTTCTTAAGTCTTATATATAATTAAATATTAAATACTTTACAAATACGATCAAATAAAATATAACTAACCAAATATTTAATCCATTGAGGCGAATATATAATTACTTTTAATCTAAGTACTTGGAAACAAGGAAATTATTGCGAAACATTTATTCGATTAGACACGAATCATTATTGAAGCATACAGGTAGAGAACATTAAGATAACTAAAAAAAAAGTGCTACTTACTAACACAAAAACAAACATTCATTGCAAATCGCATGATTAGATTTAAGCTACTATCTATATTCAGTTTTGTGTGGGAGATAAGTATTTGAAATGTGAGCATCCTTACCCAAAATTAATTTTAAGGGACAAGGAAAATGTTATTACATTTATTCACAAATTAATTTCTAATATAAGACAGTGTCATTTCAATTGCAGAAATTTTAAATGTAAAATCATCTTTAAATTATCTACACACATTTGAAAAAATATATATTAATAACAAACTAACAATAAACACTATTTATAACTATATTTTTACAATAAATATTGTAAAATCGTACATTAACGAATACATCAACTATCAAAAGAATTATATTTAAAAAATATACTAATCTTAATTTTAAATAAGACAAAGACTCAATATAAAGTTTTCAAGCGTAGAATAAATTTCCATTTAGAATTCTATAGATGTTTTACATTTTGAATTCAATATTTTTATAAATATTCAATAGACATTTTATATTATACATTTCAAATAGAGAGTTTTAACTCATCATTTATATTTTAGATCTTATCACTTGGAGTTTGTAGTCTGCTGCAGGAAACGTCTTTAATTACTAGTACCAACTTACATTTCAATGGTGATACACCCTCATCTTTAATAAGTAGAGATTTGTTAACAGTAAGATTTTTCTTTACTTACAGCAATTTGAATCGCCTTTAAAGAACATAAAATAATCAAAGTCTTTTTTTTTTTTGAGAAATTTCGGTTATTTCTTTGAGTTTGCTTAAAGTTTTAAGCACTTTGTTGGGAAGGAAATATATGTAAATAAATGAAAAACCGGCAAGAAAATGTACAGATGTCAATGCTCAAAATCAGCAGGATCATCCAACAAAAAATGGTGCTGCTGAAAATTAAGACACATCTACATTCAAAATTACGAATTACTCGAAGAAAAGAATTGGATCACCAAGTTTTACTTAAAGTGGAATTTTATAGATTTAAATGTTGCTTTCAAAATCCCTCGTGATGAGGAGCAGGAGAGGGATTATATTTCTATACAATAGTTTTCTTTGTAAGATAGCTTTGAAAATTTTCATCTGTAGGGAATGATTCAATAAGCATTTTTAACTCTCTTTGTGCGCCAATGTAATTTGTCTCACATACTGGTATGTGCATCTTATCAGAATTGACATAAAAAGTGTATCCTGATCGAAGAATATACATCTTGTGATCGGATTAAATTGTAAGGTGTAGTTAAGATCAGGTTTATCTTAAGATGCAAATCTTATTTTTAGTTAAAGAAAGGAAACAAAAGTTAGATTACTGATGAATTCTAAGTGAACAGCATTTAAAAACACATTGACAAATGAACAAATATAGAATTTCATTGTGTTCATTCTTTTTCTTTTCCAGAAATTTACTTGAAAATGTCGAGAATAATCAACTGTAACAATGGCTAAAACCCTAGAAAATGTAACTCTGATTGAAGATGATTTGTGTTGATTGGATTTCAAACATCTATAGATTGTATTACTCACTAGACTCTTAGCAACGGTTACCAAACATTCTTGTTCCATTTGTATAGTTTCATGCAAACGCTTTTCACTAAAATACCTCACAATTATCAACGTGAGTAATTTTCTTCTTTGGAAACGATTAAATAAATATTCATGGGCTTATTTGTTTCTCATCAAGAATTTGTGCACCCAAATATTAGTTACTCAAAGAGTGGTCATACTAGGAGTCTCAATTTCAGGAGGTAAATAAAGCTCTTCCCCAACCTGTAAGAAATGCAATTCCAGCGAAGCTAGTCTTCAGAATCTACTTGATTGCCTGGATTTCACTATGGAAGAGTTTCTTGAGAGACCTCTCCTTTTCCACGATTTTTTGAAGGTTTACGGCCTCATGGATCTGATATAGCGGAGCTATATCAGATGAGATTAGTAACAACAACAATTACTCAAAGAGTGTAAACCTAACAGTCATTCACTTCTAATTCTTCAAAATCAACTAAAAATTTGTCCATGCTAGTTTTTATATCTTTTTATTTCGCTTGATTTACATCCATGTGTCAACATATAAGCTGATTATTGATATCATAGTAATGTCTTTACTATCCTGTTTCAGTTTTTGCTTGGATATCCATCTCCTAATCCGAAAAATGATTTTTAAATCTTAGCATGTTATTTGATAAAATGCAATGTGATACTAGATTAGCTCCATAAATAATAATTATTCTTTATTTAAGAACACTTTTTAATTACTCAAACATTCTTACACCAAGGACAGCGGATAATATTTCCAGTATTTGTAGCATAATTTTCTAAACATGTGGATCTCTTGCCCTTGGAAAAATAACTAGCTACAAATTGATTTGTCTTATTGACGTATCTGATTGTAAGGAATAGTCCCAAAAGCTAATTCACAACCATTACAGAAAATATGTAGTTGTAATTCGAGTTTGCTTATAGAAGAATAAGCCAGGTAAAGTAACAGTGAGGTGAAATAACATCTTTTAATTGTTAATCTTCTTACATTCTTTTTCAGATCAATTAACAACTCATTACCTCTTCAATACATCTCTGCCATAAATTTTCAACAGTATATTCTTTGAAATCATGCATGCAGCTAAAGATCACGTAGTCTCAAAACATACCTGTTTTTTTTTTTTTTTTTTTTTTTTTTTTTTTTTTAAGAAACAATTGTACGTTTTTAACAAAAATGATGTGAGAATGAATAACTAAAGGAAGATAAGTCCAATTTTAATCTATCATAGTATTAAATATCACTCTTAATTCGTTGATGGGAATTAATCTATATTTTTCATGTTCTTTAAATTGTGTTTCTTCCCAACATTGGAAAAGTTCGATACAATGAGTTTTAAAAGCACATAAATTCATATTTATGTTTATGGAAAGGAGAAAATTTATGGTTTCGTTACTCAATTTAAAGGAACTTCAAGAGTATCTACACTTCTGGTAACCGGTAACTTCTCATTTGGTAACTGGAACACAACTATAAAACATATAAGGTCAAGTTAATCAAAGTTCGCATTAATAACAGGTTCAATTAATTAATTTTTCTCTGAACACTTTATTATATTCTTGAAAAAAAAACACTAATCCTTCCTACATCCTGTTGTTAAACACATAGAAAAATTTAAAATTAGGAAAATGATCAGAAAAAAAATATTCATGTTTTCTTTAAATGAGATCTAACTACTATTTCGTACTGTTTTCATACTGTATGTCATTTTCAAGGAGTTGTAAATTTTCCATTTCATTACTTTAAATAAAATGGTCATCCTTCTCGGTAAATACAAATTAAATTCTTCCTAAAGTTTGCTTAAAGTTTAAATTACCATTTAAGATGTTCGTTTTTTTTCCCTGAAATGTATCCATTAACTAGTTCTCCACTCATACAATGACCAAAGAAAGTTTTAATACAATAATGCTCTTTAGAAAACTCTAATTTATTTCCAGTACGAAATTTCTGGCAGTTGATGAAAATGATTGTATTCCACATTCTCCCTAAATAAAAGATATTTCTTTAGACAATAAGTAGAATTCTCTTAAAATTCCTTTTATCGCGCATCGTTTGGAGCTTGCACTTTGCATTAAGAAATAAAGCTGGAACAAATAATTCTACTTACTCTCATCTATTCGGATTAATTGTATGAGGTAGGTTAGCTCTTTCTTGATTCTGAGATTCTTCACAATAAGGCTATTGTCCGATGTATATATTTTTAACCTTTTAGTTTGGTATATGAAATTTTTTGTGTGAATTCTTTCATAATTAAAATTGTAGCAACTAGCACCAAAATATTTTTTAGATGCACAATTTACATTAGGATTACTCGTTATCATAGAAGACGTTGGACTAATAATACTTTTCTTTTCTTTCAAAGCGTTGTAAATGTTTTGCCTTATATGCGACACTAAAAATGATTAATTCTTAGTTTTGGAGAGAGATAGTTAAATCTTTATTTTGTTTTTCGGAGTAATATATAATCACAGAGAATTCAGTTTCCGTTTTCTAAAATAAAATGATTACAAATGAAATCCACCTAGGAGTTATTTATATCACTTATATCATACTTATTTCTGCATATATATATATATATATATATATAAATCATACCCAGAACAACCACCTCTGGCAGTAATAACAGCAGTTATAGGCGTGGGCATTGAGTCAAACAAAGATTGAATTGCATGTATAGGTACAGGTGCCCATGTAGCTTCAACACGATGCCACAGTTCATCAACCGTAGTGACTGGCGTTTGGTGACGAGCCAGTCGCTCGGCAACAATTGACCAGAAGTTTTCTATTTGTGAAAGATCTTGAGAACGTGCTGGCTAGGGCAACAGTCGAACTTGTTCCGTATCAAGGAAGGTCCGTACAATACCGGCAACATGCGGTAGGGCATTATCCTGCTGAAACGTAGTGTTTCGCAGGACTCGAATAAAGGGTAGAGT
This sequence comes from Latrodectus elegans, assembly GCA_030067965.1. Taxonomy (NCBI): domain Eukaryota; kingdom Metazoa; phylum Arthropoda; class Arachnida; order Araneae; family Theridiidae; genus Latrodectus; species Latrodectus elegans. The sequence continues at coordinate 33,855,600 of CM057812.1, forward strand.
AAACGGGTCGTAACACACCACAAATGTAACGTGGAGTGTTCAAAGCACCGTCGATGCGAACAAGAGGTGACCGAGACGTGTATCCAATGGCGCCCCATAACATAACGCCAGGTGATAGGCCAGTATGACGATGACGAGTGCACTCTTCCAGGTTGCGTTCACCAGGATGCCGCCAAACACGGATGCAACCATCATGATGCTGTACACAGAACCTTGATTCATCTGAAAAATTAACGTCTCGCCATTCGTGCGCCCAGGTTCGTCGTTGATCACACCATTGAAGGCGCTCTTGTCTATGACGCAGCGTCAAAGGAAGCTGCAGCCATGGTCTCCGAGCTGAGAATCCATGCTGCTGAAAACGTCGTTGAACTCTTCGTGCAGACACTTGTTGTCTTCCAAACGACCCCGTTTCTTGACTCACGACTCGAGACGTGGTTGCATGATCCATTACGGCCATGCGGATACTATGCTTGTCTTCTCGGCTGCTAGTGATAGGCGGCCGTTGAGATCCTGGATGGCGTTCCGTATTACCGTCCTGAACCCATTGATTCCATATTCTGTTAACAGTCATTGGATCTCCACCGGCGCGAGCAGCAATACTGCGATAAGATAAACCATAATCCCGGTACGCTACAGTTCGAATTTTATCAAAGTCAGAAACGTGCTCGTACGCATTTCTCCTTCTTGCACGAGGCATCCGAACAACTTTTCTCCAGGCAACAACGTTCAAATGCGATTTGTGTATGAGGAACCGGCTGAACAATTTCCTCATTTAAACACAATGTAGGTGTCTCTACTGGCATCTGCTTTGTATGAATGCACTGAAAAGCTAATCATATGCATATCACAGCACCTTCTTCCTTTCGTATAAATTTCACGTCTGTAGCATGTCGCCTTCTTGGTGTAGCAATTTTATTTGCCAGTAGTGTATATATATATATATATGTATATATATATACTATATATATATATATATATATATATGTATATATATATATATATATATATATATATATATATATATATATATATATATATATATATATATATATATATATATATATATATATATATATATATATATATATATATATATATAGCGTTCCTCAAAGACTGACGCTAAGAAACAATTCAAAGAATCGTGTTTCTTAAAAACGAATATGCATTTGTTTCTATTATGATAATACTTGAAAGTGTGATTTTCTTTATTTTGAGTATAACTTATTTTAGTGAATGTTTCGTTTGTTAAGTGTTGATAATTCGGGAAATAATCTATTTTTGATTCCGTTAGCTGAAATGCTGATTTCCTAGATTCTTATTTAATTTTGATAATTTGCATTAAGTTGTTGGCTTTATATTAACTCTTAAATTTTCATTAAATTTATTACATTCTGAACTAATTATTCCGAACTAATTAAAAAGAAATAATTTCACAATTAATTGGGCACAAAACTTAGATTTATCACATTACTCAAGATTTTAATGAAACAAATGTCAGTCTTAAATTGATTATGCAAATTTTAAAATGATCTTAAATGAAACTTTTCCACTGATTATAAATTAATATCATGTAACAATTAATTACAAGGTATCTTTGTCCTAATATTTTAGCAATCAGTATCAAGTGCTTTTCTTAGTTAGAATTTAAAAAAATGTAATGGAATTTAATGTCAAATCACCTAATGGATCTTTTAAATAAGGAAATATTTAAATGATTGACAAATCGGTATTTTTATGTAATGCATTTTCAAATTGTGATCCGATTTCAAGTCAAAAACAGGGTTCTCCAAATTATTTTAATTAAGTTAGTTTTGATAAAAAATTTTTGGTTTATATGCAATCTTATGAACCTGCTCATTGAGATTTGTGCTACAATTCCTTTACCAAAGACTGATAGGTATTATTCATTAATATTATCAAATTTTCACTTAATTTCATATTATCCTTTTGAACATTTTTCCAGTTATTCATCAACCAAAATTATAATTTTATTTTATCATCGGAGAAATGAATGCCCCTATGTCTAAGTAAAGTTTTAAGCTCCTTTTCAATAAATTGATCATTTAAAAATTTTAATATTTCAGTTTTGTCCTTTCATCTAAGTTCTCATTACTGAAAAAGTCTCTATTTAAGATTATGTGAAGACTGTAACTGTATTGATCGAGGAATCTTTATCGTCGTTATGGTTTATTGATTAAGTTTTATCAATCTCAAAATTATATTCATTATCAATGACTGATATGCAAGTATTCCATATTTATTTAAGTTTCGAAACATAATATTCGCATTCTATAAATGTTTAAATAGAAATTGATAATCACTTAGGTAATCATCGATTCCACATGTTGGGTACCTATATATATATATATATATATATATGTATGTATGTATGTATACATATATATATATATATATATATATGTATGTATGTATATATACATATATATATATATATATATATATATATATATATATATATATATATATATATATATATATATATATATATATATATATATATATATATATATATATATATATATATATATATATATATATATATATATATATATATATATATATATATATATATATATATATATATATATATATATATATATATATATATATATATATATTCAAAGAACATCTGCAACTACAAAACGAATAACACGAAATGAAAATATTAATTTTAAATCATGTGAATTCAATTACACTTCTCACTAATATTCTTATTTGGAGGATAGATTCTTCAAGCGGAAAAAATTAAAAATAAATAAATCCACTATGAATTTAAACGAATAAATAAATGAAAATGCATAATTAAATGCTTAATTAATTCAAATACTGCTATCAGTTTTACCATAACATCAAAACAATTATTTTTTATCTTTAAAAGAGCAAATTTTATTCTTTTAAATTACTAAATAGTTTGAAAGAATACTATTTCACATACAATAATATATATATAGAATATTTATTTTAATATAAAGAACTATTTATGCCAAAAAAAGTTTTCTAAAATCTTCTTATGAAATTTCCTTTATGTTCCCAAAAATATTAAAAAGTTTTTTTCTCAAAATAAATACGTATATTATATTTAATTTTCATAAATTTTTAGAATAAGCATTGCTCTACATATCTTAAGAATCCATTAAGATATGCTTCTTTAAATGTTAAATTTCCATAACTAAGTTAATAACTGAATCATCCCGAATTTGGCAATATTGGATTTCTCAATAATTTAATATATTTTTAAATAAAAATAGAAAGTAAACAACTTTTAAATGATAAAAAATGTGATAATAATTCATGAATATTTTAGTTAATTTTAAAATATTTTCAAAATTGTCTTAAAATTTTACAAAAATTCAGGTTATGTACTACTAACAGTAAATAAGATTGATTTGTATCATACTTTGTTATTCAATAGTTTTTTTAAACTTCTATAATTTTGAAATCATGAAAACTTCGTGATAAAAACTACTTATATAATATATAAAACTGCTTATATAAATAAAAATATTTGTAAAATGAAACTATTTAAAAAAAATATGAAAACCTTTAACAAATTTGGATATTTTTAAATATTTCGTAGGTGTAAAATTATATGAATGAAAATTACTTTACTTCTTATTAAATAATTTTGTAGAAATTATGTATTGTTTCAAATATATTTAACTATAGAAACCACAAATAAGCATGGTATTAGTTGAATTTCCAACATTAGTTTAAAAATCTATAATATAAATTTGATGATTGCATGCAGCTAATAATATAAGTACCATTATATACTCAAAAAATGCATATATATATATATATATATATATATATATATATATATATATTATATATTATATATATATATATATATATATATATATATATATATATATATATATATATATATATATATATATATATATATATATATATATATAGAATATTTAATCTATAATATACATTTGAAAATTAAATTCTGACACTTAAATGAAAGCTCACCTAATGGAATATAATAAATACATATTTTACGCTATTTTCGGTGATTAGTTAGAATTATGATTAGCTAGAATAGTTAGAATTATCTGATTACTTTATAAACCATTTCATTTCATGGTGCAAACACAGTGCAGTCTCAGATTCCATGGTTCACTAAATACAAAAATAAAAAACTTACGAATGAGTGCGTCGAATAAATAATTAAAGATAGAATCGAGCTCTCATTCGGAAAACGAAAGTACTGCTAAAAATTAATGTTTTGAATTAATATTAATAAGATGCCCAATCGTAACAATATGACATAATGTTTATATTTATCATAACGATGATAAAATAATTACACTGTGAGATTCAGAGAAGTAATTGCAAATAATTAATTTTATAGAAATGAAATAGCACTTTTAACTCATATATATATATATATATATATATATATATATATATATATATATATATATATAACAGTAACTAGGTAAAAAGGGTAAGGCTTAGAATTGAATAACGATTATGGGAAAAGTATAAGGTTGAAATAGAAGTAAATAAATATATGTCCTTGTTATTTCTTAAACAACAGTTTAATCTTTATTTTAATATATATTATTTCTTCGTAAAATAAAATGAATGTCTAAAGTAAAGAAATATGAAAAAAAGTTTAAGTATTAGACTTCTCTCTAAATGATTTGATTTCTGAGTTTTTTTTTTTATCTAGAAATCAATTCTTTTCTGAAATATGAATGATATTTCTTTTATCTCTCAACAACAAAGCATAAATTCTATCGTAATTTATTAAGCTATCATCGTACTTTCAACTAAGATGACCGAAGAGTCTTACTAATAAAATTAAATCAAAACAAAATGCTATAAAAATCTAAACTTATAAAGTAAAGTGAAACCGCTATATAGACAGTCACATTTGAAATAGGTCAAAACAAATCTAACGTTATATTCTTATTGACTGAAATCACAAATGAAATTTAAAGAATTTAATTTTTCTCCTGAGCAAACTCAACCCCAATTTTATATCCTGAATATTCAATTGATATTTCAAGATTGAACAAATTTCTTGCTATATTGCTTTGCTAAAGTAATTTTACTTGTAATATCTTTTATCAAAAAAAGAATTTTTGTAAAGAAACCTAACTTGTATAGTTAATAATACTTTTTAATTAAAAATTGAATTAGATTAATTGGAAAAAAAAACATTATTTTTCAAATAGAAAAAGAACTAAATTAAAACTATAAGAACATGAAAAACTGAAATTTTACAATAAAATAAAATTATATTATAATTTTACAATAAAATAAAAAAATATTATTCAATAAAATTCATGACCGCTAATAAAAAATAGATGAGCTTCATATAACAAATGTCAAAGAATCTTTTGCACGTATCTGTTTTCCTGAATTAGGGCTCTGGGCTGCAAAGCAAATGTCCTGGTTTGTCCTCAAGCATGCTTGGTATTCACTTTAATCTATCAAATGAAGAATTGAAAATACAAGTAGACCATATCCACGGAGAGGATTGAACTCCAAACCTGTGCCTTGGGAGTGCAATTTATTTGTAAAAATATTATTTTGATAAGTTAAATATTGATTTAAAATGTTCATATGTTTTTAAACATTACGTGAAACTATTTTTTGAAATGTGTGCTAAATATTCCTTTACGTTTATTCAAATACTAAATCACGTAAATGTTTATACGTCACAAAACTGCTTTATAACCTTAAGTATCTTCCAAATATTTAATCCTAATTAGTTGCATTATTTTACAATTTCATTCAGTTTCAGCTTAATTATTGAATTCCCTCATAATTTTCTTAGTAGTCTTGATTTTCAAATATGGTTTCGTTATTTTTATGTTTATGCAGTTTTATATGTCAGGTTACAGAGTTATAGAGTATATTCAAGAAAACAAAACAGTAAAACTAAAACAGATTCATCAAGAATTAAATTTTTTTTAGAAGTTTGATTCTTAATATACTTTTAAAATAAGGCTTGTAAACCTTGGTCATTGATTAAAATTACTCATTATTAAAAGTATTCAAATTCTTAGTTACAATATTTCGTAAATTTAGTCAAAGAAGAATCATCAAATGACACTTTAAAAGCAAACTTGATGCTAAAAGTGGCATCGAAATTGTTTTTATTAATAAAATTCTGATTATATTCACCAAACCTTTGTCTGGATTGAAATAAAAATAATCATGCGGAATGGAGTAAAATTTATATAAAAATATTAATTTTTGAAAAAATTAAATTCAATATATATAAATAAAAAAGTATAATAAATTTGGTAAAAATAAATTCTAAAAATAAAAATTGTTAATTTTTTTTTCGAAACTTGGATTACTGTTGTTTTAATTAACATAAAATGTAATCAAATCTTATTTGAAATGATTACAAATAATTTGAGACCTAACATTTACTGGAACACTTATACACTTCATAAAAGAAAAATATAAATCTCCATTTTTTTTAATAAAAAATTGATATTTCTGTATAATCTCCGGCAATAGAGATAATTACTTATGGGGTGATAGATTCCGTTCAATTTATATTCCCCAATGCCATTATCTTAAGAAAAATATACGTGTTTACAGATGTTTATTTTTTAAAAGTATACAGTATTTTTTAAAGTATTTTAAAAGTAAATTAAATATATAGTAACTTCATGAGTAAAGACATATTAAGCATTGTACATAAGATTAGATTTGTTTTGAGAAATGCAATACTTGAGATTTCTATTTGTGATGCAAAATATTGTTCTGAGACTCTATGATTAAAAAAAAAAATAAGAAAAAAAAATTTCAGTAGGAAAGACCGAAATTTGCTTAAATTGTTTTGTAATATACACATTTTTGTGCTCAAATAAACAATTTCATAATTTCCAGTTTAAACTGAATTTTTAATCGGAATTGAAATTTTCGTTCGTTGTGTTTTCATTTATTATAATATGTCCGCCTGGAAAAATATCTAATCTAAGCTAAGCTCTACCTCCATGTCTTAATTAATTTTATATTTGCTTCATCATAATTAGATTAATACTTGAAATATACTTTGTACTTTATTCTTATTTATGTGTTGGCTTATAGTATTGCATATTTTCCACGTTTGAAACAGAACTCGATTAGAAAATAATATACTGCTAGAATAAAAGTAGAAGGACCCTCATATTTAAAAAGTTATGTTTTAAATTTTAGAGCAATTAATTTAATTTTTATTTTTTTTTATTAAACTAATTTTTCTTTTATTTTCAGTGATTGAGTTCCATTTACCACAACGAAAGTATTTTAAATTAGTACTTCAGGGTTTTATTATGTGAAAGAAGAAGAAAGACACCTATAAAAATATTCTTATTTAGAAACTGTAGCAGATTAATATGAAAACAGTGTTTTCTTTCATGCTGTCTTTCTTTCGAAAGATATATTTTGTTGAAAAAAATCGTCAATTTTTGTACAGTTAAATTGCCTAGAAAGAAATACGTAAGTGAATTTCAAAAATTCCGAATTGTTTCAGGTAATGAAGTGGGCATAATTATAAAAGAAATTTCAACACATCTACATATCAGTCCGAAAGTTTTTTCTAAGTTCTTCAAAAATTTAAAAATTCAGAGGAAAACAAAGATTGGCAGACCTAAAAAAATTGACATTACCTAATAAAGAAAAAAATTGGAAAAGCACAAAACCCATCTGGGGTCCCACATGTAACCAGAAAAACAATTTACAACTACATTAAATGATCGGATACGTTCATATTCAATAAAAGAAAGCACCATCGTAAATAGAATGAAAAGGATGTTGAGCACCAACTACTGCAGGTCAAAGAGCACATGCCTCGGAACATCGAATGGACTTCAGTTATTTTCTGATCAAAAAAATTAAAATTAGGTTACCTAGATGGTTGTCAATATTATTGATATTAACTGGGTAGACAAGACGAAACTTATTTTACCGCAAGACAGGAAGAGGCAGTATAATGGTTTGAATATCTGTTGGTTATTTTGGAAAGCTCAACCTATTGTTTCTGTATGAAAGACAGAAACATGCAGATTATATTGAAATTTTAAATTTCAAGCTTCTTCCATGGGGTGAAGAGCTAGGTGAAAAAAATTGGATATTTCACCAATATGGAGCATCAGTTCCCATGGCGAATGTCGTTAAAAATTGGCTTGAAGTAAATAATGTTCGGGTTTGGCCTTTTTCTTCATCATTATTCAACAAAACTTTAAACTTCAACATTATTTGATACATAGTCAGTAACTGTTCAGTATGTTTAGGCAAAAAGCAAGCAATATGAATCCTTGATCAAACATCGAGAAGCTTTGTAATTAAGTTTTAAAAGTGCTGTAATAAAATATAAAAATACAAAGTTTTAATCTTATTTGATATATATATATATATATATATATATATATATATATATATATATATATATATATATATATATATATATATATATATATATATATATATATACATAGTATATATATATATACATATATATATACAGTATATATATATATATATATATATATATATATATACATAGTATATATATATATATATATATATATATATATATATATTGTAACGTACTCAGTCTGGATAGGCTGACTTCTAAGTAAGCAAGTGCCGTTAATGAATCAGGCTTACGTAATTTAATATTCTTGTGACTAAATATTTATTAACAAATTAACAAGATTATGTACAAGAAATGTCATAAATTGTAGGCTCCAGGAAAACCGATAAATTCTCACTTACATTCATTGCACATTCGGTCTGGGAAAAACTCCTCGCTGGTCCTGGGGACCAGATTCCTAAATTCCGTTCTCGGGAACAGTCCTGGACATTCACTCCATAAAGTCAATGATCATCTCCGGACAGCTCCAGAGCAGCAGGGTAGTCAAACTCGAGGCCTGATGGTTCTCTGTGTCTTGATTCTTTCTAAGACTCCTGGTTCTGTCTGTGGAATGTGTCCGCTCCTTGATTTGTTTCAGAGAAGTAACAGGAAAACACAACTAGTAAGTCAAAGCTCTCCTCCACCCCCACAAGGGCCTGCTATTTATATTAAACTTTCCCCCAACAACTGGCCTTCAATAATCCATCATCTAATGTCAATTTTGAACTCTATTTCTAGCCAAGTCAACTATTTGAATCAGAAAGAGTGAAGAAGCAATAAATTCTTCCAAAGCACATGACTCATTTACCAGGTGATTTCTGTTCAATTTGAAGAATTAGATTTGTCACATGAAGGACTTAATGGTTCTTCACGAATCTCATTTGCTGTTCCCACATCATCTTATAATCAGAAAAAATTGGCCGTCTTTAGGAACTGGAATTGAAACAAGGCAAATCAATGTCGTTGACAGTTGCAAAGGTTTTAACGTCCATTGGAAGTCTGGAAGTAACTTGGGGGATGGATTTCATTTCAAGCAATAACTGTGACGTTATAATATATATATAAATATTTGATAATTCTGTAAAAATGAATATGTTACGGCTAACATTTAACATTGTATCAATTACTTCCCATGAATAAAATTTAAGAATTTTCAGTGTTTATGTTAAATATGAATAAGCGATTCTTATAACTGCTTTTATTCTTTGGAATTATTTATCACAGAGCTTAAGCATTGAGATCACATAAAAATGCCACGATCTGTATAGTTTTTCTTATTATAATCTGTAAATCATATCATAAAATGTTGTAATTTCCTCTCTTGTACTTAAATCGAGGTTGGCACACTTAAAATTCTATGATTTTATTAATATATTCGATGCAAGTCTTGTACTTCAATAAAAAGTATCAGAAAAATATATTTGGTTACTCTTTATATGTAAAACTATTTAATGTATAAATCATTGGTTTCAATGCTTTATAGATTCAAATAACTTTTGTACATTTATTATTTTGTATTTGTTGTTTATCATTATGTATTATAATGTATTTGTTGTATATAAATACAAAAGTGGCTTAAACAGCTCTCACAATTTTTTTTTCAAATTCATTTGAAACAAAATCATATGAAGTAGTTAAATTATTTGTTATTGAATAATTTATATAAAATAAAAGTTTAATAATTGAATTAATTAAATTATAAAAAATTCGTTGAAAACTGTTAAATTATAAATCATTCATTATGAAGATAATGTTAGACTCTGTAAGAGATTTGATAATTTTTATAATGAATATGGCAATCATATTTTAATTATAAGAAATCTTTTTTGATTCGAAAATTCAGCAAAAGCATTCATATAACCAAAAGTCATTTTAAATACCAAAAACCAAAATTTTCGGAAATCAATGTTATTGAAAAATAACTAGTCTGAATGTTTTTGGTCATTGAATAATTATTAATATAGTTTTGTCTTGTTTAGGAAAGAAAAAAGTTTTTATAATTTTAATCTAAATATATGTAAATAAATTCCTTAAATTTTATATGAATCTATATAAGTGCATTAAAAATAAGAATTCTTTATTAATGACTTTTAAAACTATTCATTTAGTTAAAAAGAATTTATATTCACTTTTAATATACTGATATTATTTTTAACTTCGTAGATTTATCAAGTGTTAAAATTTAGAAGATTTTTCAGCTATTCATATCAAAAGCCTTCTTGCGTTCAATTCAGTCAGAGGTATAGAAAACTATGTAATAAGTTTTTTATTATAATAATTATTGTTGCGTAACATTGAACATTTTAACAATAAATGTGATAAAGTTACATTTTTTAAAATTTCACTTGTATAATCTTCTTTATTTATCATTTATAAAATAATTCCAGTAAAATTTATGGTTGCCCAAAAATTCAGAAAGAGACCTAGCTTTCGTATTTTTGTTGACTTGATTATTAAAATTTTTAAAGTAAATATTTTAATTACTTTACACAGATTTGAGTCAAAAATAAATTATAATGTATTCAGAAATAAAGAAAAAAACACATATTACATTGTATCCTGTAATAATAATACTTTTCATTGCAAATTATTTTTAAAGTTTATAAGTTACAATTGTGTGTGCTGTGACTCTAATGCAAATATATATTTTGCTATTATCATATTTTAATAAAAGTATTAATTAATATTCAAAATAAATATTTCTACTGGACTCAATGGAAAATGTATGCAAAGATTTTCCTGATATATGGTAGAAAGAAATGAGGAAAACACTTCAATGTTTTTATAATAATTAAATTAGGAGTCCATAATTGTATGCATATAACATGGTTTTTATGCTTTGAAAAAGCTAAAGGACAATTTTGAGTGCATGTAAAAAGGTTTAAATGCGAATTTTCTCTGCTATTGAAAACATTTCGAGTGTTATTTGGAAACTGACTAAGACTTCTTTATTTCCCTGAAGAGGTTTTCAAAAAACACTCAAGTGGCTCAAATGTCTTTGGAATATTAATCATCTGTGCGAAGGATTTTTTGTTGAATATTTTATATACTGAAGTAAACTAGCTTTTGAGAAATTTAATTGATTATTGAGAGTCTACTGAGAACAATAATCTCTGCGAAAATGTTCCTGATTACCATCAATTATTCGATTAAGATTTGGTATTTAAAATTATATTTTTATAATATTTCTTAATTCATTTTTTATTTATAATTAATTTTGATTTATTTACTGTTTTGATGATTGAGATATTTTATTAAAAAATTCTAAATTATAAAATAATATTTATTATCAAATAAATAACATATTATTACTTACAAACTTTCAGAAAAAAGCAAGACAGAAACAGGACTTTTGATGGTTATATATGACAAAGCATTTGAAATTCAATTCAAAATCTTAGTATATTTAAATATGCTTTTAACATATTATTTTAACAAACTGTAAAACAATTTAATATCCAATTTATAGTAGTTATACTTTAAATGGTTATTTAATGTATATATTTCAAATACAATATATTTCAAAATGTAAGGGAAAAATTTGTTTTAGAATAAATTTTATTAATTTTTTTCCCTTTGAATTTAATATATATTATTATATTGTATTTCAATGGAATTGTTATATTTATTTTATAAAATATTAAATTATTCAATAAAAACATATTAAGAAAAAATATAAATACATTTTATAGAATGCAATAAATTCTTTGAAGTGTTTCATTTTAATGAATTAATTGAAATTAAACCTACAAACTTTTAAATTTGTTAAGATTTCCAAAATAATTTCATTCTTATCTCTTATTCTCATATATAAAATATACATCAGGTTAAAGAAAATTAATATACTGCAGCATATCTGCAGGAGAATATAGCAAAGTTAATACAACTTTCTCCGTTTCTTAAAACTTAAGAATATATTTTTGGTCCATATGAATACAAATGTTCACAATTTTCATTTTTCGGAAACCTGCATTCTCTTTAGACAAAGGAAAATTTTATGTAATTAAAATAATATTTTGATGACAATACATATGTATTTAATCGAATCATTTAGTTAAAACATAGAATTATTTTCAGAAAATTTCATTTACAGATAAGAACGTATATTATGTATAAATGTATTATATAGATTTATTTTTACAATATTTATTAAAGATATCTATATACTTTTTCTATGAATGTTTTAAAAACAGGAAATTTACATATTTTCTTAGTGAAACTTTTCCTAGAAAATATTTGCTTATTTCTTTAAGAAATAGCTGCAAATTCCAGCAAAAAAAATTTTAACATGTTTCAAAAGTATTCTAAGATTTATATTTATAACTACGCGAATATTCTCAAATTAAATTTACTTTAAATAAAAAAAAATGACAGAAATATTTTTTGTCTTACAAAAAATATAACTACGATTGAAAAAAATGTTTTTATTCACCTTGGATATATATATGTGAAAAATATATATTTGTAGTATTATATAAGTAATCTTTTTAACAGAGTTTTAAATTTATTTATTTTAATTTTAATTGAGTTCTTATACTATGAGTTCATAAATTTCTTATATTCACGAGTCATGTAAAATGACATATTAACTCGCGATTACCTTTCAAAAATGATCAATTAAATGATTATCTAAATTTTGTAATGTGTAACAAAATTTGAAATTTGCAAATTTGTTCGTAAATTTGATTAATCGTATTGTAAAAATGAGGAAATATTTAAATTTTTATCTTAATTTTTTAAATACTTTAATAAGTATTTCTGAACTAATGCATTCTAATTTTTATAGTGATTCATTATATCATTATATATATATATATATATATATATATATATATATATATATATATATATATATATATATATATATATATATATATATATATATATATATATATATATATATATATATATATATATATATATATATATATATATATATATATACATATATATATATATATATGTATATATATATATATATATATATATATATATATATATATATATATATATATATATATATATATATATATATATATATATATATATATATATATATATATATATATATATATATATATAGATAGATAGATAGATATAGATATAGATATACATATATATAAAAATATATGTTTTTGAATGACTAGATTATTTAATGTGTAAGAAATGTGGCTGCATCTAAATAAAAACGATCTATAAATCATTAGTGCTTTGCAAATAAGTTTAATGCACTATATTCATCTTTGCTCCATTTTTCTACATGTATAAAACATTTTTTTTAAAAACTTTATTAAATATTTGTCTTTTTAATCAATTCAATGCTGTCATTGATTGAAATAAAAATCATCAAAAAAGCACAAGTTTCATTCATTCTTGCTATAACGCAATCAATCTATTCTTTCCAATTCTTACATATATCATACATTATGTCTGGAAAAATACCTTGAAATCAATGTTCTATAAAATATTCATAATTTGATAATGAATCAAAGGAATGTTTTTATATGATATCATGAATGCTTAAGCTACAATTACAAAAAAAGTTAAATAATTACCATTTATAAATACTGTTGTAACAGAAGAAGATAATTGAAAATTCTTCGTTACATAAAGACTTCTAATAATAAATTACCTTTCAAAGAAAAGATATTCAAAATTACCTTTCCTTTTCAGGTGGAACACATTATTTAAACAAATATAATTACCCATTTTATGGCTCTAAGCCATTAAGTGATTGAGTGTCTTACATTTTGTTAATGAGTAGAATTAGTGAAAATCGTTACACGTCTCTAATGTCATCAAAATGTACGCGACATAATTGAACAAATCAAAAATAAATTTTATTTTCAACTAATGTTTACTCATAAATTTTTATTATGTTATATTAGTGGACTGAATAATAATAAAAATTTATGTTTTTCTCAGAAATTATTCATGCAAATGCCCTTTCGTAATACTTACAACATTATTTAATGAGTTGGAATGATAAATTTTGTGGTAAAGGTAATTTAATATTTTAATTTATTATATCATTGATATACATTTTATGCATAAAAATCCAGTTTTTAGGACTAAAACAATTTTGAACGATATATATATATATACAGGGTGCACCATAAATTCGTACAAACTTTAAAACTTAATTAAAAAACAACAAATGATGTTAAGAAAGTGTGGTGCACAGGAATGACATCACAAAAAAGTCGTATTTTTTTATTAGAATAAAAAATATTAGTTAAAAATGAGCATTAGGTGGCGCTGATGATGAATGCCTTAAGCAAATTAACACAATACTAATACAATTCTGGATTCTCAAAGATTTACTTAAGCTGAAGTTGTTCAAAATGACCTCCACCAGATTGCATGAGGTAAGTAAAGCGTGTCTCAACACCTGTGACAGCTGAGTACATTTGTCTGGAGTACATTTGAGCTTTGTCTAAAGGAATCCCATACTGATCTGCTGAATGGCTTCTTTAAGTTCAGCCAGTGTTGAATGGGTGGACCGATACACCAGGGATTTTAAATAACCCCACAGCCAAAATTCTACAAGAGTCAAATCTGGTGATCGTGGGGGACATTTCATCTTACAGCCTCGACTTATCACTCGATCTTCACCAAACGTTCGCAAAAAATAAATAAGCAAATAAATAAAAAATAAATGTTTTTACTGAGGAGGCGGCATAAAATGAAGAGTCTATGTCCATTCAGGTGTTTTATTGTCAACCTGATTTGCATAAATCAGCATCGTATAAAGACCGCAGTGCCACCTATCGGCCATGTCTGTACTAATTTTATTGATGATAAAAACATCCGTTCTATTTCTGATGCCATTGGGGTAAACTACACTTTTTTAATATAATTTGTGCTTTTTTAATTAATTTTTAAAGTTTGCAGGAAGTTATGGCTCACCCTTTATATTTATATGCATACATACATATATATGTGTGTGTGTGTGTGTATATATTTATCTATATAATATGTTAAGGAATTATTTTTTTCGGTAGACGGTTGTAGTGATCGATATCTAGGGAAATACTGATGAAACAATTTCAAATTTATGCTCGCAGTTAATGTAACATTTCTTACTAAAAGAATTATTTTGTTGTTTTTTGTTTGGTAGTGAATTACAGGGTGTTAAAAGTAGACGTGAGAAAAGAGAATTCGGTAAATTTTACTGTTTCTTTTAGCAAAGGTGAAATGCATGCCAGGCGGCGAACATTGTGAGTGTTGTTTATGGTGACGATATTGTAATAGCCAATTATGTGGATCTTTAGCTTCGTAGATTCCGATCATGAATTTTTGATGTTAAAGATGCACCTCGCACAGGAAGGCGAGTCGTCTAAATTGTCGATAAAATCGGAGAAATAATCAAATTTGACTGACATGTTAGCAGTCGTAACATCGCTAAGGAGCTAAAATGTGATCATAAAAGTTTTTAAACCATTTACAGAAGGCTGGATTCAAAAAGAAGCTCGATGATTGGGTGCTACACCAATTAACAGAAAAAAACATGTGGGATCGAATTTCTACCTGTGAATCCTTGATCAAACGGAATGAAATAGATCGATTTTTTAAAAGGATGGTGATTGGTGATGAGAAATGGATCACATGCAATAACCCTTTGAGAAACGATCATGGTCAAAGAGCGGGGAAGTACCTCAAACGGTGGCCAAACTAGAACTAACGGCAAGAAAATCTTCTGCTATACATTTCGTGAGCCTGGAAAGGGATTATTTACTATGAGTTACTTCCATCTGGCTAAAAACAAAATTCTTCACTCTACTGTCTATAACTTGACCGTTTGAAAATAACGATTGCGCAGAAATGGGAAATTTAATGCATCCACCATACATTCCGGACTTGGCCCAAGCAATGACCATTTTTGCAATGGACATAAAAATTGACTATTAGAGATTTTTTTTTTTTTTTTTTTTTTTTTTTTTTTGCAAATAGAGATTAGGACTTCTATGAGAGAGGCATTATGAAGTTATCTTTAAAATGGCAACAAATCATATAACAAAATGGTGCATATTTAACTCAAATCAAATATCGGACATTCAATATATATATATATATATATATATATATATATATATATATATATATATATATATATATATATATATATATATATATATATGTATAATTTTCAAATTATATGTAAATGAAATGACAAAATATGACAAAAATTATACTAAGTATGAAAAGTAGAATGCTAAGTTTATTGTAAGTGATATTATATGGAAATGTACTATAGAGGATTTTTTTATATTTCTTTTAAAATATAGAAATTCTGTTTATAATATAATCATATTTACAGCTAACAAGTCGAGATTGGTGAAAAAATATTGTATGTACTGTAATGAGAAATACCACTCCCATAATAATAAAATATATTGCAACAATGTTTTAAACAGAGATAATTTAAACAGTAAAATTAACAATTCATTTTTGTAAATTATGTAAATTATTTTTAAATACAATGAAAATAAGTATGGCATCATTAGGTAAATAAAGAAAATATAGGAATATATATATATACATTTCTATATTTTATTTACATATATATATATGTATTATGTATATATATATATATATATATATATATATATATATATATGTATTATGTATATATATATACATATATATATATATACAAAATACTTAATTTCTTCTTTAAATAGATTATTGAGAGCAAAACTTCTTATAAATGCAACTTATTGAAAGGAACCTTTTGAACAAAATAAACATGTAAATTTTACAGTTAGATTATGATTTTATTTAAATATTATCGAGATCAATGCAAAACAAAAGAATGTTATTTCACCATGTAAACAAATTTGAGCTACCTAATTTGTATTTGTATATGGATTTTTAGCAGGTTATTTTAATCTAGAATAGATGTTATCCCATCTAAACTCTTTTTTTTAAACATTTAAATGTCACAGACATTCATTTACAAACTTAAGCTTAGTTTATGATTAAATACTTATTAAAAGGAACCAAAATCTGATATTAATCGTAAATCTATCTTAATATCCTGAAAGATTTCCAAAAGAATAGGAAAAGTATTAGATAAATTATATTACCCAGAAACATTTTATTGCACTTTGTAAGTTCATCCATAATATAATAAAAGAACCGAAAACTGTACCTACCCGAAATATGACTTGTCTAGAAATCACATATTAAAAATGAATGCATAGCTTAATTTAACATCTATTCATTGAATAACTCAAATATCTGTAACGTATTTTGATATCTTATGATTCAGTTTCTAGTTTATTTGTCAGATTAATTTGAGTAAATGCACGGTCCTGAATTGAATATTTATACAAATATAATTATAATAACTAATATACACAAATAAATTATGTTTTTGATATTATAATTGTATTTACATAATCTGTAGCACACTGAAATGTTTTAGTAATATTTAATAATAAATAATTTTTATAAGCTAAATCAAATGTTATATAAAAAGAAATCTTAATCGTTTCTTATACTTACACGGAACTTTAATGTGAATTATAAGTAACCAGAAAATAATTTTAAATCTAATAATGAAACTGTTAATAAAGTAATTGTTATAGTGTATAACTGAAAGTAAGTGCATTATTTTATTCGCTATGAATTCTTTGAAATTATTCAGGTAAGCAAAGTATTTAATTCCATAAAATTTGCAGTTAATTTATAATGAGTAAATAAGGATATTTCCAAAGACATTTTACTCTTTTAAAACACTTCTTAAATTATTTGTTTATAGAAAAAAGTCTACAGCAACTTGTAAGTGAAAAATTAAAAATCAATTTGTTATTAAATTTAATTTTATGCTGATTTAATTACCTTTATAAACTGATTTTTTTATCATTTTCTAAATATTCATAATAATATAGCTTAATTATTTTATTAAAACTTGCATGTATATTTTACTCAAGGAAACTTTATTGATTATTTAGTTAGAAAATGTTTGATAGTGGAAAATTTTCTTAATTTGGCTTTAAATTTGAAGATTAAATGACAGTTTATTTACATGTGAATAAAAATTGATTCCCAAATATTTAAAATTAAAATAATTATTTTATAGCATTCTTAAGCATTCATCAAATATTAATTAATTATTGAAATAAAAAAAACATCCAATTGATCCGAATCAAATGGAAAAGAGAATTAGAAAAAAAAAACTTTTCATCATAGTTTCTTTAATATGAACTAGATATTAAACATTTTCAGTTCAGATAACAGCAAAAATGATCCTACATTGCCCTACATAAAATGGGATTTTTAATGTTTATTTAGCTGGCTTGGAAAGGGAGGAATGTAATATAGAGCAGGCGATATAGCCTTTGTTAACTCCATAATTATCACTTGGAGCCATATACCAGGAAAAGAAAATACAGTATATCTTTCAAAACTTTACGACCTAAAAAATATTCCATGTGATATCAGCAAAAGTAATCTATTCCATATGGACTTGTATTCAACATAAAAGCTATCATGAATCCACGAAATATAGTTCGTAATATTCAGATCCTTCTTCAAGACAAAACATTATCAATATTGATTAGGTAAAACCATATATAGAATTTATGCTATGAAAAGGAAGTTGAATTATTAAACTTTTTGCAATATCAGATTGTGATTTATTTCCTTTTACACTTTACGAAAGTCGACAATTAAGCGACTTTTGGAACATTGGATTTTAAACTGTTCACACAGTTAAGTTGGTTTGGTTTGTTTGTCTCTCAGTGCCAATTTTTTTGCACTTGAGGGCTAATTAGACTGGAGCCCACAAGTTAAAGTACTGTTATTGAAAGAGATTACGTCATCACAGTGAAGAAGTATACAACAGACGATAGTAAAAGTTGAAAGAAATGCCTTTAACTTGAGTCGAAATGAATTTTTTAGTTCACTGGCCATGGCCATTTTCCTCGTATTTTCACAGGTTCAATATTTCTTTTTCAGATGATTCCGCATGAAGCTTAGAAGATAGAGCACTTCATTTTCTAACCAGGTGTGCGTTAATAACGGGATGGCTTCTTAAGGCAATAAGTCAAAAATGCAAAATATTATGACCACAGAATGTTATCAAAAAACAGTAAATCTAGAAATGTAGCTAATGAATGGATTGCGTAATAGAGAATGGAATTGTTACCTACCATCTTACAGCTCAGAGCTGTTTTACTGAAATTATTTTATTCTATTAATGGATTAATGAGAAAAATATTTTTTTCTCTTATTTATTAGGTTTAGTTTTCTATAATTTTATTCCTTTTTATTTGTATTTGTATGTAAAAATGCTTCCTTAAGTTTGTACAAGATCCTGGAAATTTTTATGTAGCACTGATTTGCGAAATTTTTATTATTATTCTTTTCTTTTGTATCTCTATATTACGACTTCGAGTATAAACAATTATAATACTCTGTAATATTTGCAATAAAGTATATAATTTAATAATTATTTCATTTTCAGCACTCTCATCAGAAGCTTTTAGCTAATTTCAGTAAATAATCCTTGTTTTCATTATTTTTATTAATTGATTTTTTGTTGAAATACAAAATAGATGTAAAGAAAATTTTATTTGGTTTTCTTCATCGTGTGTATTATGTGACATATGATTCCATCTATAAGTTCAATGTGTAATCAATATTTAATGTAATGAACTCTTCCCCATTTTGATAACATTATAATATATATATATATATATATATATATAATTAATAATTAAATATTATAGATGGAATATAATAAATTGAAAATACCAAATGGAAAACAATGCATTGAAAATACGAAATATAGTAAACAGCTTGGAAAATTGTTCAATATACACTACTGGACATTAAAATTGCGACACGAGGAAGAAATGCAGAAAACAAAATGATATTTATTAGACAAATATATAATGCTAGAAATATATATAACAAGTCATTAAATTTTCAACAAGTTTGGCTGGATAGATCCTGAGAAATCAGTACCTAGAACAACCACCTCTGGCAGAAATAACAGCAGTTATACGCCTGGGCGTTGAGTCAAACAGAGATTTGATTGCATGTACAGGTACAGATGCCCATTCAGCATCAACACGATGCCACAGTTCATCAACCGTAGTGACTGGCGTTTGGTGACGAGCCAGTCGCTCGGCAACCATTGACCAGACGTTTTCTATTGGTGAAAGACCTAGAGAACGTGCGGGCCAGGGAAACAGCCCAACATGTTCAGTATCAAGGAAGGTCCGTACAATACCGGCAACATGCGGTCGGGCATTATCCTGCTGAAACGTAGGGTTTCGCAGGACTCGAATAAAGGGTAAAGCCACGGGTCGTAACACACCAGAAATGTAACGTGCACTGTTCAAAGCACCGTCAATGCGAACAAGAGGTGACCGAGACGTGTATCCAATGGCACCCCATACCATCACACCAAATGATGGGCCAGTATGACGATGACGAATTCACGCTGCCAGTGTGTGTTCACCACGATGCCGCCAAACACGGATGCGACCATCATGAAGCTGTACACAGAACCTGGATTCAAGTGAGAAGATGACGCCATTCGTGCGCCCAGGTTCGTCGTTGATCACACCATTGAAAGCGCTCTTGTCTATGACGCTCTGTCAAGGGAAGCCGCAGCCATGGTCTCCGAGCTGAGAGTCCATGCTGCTGCAAACGTCGTCGAACTGTTCTTGCAGACACTTGTTGTCTTCCAAACGGCCCCGTTTCTTGACTCACGGCTCGTGACGTGGTTGCACGATCCATTACGGTCATGCGGATAATATGCCTGTCTTCTCGGCTACTAGTGATAGGTGGCCGTTGAGATCTCGCATGGCGCTCCGTATTACCGTCCTGATTCCTTCTTCTTCTAACAGTCATTGGATCTCAACCGACGCGAGCAGCAATACTAAGATAAATCGCAATCCCGGTAAGCTACAATTCGACCTTTATCAAAGTCAAAAGCGTGCTGGTACGCATTTTTCCTTCTTACATGAGGCATCACAACACTTTTTCACCAGGCAACAACGTTCAAATGCAATTTGTATATGAAGAACCGGCTGAACAATTTCCTCATTTAAACACAATATAGGTGTTGCTCCTAGCGCCTGCTTTGTCTAAATGCGATGAAAAGCTAATCATTTGTATATCACAGCACCTTCTTCCTTTCGTATAAATTTTTATGTCTGTAGTATGTCGCCTTCTTGGTGTAGCAATTTTAATGGCCAGTAGTGTGTGTTTTAAAATTTCAAAGAAAATAGAAAATGGAATGAAATACCAACATGGCCAACTTCGTAAGGGGGTGTTGACCACATTGGCACAAAGTATGGCTTTTGTGCACTGGCCCAAGACACAGGTCTTAAAGAAGCCAGTACACCCCAAAGCTACATTAAAAAGTTCAAACCAAAATATCAAACCAGATTAAAAGAAGTAAAAGTTAGTCTAAAATATATAAGCCGAAATACATTGTTGCCAAAATACATTTAATTTATAGTTATCAAAATTAAAATTAAATCCAGATCAAATTCCATATCCAAATACAAATCCAAAACTGCAAGAACCACCCCAAATACTATGCCCAAATACTACCCCTATGCAAATCAAATAAATAAATACATAAATTTAACGACTAATAGTAAACACTACTGGCATTTCAAGCTTCTTATAAGACCTTCAAGGCTTGGATGACCCTTATGTAGTATATGATACGCCTTACTTCACACTTATAAGCAATTTTCTATTAACCAAATAGTGATTAATAAATTATATATATATATATATATATATATATATATATATATATATTATATATATATATATATATATATATATATATTTGTGTGTGTGTGTGTGTGTGTGTGTGTTTGTGTGTGTGTGTGTTTGTGTGTGTGTGTGTGTGTGTGTGTTTGTGTGTGTGTGTGTGTTTGTGTGTGTGTGTGTGTGTGTATACAGTATCTCAAGATTTAAAAACTATTTTATGTAAACTGCATTGCACACTATGAGCCGCAGTTGTTAAATAAATGGCTAAAATTTTCTGAAACTTAGTGTTATGTGTATCATTTCTGTATTGTAACACTAAATTATACTTGATTCTGATCAATAAATTTACAACGCTTTACGTTAAATTGATTTTTGTCCATAATTTCTAAATATAATTTTTCTTCCTGCAAGTTTTTAATCTTTTCATTGTTTCCAATTAAACGTGTAGAACTCTATTTGAGTTAGGCACAGGGAATTCTGCTTGTGTCCACGTCCATACTTTTTCAGATTATACCTCATATTTTACATATCTATGGTAATATAGATCGGGATATTTGTACTAACATTTCACAACAGTCATTTTTAAAATAACTTGAATTGTTTTCACAGCATACAATACTATGCCTCTGCTTCCGTAAATGCTTTTAAATTTTTTATACTAGATAGACCGGAGCTTAAGTAATTTCTTTACTTTTTTGTGTGCCAGAATCACATAAGTTCTTTTGAGACTGGAGCAATATATGTGATTGAATATTCTGATTGAAAATTTTCTTTATAAATGTATTAAATATATTTTTCTAATTTATGTGTGCTATATTAATTTATGCGTGTTATATTAATTTTGTTTTTGTTACAATAATTCTATGTGTGTTGTAATAATTTTATGATTGTTATATTTATAAAAAATAACACGCATAAAATTTTGTAAACTCATCGGTTATGTTGATCTATTTTCTAATAATAAAACCAGGAGGAGAGATCTCATCTAGTGAGATTTCTTCCCTGGCAAAAACTGAATTTAATAAGCCTATGAAAATTCCTCCCAACCATCCATGGTACTTTGCAAAAAGACCGGATAAGACCTTCAATCTTAGACCAAGATCTTATCAAACTGCCTTTTCCCACTATCTGAGTGGACACACGAGAGGAATCACCTTTCAGCAGGGGCAAAGGACATTTCTAGACTGCCCTTGGTGTTCCGTCAATATAGCCTCCCCTGAAATATCTTAACCTGCCTAAATTTTAATAAAGACGATGCGTTTCGGGACTCATAACATTTTTTAGATATTTTAGATATTTTTGGTTTTATGGGGGTTGTCTAGCCTTTCTAGACAACTTAAGATAAGTAACAACACAAGAACAACATTTTCTAATAAAAGTGAAAACATTTGATGATTTTGAAGCTATTATATTAGTCATAATATTGCTTAATACTTTATAATAAAACTTAAGTCACACATTTCTTTCAAATGACCTTTATTTTTGTTTTTCATTTGTTTACCACTTATATTTTATTATTTATCTTTTTGCGGTTCTTAATGTTCATTTTTAATTATTCATCAAAATCAGTTTATATAGTTACTTCTTTAGCTTTTTCTTAACACAAAAAAATGACGTCTACCTCACACTTAACTCATCATTGTATATAACTTAACTGAAATTTTGAAATAATTCTTTCACAGTATGTAAGACAATTTCCGCTTCTATTGAAATATTTTTCGATATTATTTTTCCACTTCTATTCAAAACTCTTTCTTTACTCTTTATAGTGAATAATATTATGTTTGATCATTCCTAAACCTTTGTGTCTCTGATAAGGTTAATCCCTTATTCCATGTATGAGATATTTCGAAGAATCAAATATTCTTTGTATATTTCTGCTATGAATACTGTTCTCCCTGGATTAGCCTTCTCTCCACTTGCGTTTCTCATTTCTTAGAAGTCTTAGTCTTTCTCTTTCAGTTTCATTTTATTTGACGCGCGCTACCCTTTTACTCTGCAAGTTATTTTATTCTTCTTATTTGTTTTCCACTTTCTTTTTATTTCTTAACCCAGTTTTAATGGGAATTAGTTTTATCTTTTACTATATATGCTGCTTTATTTCTGTTGTACCAATTATTTTGAGAAACCTGGCATCTTTGATAATTTTCTTTTCAAATTAACAACAACTAACGCGTAACAAACAATGCATGTTTTTATTTCGTAAAGTCTTGTTTATATGTTGTAAGAAACCATGTAATCTGAAACTCTAATAATTATAATCTAATATTGAAACTTAAAAATAACATTACTAATTCATGTGTTATTATTTTGTGCTTACAGACTAATACTTAGAACATTAATATATCTCCTAAACATAGTACTGTAAAACATATAACCTTAAATAACAAATTATTCTTATTGCACGATTATTATAAAAAATTAGTTGTTTCATGATTCATGATCTTTTTAATAAATTCTTTGCTTACCACATAATTGCAAGCAATTTATTTGCGTACAAAATTTCAAAGATGTTTTTATTTCTTCAAAAGAAAGTTCTGATCACTTTTAATTCACGTGCTTTTTTTTAATTTTCAGATATATCAGGATTGGAATGTTTTGCTCTAATTACTCTCAATGATAATCATGTTAAAATCATTTGTGACTCCTTAAATGATATAAGTACTTGTATTTATACTTATTTATACATTGAAAGAAATGTATTTCATTTACATTTGTATTGACAGAGATGCTATAAGTGGAATAATTTTTTATACTAGAAGAGCTGTAATTAAGATGTTGAAGTAAAATATTTTATTTTAAATTGTAAGATATTCTTCTGTGAAAATGTTGCATATGTATCAGAAAAATCAGTAAAGTAAACTATTATTAAATATATTTTATATTATTATTAATATTCATTACAAATTATTACATCATATGCAGAAACTGTTAAAAAAAGATAATCTTATTATATCCTAGGATTATGTGAAAACAATGTATCTTAGATGGAACTTGGAATTTTTATGCTTACATTGAAAATGAAATTAAGAATAAACTTCAGTAGATTCTTGAGTAAATTTTGTTATTTATTTCCATCGTTATGCATCATAATGTATAGAAAGTAGATTGTCCATACACAAGATTACAGGAGAAATGCACTATATAAAACATACTTTTAATTTATTGATACAAACTTTCATTCCTGAGCAAAAACATAGATTAATATCATATATAGATTAATATCAATATCAAATATAGATTAATATCATTAATCAATTACTAACTTTTAAGTATTGAATTGCAAACTAAGGTATTTTAATGAATTCAAAAACTCATTATAACATTTAAATATTCATTTGTTTCAAAAATTTCGTTTAAATTAAATACGGATTATTATTATTTATAAATTTATCATTTTTTGCACGAATAAATTTGAATATATTGGATTTAAATTTTTTGAAAAGAGCTCTAATTAGGATTTTATAATTAATATAATGTTGCTTCTATCTGCATTAATATTTGTACAAGTATTTTACATTTCAAATCACTTAATGTTTCAAAATATAAAATATTTTTTATCTTTCTACTCATGAAGGTATTATTGTAAATAGTTAATTGATAAAGGGTTGCTTAGAAATATCAAATCCTTAGGAATACCCTTCATAAAAATAGTTTAACTCTAAATTAGGTTTTTTAATAATATCTAAGAATTTATAATATGTGGAGTTATTGCATTCAAAATTGCTTTGGTAAGTATAAATTTATTATATTTCGGCTATATTAGTTTGTTGTGAAAGTTAAAAATGAAAGCCATGGTTCTTGAAATTGAACCGCCAATAAGCACATTCATATTATTAAGATTTAAGTAGTTTATAATGTTGTAATAGTGTTTCTTTTCATTGATAAAAATATATTTTTCAGGGACAATTTTAATTATTAAACATAATTACAAAAATGAAAGTCTATTGACTATATTTTCTTTCTACTATCTTCAGAAATAATATTAATCAAAATAGAGTACAATAATACAAAATAATACTGCAAACAATATTTCTTTTTACTCTGCAATTACAAGTCAACTGGTTGAAAAATTACGAAGATCAATGCTCAAAATAATTCCTCACAAAAGTATCTACATTAAATAATTTTATTATTGTATCAAACCGACTGAAAAATATAGTTTCTTAAAGAAATATTTAATAATAATATTTATAAAATATACTAACACAGTACTAAAACTGCATGAAAATTTTACTTTATATGCAATGATTATAATAATTATAAGACTGTATTATGTAATGCAGTTGATGTGTGTAATTACACTTTGAATACCAGTGGAGTATTATTACATATTACAGTGCTGAAATTACAAAAATATATAACAAAATTCATATAACAATATGAAATTCCTTTCATTGTAATGTGAAATAAAATAATAATAATCAAATAAAGTTCTGAAAATTCATAACATATTTATGTTTCAAATAATTTTTCTTAATCCCGAAAAGAGTGATTGCTGCGATAAAAATAGTTATTTAATTAATATTAGGTGTGCATCAAAAAGAATATTCGAAACGATTTTCTGGTAAAAATAAATTTTAATTTTGTTGTCTTATTCAAAATATGATAGTAAAATTACAAATAGATTTAAGGGTTACGGAAATGATTTTTTATATCATTATCGAAAGTCCAGCATAATTTAACATATCATAATTGTTTTTTTATTAATATGCACATATTAAAATAAATTTACTATAAAAATTGAATAATTATTATTCATTTTAAAAAACGATAAATAATAGTTATTCACAATGCCTTATTGATATTTCAAAAACAACAAAATACAAAATCATTTTTAACGAAAATAATTTCTATTTCTTTAGTGGTAAAAATACTTATGTCACATATTAAAAATTCCTAATTTTTTCCTCATTATTACTATATGCATTTACTTAATTTAGCAAGTAAAATAAAATCTAATTCCTGAATAAGTCTGATAGAACGGAAAAAATTTATAGAGTTTCGTAAATATTTAAAGAGTCTCAAACTAAAAATAGCACACACACATTGCTATTATTAAAAGAAAAGCACTCAGTATTATTTGCTATTGATTATTTCGTAAATGCAATAATGTTTCTTTTACATGAAATTATTGTAATTGCAACTAAGGGTACTTTTTCAATAGATTTGCCATTTAAACTTTAACCATCTAACGTATTTTCAGTCTACATAAATATGTATAATAAAAAATTAAGAAAATTATATCCTTTCATATATTATTGTTAAAACTAGTTTTTTATAAAACCTTCACAATAAGATATGTGATCAATATTTTATTTAATTAAATATATAAAAAATATTTTCTATTCTTCCGAAGGATAGTTAAAAAAGAAATTTTTAAGCTCTTAACAAAATTGCTATTATCTTACTTTAGCTAAGATATTTGTTATAAACCAAAAAACTATGATATAACAATACATGTAACTCAACTTTCTTTACTATTAATATTAATTTTCCAGAAGATTTTTCTTTCATGAAAAAAGATTCAAAACAAAATTAATGTTTCTTAGAAACTTTAGTAGTTTTTGGGAAGTATTATTTCACACTAGATTCTTTACACTAAATCCTATTAAATTATATTTATATTAACAAATTGAATTCAATTGTAAACAATTATTACATGTAATATATTTTTATATTTTTAAAAAGCAACTAATTTTAAGTTAATTAACATAGTTAAAGCTGTTTTACATCGAATTAACTGCAAATGAAAAATAAAATTGACAAGCAATGAAAATGTATAATAATTTTGCTATTTTTATGTCATTATATTTTATAAATAATATATGTGGTAATTATTATTGAATAAATAATGTTAATAGGTATATGAGGGTAATATTAAATGTAAATCATATCATGTTTACAAAATTATATTACCGAAAATGTTGCAATATAAAATAGTTTCACTTGGTTTTGTTTCGGAAAAGTATGTTGTATAAAGAAGCTTAAAATTTTATTAAACTTGCTGTATTTAGAGGATTAAAGTAACATCTATAGATTTTATTTTAAACTTATATGGTAGATTTTGATGTTAATGTTGAGAAATTTTGTACTAATTTATCGATAAATTTTGTTTTTGCATTTATTATTTATAGAAAATAAAATGCCCTTCATATAAAAAACGTAGAAAACGTAAAATAATTAATTTATTTTTCTTCGTTGGATTTACCTTCATGTTAAAAATAGATTTTTTATAAATTTTTATATTCTTAATTATATAAATATGTATTGTACTAAAAATGTGATAAATGAATAATGTGCGTACTAAAAATATGGTCTTGATTAGAATAATAGAAATAAAATTTTGGAAATTATATTTTTCCTTAAAAGAGACATTGTTTTTAACTCTCACGTATTAATAGAACGTATGATAAATACAATAGGAATTTATTATTCATACGTTCTTTGTTTCTATTAAAATTCTTTACTAATTTGATTATGTTATTCTTCTAAGCAAAATAATTAATGCAATGAAAAGAGTATTGTATTTATAAACATAATTTTATTGTTCAGTCGCATTCTTATAATTTAAGAGTTTGCATAAGCTATTAATTCTAATTGTTTAGCCTTCGAAGATTGCTTATATTTTTGTACTAAAAGAACACGAAATACTGTTTCTCATAATTTGTTTATAAAATGTATCTACTTCATATTTAAACATAAATTCTTTAAGAATAACTTCGGCACTATTTTTCAAGAACTGAATAAAAAGAAAATGTAAAACAGCCTAAGGTAAAAGGGTACAGGTAAGAGAATACGGGATATATTTTGAAGAATATATATATGTATGCATGTATGTATGTATGTATATGTCTTTGACTTCTGAAACAATAGTAATATATATATAATGTTGTATATTGTAAATTAAGATACAAAATTTTATTGAGAAAAGTCTGCTCTTGTTCAACATACAGTATAAAATGTTCATATGTTTATGTATTCAAATTGTTTTGCATTCATTAGGGAAATGTATGAGAATTATTTTCGTGTTTATAGATTTATGCATACGTAAAAAGTAAATATACTTAAGTATACAAAAATGGATGCTGTCGTGCATAAATGTACATTTATGTATAGATATTATAATAAAATATACAGTTTCTACATGTATTTTTCATACTCTTTCACATTTAAAAAAAAATTACATGATAGATAGTATGAAAGTTAACATTATTTTATTGAACAATTAAATTAATAAGGATATTTTAGATTTTGAGGAAATGTAACAAAAATAAAGTTAAATATAATAAAAATGTATTCTAGTATTGATTTCGAAAAACTATCATTTATGTTTGAATTTCAAGAGCTACATTCCTTGCGAATAATGATTTATTCTTACCAATTTACTAACATGCTAATTTCTCATTCACAATGTAGTTACAGTCGTCGCTTGAAAAGAAAATATTTGACTGGAAATGAAAGCCAGCCAACTTTATGTTCAGTTCAAAAGCATAGAAATAAAAGTACAATGTGCATCATGAAAACTTTATTCTCACGAAAGTCGTAAAAAACGCAAAACAGCGATCGTGACCTATTTCAAGACATCACGAAGTTCTTGATTTTATTACTTCTTCAAAAGACAAAAATGTTGGATAAATTTCTGTTAAAAACCAACATATTTTATCTACAACATCTCGAAGTTGAAACTTTCTTTCATCTATCCTTCTATGTATAATTAAAAAATTTACTAAACTATTATTATTTCTAAGCAATTACTTTATTTTTTTTCTACGGAATACCTTACAATTTTCATGTTTTAATATTTTAAAACTTTTGTTTTGGAAATTTCGTACTTTAAGAACAATGAATAAGTTAATGAACTTGTAGTTTATTTCTTATAGAATGAAATTTGTTTCACTAAAAGTTATTCATTGGAATATTTTTAATATTTTTTAACTTTAATAGAAATAAAATACGCGTATTTCTATTTATTGCTCTAGGTTTTAAAAATAGTAAAATAATTACACACATATATATATATGTATATATATATATATATATATATATATATATATATATATATATATATATATATATATATATATATATATATATATATATATATATATATATATATATATTAAACACAATATCTTATTTAAATAAAAAAATTTCTGGAAATTTTATTGTGCATAATAGTTACATTTTCATTTAATTTCATTAAATTTAAAATTTTGCAACTTTTTAACATTCATTACATATTAAATGAAGTTTCTTTATTTAATTTTAATTATTATATATTTTTATTTGCATTTTAAATTTTCATATTTGAATCTTGCCGTATACCTCAGTTTTGGTTTTTCTTTTCCAATCATGTTTTCGAATATAAACATGCATTTTCAAACATATCATTCAGTTATTTCAATTTTGCTATTAATAATTTTATACATTGTGACAAATCATCAACATGCATACAGCTCTTACAGTTCTAAAACTCAACTTCGTTTGTTTTTCTTAACTTTTTTAACAAAACAAAACTTTTGCTGTATGTATATAAATATTTTATGATACAAAATCCAGAAAGATATAAGTAATTATCAAAAATAATATGTTATTTCCAGGGAACCATTCTTTCACATAAATATACTAACAAATACATTGGATAAAAAACAATAATCTGTCTGTATTTCACAGTTTAAGGTGATACATATAAGTTGATAGTAAACATTTATTGATAAAGCAAATTAAAATAATTATTTTTATTTGTATTTTAATTTTCACAAATCATATCACACACACACACACAAAATCTGTATAATATCCATTCAACTACTGATACTCTGGAGTTTTGCATTTTCTATAATCAAATTGTATTTGGAAATATTAAATACAATATTATTTCTACTCCAAGCTTAAATTAATTTTGAAGTAAATTCAGCTTTTTTTTTTTAAAGAAATGAACTACATTGTCATCATTCTGGAGTTTTTCTCATGATTAATATCCCTTTCTCTGCAAATTGAATTACAGTAATGAAATATTTAAGCATAAATTGTAATTTATTTTCTTAACTGTAAACTTATAATATGGGAACCCAACAACATCGCATTTAACTTTATGTGTACATCTAAATTAAAAGGGTAAAATTATAACTTTATGTGTACATCTAAATTAAAAGGGTAAAATTATAACTTTATTTGTACATCTAAATTAAAAGGGTAAAATTATAATTTTATGTGTGCATCTAAATTAAAAAAGTAAAATTATAACTTTATGTGTAAATCTAAATTAAAAGGGTAAAATTATAACTTTATTTGTACATCTAAATTAAAAGGGTAAAATTATAACTTTATGTGTACATCTAAATTAAAAGGGTAAAATAATAACTAGGAAGCAACGGTACATAAAATATTATTTTACAACAAGTGTATATCTAATTTAACTAGGCAAATATTTCATTTAATTTGATGGCAGAATTCATCAGAACTCTTTTATTGAGGTACTTTGTCACCGTTTATTGCTAATCAAAGCTCCAAATACACAACAAAATCATTTCAAATAAATAGGCTTCTATTATCCAAGACTAATCAAACAATTGTTATCATCTGACCAATTAATGTCTAACATTGGAGTTTTCTATCTTTAAACCAATCATTTCGATAAAGGAAACTTAAGAGCTTTATATATATTTTTACTCTACATAGATAAAAAAAAATTAAGCTTTTAAAATTTAGAATTTATTAAAATATTTCGCTTATTTGTTCCGGCTAAAAGACTTTGAAAACTGTCTTACATTCAAATACAAGATATCAGGTGACCAAATTAAATTACTTAATTTAATTTGTATATTGGAATTTTTAGATGCATTTATTTCAATTGATTCACGATAACTTTCTCTATGCCACAACAAGGCCAGAAACTCTTACTCATTTATAAGGTGGGCCACATTCATACATCATCACAGGAGAAAGGTCAGAGAAACACAGAGAGAACAGCGAAAGAATAGTACATCCATGCCCGAACCGGGATTGAAACCCGCCAACCATAGTTCAGGAGTCAGGAACGCTAACCATTCAGCAATCGGTCAGCAAAAACATCATAATTATTGCCTCAAAAATAAAAATATTTTCTTTTTAAATTTAAATGATATTTATAACTTTTTTAAATTAAAGGAAATGCATTTCAATTGCATATAAATGTTTGCTGAAACATTTCTGTTCTTTTTTGGATATGGTACCCTAGTAATTTTATTAAAAAATCATTTAAAAACTGATACACTTCGAACAATTTTAGAGAAAACTCACATTTCGTATTAGAATAATTTCTATTTTCTCTTATTATATCACAAAGATTTATTTTTTTTTATTTTCATAAGGACTATTAAAAATTTCCTTTAAGAAAAATATGCATTTCTATTTCAAGTTTTGAAGTTCAGTAAATTTTAAAACATAATTTAAGCGAATCATTCAGAAAACAATGTTCCAAATTAAAATACTTAATTTGTTTTGTATCTTGGAATTTGTAATATTTTAAAATAAAAGGTAATATAATTTGTAATAAATTTAATGTAATATTTTAAAATAAAATTTAATATAACAGCTTGAAATATATGGACTGAATATATTTAGTTATCACATAGCATTGGACTTTTCAATGCCTTTTAGTATTTAAGAAAGTAAATAATTTTAAGGTATTTTTTAAAAAATTATTTTGAATTAACTAAAACCGAAAATATTCTAGAACTGAAATTAATTCCGAATTTTAATTGAGATATTTATATATATTTAGCTAATAGAGATAATATTGAAGATAATATATTGAAATATGAAATAAGAGATGTACTTCAGAAAACACCTCCATAAAATGGGACTGTTTCAGCAAAACCCTATCTTCAGGAAATGTCATGTGTAAGAGGAAACGGCCAAGCATATCATTTACGAATGCGAGGCCCTTGTCCTCTCTAGATTAACTTCTTTAGGCATCATCCATACTAGAGAGCTACACCTAGACTCCATTAAAGGGTTATTGGACTTTATTAATAAAGTGGGTGACCCATGCAACTGGAACTAGGAAGCATTGGGTTTGGAGTTAACAGTACGAAATGCTAATAAAAGCAGAGGTGCCCAATGACATACAAACCCAACTCTAAGAAGAAGAATATTATATAAATGTTAATAGAAATATTTAGCTGCTTTTAAGAAGTAGTAAAACGAATAATATTACAAATATAATTGAACTATGGACCAAAAAAAAAATAAAACTATTCAAACATTGGGTGACAATTTAGAAACGGGAGATTTAAACAGTGAGAAAATGTATCCCCTTTCAATAAAGTGCGATTTAGAATAGTTTGCTAATGCTACTCTCAAATCATTATATTTATTTCATTAAACTATTTCTTACTCTACAGATATAGGAGAAATAAAAAAGAAATATTAGGAATATATTTATTTTACAAATACAATAAATTTTATTAAATAAAATATTTTGATTAGAATAAAGTACGTTTATTTTTTTTAATCTGTTAAATTGAGAAAATGCATTTTAAAATATTCTAATATCTAAATATTTTATTGTACAAATCATTTTTAGTTTTTAAACACATTTTTCTTAGAAAACTCAAATATTAAAATAAATTAAGTGAAGATAAGAAAAATCAATAAATGTATCCTTAAAGTGTGATTAAACACTTCTTAATAAAACTACATGCTATAAAATGATGTAAACTTTAGGCTAGTAATTGTTACAGTAAAATTCTTTATGATAATAATGGTTTGCCAGACGGTCAAAGGTTGAGTGGTTAGCACTCCTAACTCCTAAGCTGTGGTTTCCAGATTCGAATTCCGCTTCGGGAATGGGTGATCCTTCTCTTTTCTCTCTGTGCTTCTCTCTTTTTTCATCTGTGATGATGTATGAATGTGTCCCACTCAATAAATTGGTTTGTGGTGGCATGGCATGGACAACGCTACTCGTCTCCATGGCTTGCGTCACATGTACTCACTGGTTAACAACAAATGAGAAGCAGTTTTTGGCCTTGTTGTCAAGGATTCAAGCAATGATTCGTGCGCGTCGTTGGAAAAAGATAATAATTGTTTATCATAGAAAGCTTTTGTTAAATGCAAATTAATTTAATTATATATCAAGATGTATTGTGCATTTTAATACATTGTGCTTCTATTGTATTTTTAACTATCAATTTCAAATTTAAACAAATTTAATAATAACGACTTAATAAAGAAGCTTATATTCATTCAATTTTTCAGCTAAATTGACAACCAGCAGTAATGGAATATTAATTATAAACTATTTTTTTTTTGGGGGGAAGCACCGAAATTAACGTAATTATTTCCACATTGTAATATTTTGCTATGGATAAATGTTTACAACATTAAAACATAATACATTTTAATAAAACTGATTATTTTAACAGATAATAAGGAATTTAGCTTTATTAAATAGTTTTAATTTTTAAAGAGTTAATTAACGCATTTTGAACGATTCATAATATACAATTTATGATATTGAATATTTTTATAATCCTCAAATAATTATATTATTGCCAAGATATTACAAAAATAGACTATTTTATAGTGTAAAATGATGATAATTTTGATATGCTAGCAATTTTTATAAAGTCCTAATCATTTTTTCGTAGAGGTGATTTTAATTTTCGTTTTAAAATCTTTAATACTTAAATTTGAACTAGTAATCCTTAAAAGTAAATGATTAACCTTTTTAAGTATCAACATTAATTATAAATTAAGAAAATTAGTTATTCTTGAGCGTTCATTGTTTTTGAATTTATTTATATACATTTGTTTTATATAAATGAGGGATATGCATTCAGGTGCATAAAACCAATTTTAAAAAAATGTTAAAAATTGCATTTGTGTTTTAATATTAGGTTTGTTACGTTATTTTACTTTCTAAGTTTTAATAATTAGTTAGCAATTTATCAGATTTAACAGTATTTTCAATAAAATGTTAAATTTGATGTACACTATAAGCACATTTTAAAGTATACGTATATTCCATGATATATATTTTCAAAATATATTCCCTTGTAATATTTATTTTCTATAAGTACATCTGCTTATCACAAATGTATATTATTATGCTTGTTTTAGTCACAAGTATATATTAATATATAACTTCTATACTTTTCAATTCTTCTATATAAGTCGGTGTTTTTCTATTTTTCATTTCCAGATACATTTTATAAACAAGAAAATTAATTTCAAAGTACTTTGAAATGTTTCAAAATGTAAATATTAAATCCAGAAAATTTATCTCTCACACATTGTATTCTCACACATTGTATCTCTCACACATTGTATCTCTCACACATTGTAAGGTATAGTTTTTTTTTTCGTTTTTTTAAATTTTGTACATTATTTATGAATACTAATTAAATTATTTGTGATTAATTAGTATTCATAAACATGCAGAATTATTTTTCTTTATCGCAAATAAACAAAAGGAAAGTAGTTTGAATTTCAAAAACACTTATTAAATACATTCTTTTTGTAAGTGTTGTGTCTTGAAGAGCAAGTGAGTTCTTAAAATTTTCACAATGCAAAAAATAACTAAAGAAAAACAAAGAAAAAAGTTCCACACATGTAAATAAACAATTGTTCTTACTATAATAGTTGGCCTTCCAATTAAATGCAATAAGCGTATTATCATAATAGAAAATACTATAACAAAGTATGTTAATAATGATGTTAGCATTCATAAACTGAAATTCTTGTGTTTCTTACTTATATCAAACAGAAAGATTCAGTTACATAAATTTTAGAAAAAGATACCACATTCAAAAAGTTCATTTGTTATCTCTTATATTACAAATTTATTTTTCCCGAAATTTTTCTTAAATTTTCTTAAAACTATTTACCATTTAAAAGCGTAATTTCAGAAATTCATTAGCTTTATTTTCCTAAAATTACAAACCAAGGGGATATTTTTTATTTTAAACTCAGTGTTCATTTCTACTCTATTTATTGAATAAGTAATACTAGGGCAAATTTCCAAAACACATTTTGTGAGTGTGTATTTATTGAGCTGAATACTAATTTTAGTTATTATTTGAGGTAAATTATGATAATTTTAGTTAACAGAAAAGTGATTATTAAATACTGCTTTGTATGAGCATATGTAAAGAAAAAAATGTAACTTTTTTTTTTTTTTTTTTTTTTTCTTTTTTTAAAGCTTTTAACATTATATTAAATCTCCTGGTTGAGGAATCTAATTTAAAAAGCAAACTATTGATGAATGTTTAAAATTCCGTTAAAGCAACATTAACTCTTTAAAATATGTACAAAGTTGCATTGAATCCAGTCTAAGAACTAATGAATGTTGTGAAAATAGTATGCCATAACAAAGTAGCATTTAATTCTACAATTGAAACATTCCAGAAACATTCATAATTTTGATAGAGTTAATTGACCTCTGTGATTCTCTGAGTGATGTTATGTCAGTTACTGCCTGTTGTTTAATATGTGTTTTTACTGTTTTCTGGTGCAGATATTACTCTGACCAAAATCTAATTTTAAATTTACACATATTAATGTAAGTTAACAAGTGACTAACATATTAACTCGATGAGAAATATCGTTATACAAACATGAATATAGGGAAAAAATTCCTATCTCCATATATATGATGGCTTTACTTCAAAATCCCGCTATATATATATATATATATAAGCAGGTAACCGAATTTCTTATCCTAAGGTAGCAACTACTAATAATCTAAATTAGTAGATTTCAATGTATTTAAATAATATAGTTGCTATTAAATTATCTAAACAACAACTTTTTCAGTTACTCCAGCAGGTACAATTTGGATTGCAGGTTAACCTATTTATTGATGATACTTAAAAAATGATAATAACATCGCTTACTTCTTGATAATTGCAAGAAAAAATACTATCTGTACAACTAGCAAAAACAAGTTGGATTAATATTCAACTATCTTTCATGTAGTCTATATCAAAGAGATTATCAAAAACTATGGTAATAAATGCATTTTCTGCAAAATTAATTATCAAAATCATTTTAAAATTACTCAAAGGTAGAGACAATTCGTATTTAATTATACTTCACACATGAATATGATCAATGATGTTCACCGAGAAAAAAAAACTTTCTTATGTAATAAATCATTTCCTATATTTTATACATGTTTATGTAGATTTTAAGTTTTTCACCAGACACCTAATTTTCAAATAAGATTTTGAAAGCAAATTATTTTATTTTGTAAGTATCCCTTGCTAGCTGCATATATTTTTACTGGGTATCATTCCGTGTGTCTAGTAAATTACTTATTAGTAGCAATTATTTTATTTAAATAAAATATTTTAACACACAAAAATCTTCTAGTTTATAACATCACGCTTTCATTTTTGTACTTATAAATCAATAGCACAAAAAAATAAATAAATACAAAACATACTATATTTTTATAACAAAAATTTGAAAAATAAACATTAGTGAAAAGTTTTACGCCACCTAACGCATTCTACATAATGCAAAAATAAGAACAAATGAAACAATGTAAAAATTCTTGACAAAATTTATAATTGAATTCAGACTTTACTGTGTGAGATAGTAGAAATAAATAAAAACATCAAGTTCTGAAATGATGCTAGGAATATACAAATAAATAACTCTTTGTATTTTTTTTAATCTTAATAATGTGAATACACGTGTTTTAAAGCTATGTATATATTTTAAGAAATAAGTATAGTTAAATTACTTCATGATGTTTTCTTTTTCATCCATATTTTATAACTCTTTATCCCAGTTTCTTAACGTCTGAAATAACTTGATACATATTTTTGATAATCATTCTTCAAAATCTTCACATTTTTTTTTCGTTTTTCATAAGATGTTCAATAAAAAAAGAAATTATATAGAAACCTGATATACCTAACAAAGAAAAAAAAAGAAAAGGAGAGGTGTGCAAAAATAATATTCACTTTCAATATTAAATCCATATTTGTTCGTTACATAAAAACACAAAATGGAATTCAATATACAATGGCTTATATATTTTTTATGTAGTATACATATATATTTATAGATATATATTTAAATCAAAAATAAACTTAGTAAGTTTTTCTTACTAATTGTTAAGAAGTATACTGTTTCTTTCTTTCGTTCTTATGAATGTATATTATTTAATCAATTAATCTGGAACACCAAATAGTTAAACTATATTTATTTGAAAATTATAAACTTCTGTTTTTTGTAGTGTTTAATTTTGATTTAGAGAATAATTTAACTCAAACTTTAAATATATTATGATAATATCTTAGAAAGAATCTGAGTAGAATTTATATATTCATACACGAGTAGTAATCATTCAGTTGAAATATATATATATAACTTTTTAAAATATATATATATATACATATTAGTATTATTCGTATTTCTTACCTTTGCAGTAAGACAAAAAAGAAATGCTGAAAACTGTAAGTGTCCTGAGATAAGCTTAAAATATTTCTATATATCACAAAAAAATCAACGTTAGTGTCCTACATTCTATAAAATATTTCTGAATAAACTCGAAATGTCCTACAGAATATATAGAGTGAGATGCGTAGCTATAACCAATATAGAGATAAAGCACTTATGTTTATGAAAAACATCAAGATTTTAAGAGGAAAGTAGAAGTAAACCAAGCAGTTTTCTTTTTAAATAAATAAAAAAAGTTATTTTGCAAAGTACCAACCATTTCTTGAAAAACGTTTAACAAATATTGTGTTTACATCTACACATGTAAGTATTTATTATGTTATTAAGTAAGACGATCTGGTGCTTTTCGAAAAACATTTTCATATTTACATAACTTGTTGGAAAATATGAAATCCAGAAGTTCATTTTACTTATTTTATGTACGCTGTTAAAAATGTCACTAACTTTTTAAAAATGTACAGTTTCTTACAATACTTATATTAAATTAAAATACAAACGTACATACATTGCGATTTAAAATTAACAAAAAATAATGAATAATACATAATTAACTGGAGTAACTAAGTTATTTAATAAAATAGTAACAAGATATATTTGATCGTCTCTTTTGAACAAAAAAAGTGAAATCTTAAAACTGATTCCATGGACTGTCTAATTTATCAATAAAATATAAAATTTTTCGGTTATAATTTGCTTATATATATATATATATATTGTAACGCACTCAGTCTGGATAGGCTAACTTCTAGGTAGGCAAGGGTGGTTAAGAAATCAGGTTTATTTAATTTAATATTCTTGATTAAATAGTTATTTATTTATAAATTAACAGGATTATGTACCAGAACTGTCGTGAATTGTAGGTTCCAGAAAAACTGATAAATTTCTCACTTTCTGGAACGTTCGCTGCACATTCGATAGGCGATAAACTCCTCGCTGGTATTGGGGACTAAACTCCTTAATTCTTACTCGAAAACAGTCTCAGACAGTCACTTGATAAAGTCGACGATTCTGTCCGGACAGTACTGGAGGATCAGGGTAGTCAAACTCGAGGCCTGGCGTCTCTCTGTGATTTCAATTCTTTCTCAGACTCAATGTTCCGTCGCTGGGTGTTGTCCATGCCGGGACTTGTTTTAGGGAAGTATCAGAAAAACCAATCGAATGTCTAAACATTCCCCCATCCCCACAAGGTCTTGCTATTTATCTTAAACTTTTCCCCAACATCTAGCTTCCTGGTAATCTCCAGTTTCTAATTTACCTTCTAATGCCGTTTTTTAAAATCTATTTCTAGTCACTCTAACGATTCGAATCAGAACATGTGAAGAGGCAAAACATTCTTCAAAAGCGCATGTTCCACTAACTAGGTGATTCCAGTTAAACTCGAAGAATTACATTTGTCATGAAGGACTTAATGGCCCTTTATGAATACTGTTTGCCAATCTGACATCATATTCTATTCAGAATTATTTGACTGTTTTTGTGTACTATGTTGTTCCTGTAATTCAAACGCGGAAAGTCAAGGGAAATCAATCTCGTTGTCAGCTGCAAAGGTCGAAAGTCTGGAAGTAACTTGGTAGTTTCAAGCCATAACGTTAACGTTATAGCTCTCCCCCGCATAAACTCTTCCTCGTAGGAGAAGCTCTCAATCTTAACCTTTTCAGAAGCCACTTACTCCGTTCTTACGTTCAGAACCAATTGTGATCTTATAATTACAATCAATAATAGTGAAAAAATCGTTTATGCTATTTACACACATTTATTTTTACGTTAATTATTGTACACTCTTCTATCTTCCTAAATTTAATAAAAACCCAAATCACATTATGCAATACGATGAACTACACCCTGCGAAAGGAGAAAATGCAAGTGTTTACAATGAATCAAATTTTTCAGCACCATTTAAGCGATGCAACGACTTAAGGCATCTGCATTCCAAGGTTGATTTCCAGCCTTATGAATGACTGTGAAATTGAACCTTTTCAACATGAGTTGCCACCCTTATAATCTACTGTTATTACTAGCTTTTTTTTCCCAACCAAACTAGAAGGTCGTGATCTGTCACTATGGTGAACGAGCTGCTATCTAAATAAAAAATTAAGTCGTTTGAGAGCTAATGTAATGGCGTCGTACTCCTTTTCAGAAGTGCAATACCTTTCCTCTGGTCCTGAAAATTTGCGACTTAGAAATAATATTGGAAGCTCTTTCCCTTTCATTTTCTGGGCTAAGACAACGTTGATTTCCACATCTGAGGCATCGGTTTGAATAAATAAAGTTCGGAACAATTAGGGGTGTGTAATACAGGGGTACTACTTAGCTTTTCTTGTAAACTAATAAAAGCAGCTTCACATGCCTCCGTCCAGTTAATATTCGATTTTTTCCCTTTATTTTAGCGAATCTTTCATGGATGCCGTTAGGATAGAACACGAACTCGGTAATTTTTTTCTGATATTTTCCTCTGTTTTAACCTGCCTTAAGCATTTCGGCGCTAACTTATTCGGTCGTGTAAGAGCAAAATTTAATACTTCGCCTCTTTGTCGTAAGCTTCCTTCCACCCCAGCTGCACCACACCCACTTTTTAATGGCGAAATCCCTTGCTTTCTTTAATCTGCTCATAAGCATTATGATATGATCCGTTACCATGCTCTCGATTTCTTCTTCTCCGATCTACCGCTCAAACAAAAGTACTTCTGGTGTTCAAAGATTCTTCCCATATAATATTTCAGTGGGAAAATATAATATTTCAGTGATAGTATGGGGTACTGTACGGAGAACAAGTATACTTAGGGGCAAATGCCTCTCCCAAATTTCTCCATCTTGTAAATAAAATACACGCAGAAATTTCTTAAGGGTACGATGAAACCTCTCTGTAGGATGATTACTCATCGGATGAACCACAAAGCTATGCGAAACCTTTATTCCAAATTCGTCTCAAAATTCGGTTGTGAGATTACTAGTAAAGGAAGTACCATTATGGTACTACACTTATTTCGGAAAACCAAGGCGGCTAAATACATGTAGTAATACATCAGTAACCGATATCGAACTTGTATCCGTTAAGGGTATAGCATCCGGGTATTTTGAGGTTAAGAAAGTAGCCGTAATCACGTATCTGTTTTCATTCTCGGTAAGTGTCAAAGGGCCGCATTTATCAACGATTATCTATAAAAATGGTTTGATCTCCTAAAATGTAACGCTGCTGGTTCACATCTTCACTGGCAAGGCATGCCTTTGTTTCAATCCAGCCGTACTTAGTTTCCAATATAACTCTAGCGACGGAAAGTTCAATAGAAAAACAATTGATAGGATGAAAATTTCTAACCAATTCTCCTGTATAATCTTTTGCTCTGATATATTTCTATTCACGACATCTGTGCTATTACTTGTATCTCGTAACACTTCGCTAATTTTACCATTGACCTTTCCAAGAATTACAAAATGCGCTAAAGATGGAAGCGCAGTGGCAATGGCATTTATATCCTCCAGTTTTAGTTTTGAGCTGTTCGGTCTAATGTGTCCCGGCTCATTGCAATGGATGCAAACCTGCTCAGTACTCCTCATTTTCTTAAACTCCTTATTGCCTATGTTGAATATGTTGAAAGGATTTTTGTTTCATTGCCTCTGCCAATAACCGGAATCATTCTAACAGTATTTTTTACAAAACTGTATTCTCTTGTCTCTTCCAATTTAACACTTAAAATGACATTAGAAACAGAAGGGGACAATCAGGTAATTAGTTCTCCCGCCCATTCATTTTCCGAAACTTGAAAGCGCTCCGCCTGTCTTTTAAAAAAACAAAGGTAGAGACTGATGTCCACATTATCAGGATTGAAAATTTGTATCTTTCTAAGTAAAGCTATAACTTATTGTTTAGGAGCTTCAACTGAATGATTAATACTAGCGCGTTCTGCCTTAATTTTCAATCATTCTACTCAAAACATTCACTATTTGCCTCTTTTCTCGCTCATCTATCTGCGCTTTTTCTAAACGGGTTTCAATGATATTATTAAGAAAACTCTCAACAAAAACAGATGTTTGAAGCAAATTTTTCCCATCAATCCTTCTCATAGTTTCATGTACATCACCCACCAACTCATTGGCTAACTCAATAAGGTCTCATTTTTTCCCTTAGCAAAAACTGCCATTTTAAAGTTATACCATTAGCGTACTTATCTATATAATAAATGCAAATTTTTTAGCACCAAACAAAACAAGAATATTATTTAAGAATAAATGCCAGTAATATTACTTAGAACTCAATTCTAATTTTCACTTTAATAATATATTTGCAATCATCCTAATATATAAGAAATATTGCTTAATACTTATATTATTCTCACAAATAACTTAACTATATCATTAACACAATTCAAACTTCCAAATTTAATTAATCATACAAGAGATATTTATAGTTACTAGTAGCATGGTTTGTGCATTGGAATAAATTAAACTTCCGTGAAATTTTACAAATTATTACATGAAAAAGTTTAACATATTATTAATACTTTTGTCACATTCGGGTTACCACACAATAATATCATTATTCATATTCATTAATTTACATCACTATATATAAGTTATTATAACTATCATTTAGTAATATTTTGAATTTTCTAAACTTATACACTTGTTATTATTCGAAATA
The DNA here is from genome assembly GCA_030067965.1 of Latrodectus elegans. Classification (NCBI taxonomy): domain Eukaryota; kingdom Metazoa; phylum Arthropoda; class Arachnida; order Araneae; family Theridiidae; genus Latrodectus; species Latrodectus elegans. The sequence continues at coordinate 33,898,844 of CM057812.1, forward strand.
TTTTACAATCAAAACATTTATTATAAATGAAATAAATATATAATTTATTAGTTCGTTTTTTTTACACATTTTTTTTAAAAAAGTAACCATTTAAAAAATTATTGATTTTCAAAAAATTATGTTCTTTACTTAATTTACTATTTCAGATATATATATATATATATATATATATATATATATATATATATATATATATATATATATATATATATATATATATATATATATATATATATATATATATATATATATATATATATATATATATATATATATATATTTATATATATATATATATATATATACATATTATTAATACATCTTTCTAAAAATTCTATACTATTTAAAATTATTATTTAAAATATAATTCAAACATAATCTACAAGCTTCTAATTTTCTATCAATTGCTGCACATTTCGCAACACTGTTGGTCCAAACTAGAGCAAAGAAATCAGGTACTCACTGATTTAAGATTTGCTTCCACAATCCTGGCACACAGAATAGTTTGTAAAGACTTCCAAATTGAATAGACGAACAACAAATGGTTCCTTCATTCGTTCTTCACTGATCCCGCCGCGCTGCCACCATTTTTAAATTATATAATCCTGTAACGTACTCAGATTGAATAGGCTGACTTCTAGGTAGGCAAACCCCGTTAAGGAATCAGGCTTACGTAATTTAATATTCTTGACTAAATATTTACTTTGGAAATTAACAAGATTTTATACAAGAACTGTCGTAAATTGTAGGCTGTAGGAAAACAGGACTTAAAGACACTTCAGGAATTCGGTTTGCCGTTCCCACATCATATTCCAATCAGAACTAATTGACTGTTTTTGGGAACTATGTTGTTCGTAGAATTCAAACGTAGGACATCAAGGGAAATAACTCTCGTTAATCGAAAGTCTAGAAGTAACTTGGGGGTTTCAAGCAATAACAGGGACGTTATTATATATATATATATATTATATAAATGTATATATATATATATATAAATTAATTACTTTCCGAACATATATTGATAGCTAAATAATTAGTGATATTGATAGCTATAATATTTAGCTTACATAACTGTGTGTGTGACTATTTTTTAGATAAGATTTAAAAGCGGAGCTATCACATAGTCAAGGAGTAATTCTGGTAATTACTGTGATAAAATTATTTGCAGGAATATTAAAATGTCATCCTTTCAGAGGAGTTCCGTTTCGGATTGCACAATTCAAACAGACGAATATGCGTCTATGGACTTCTAAAAAAGTTTGTTTCCTGAATCTATACGATACTGTCATACGATGTTGTATGCAGTTTCATAATATGTTCAGCTATTAAAAATATCACTTACATATTGCTTTTACGGGTCTCGACGGTAATTTGTAGTAGGTTCTGTAATTTTTTTGCTAAATCTGAAAATAAATTACCATATTTTTAAAATTTGTAAGAAGATAGCTATAAGTCAGACAATGTACTAGCATTCGTTGCTCTTTTTTTCTAACCTTCTTGATTACAAACTTTTTACTGTTCGTCTGGCAGGAAATGCTCTAGTGGCTCAGATGCTTCATGCAGCTTACCGTCAAAATCAACAAAGTGAATCATCATTTGCTCGCAACAGTGATTGGGAGATTGATGAGAGACTATTGCAAAACTGCCAATCTTAAGGTATAGTTCTGGACTGTTTTCAGTACTATGTATGTATATCATAACCTGCATGTTCTCCAGACCTCACACCAAATAACAATATTGGATTGTTGAGAGAAATTACTTGTATAATTTCTATGGTTAATGAAATGTACTATAGATTAAAAAGCTGTATGGAATTAATCTTCAGTTTCTGTTATTATAGTCCAATTTAACCCCATGTTTAAGCATTACTATTTCTATTAGTTGTTAGTTTGGGACAATGTTTTTGTAATTTCACTGTCTCATAAACTCTGAAGCTGCTTGCAAATTTAATCATTTTGTCTTCATTCAAAATGTTAATATTATGTTTTTATCTTTTGGTTTTCTTCATGCGCTGCAGTTTTAATCACTAGCAAAGATTAATTTTTCAACTTTCTTAAAATCGGTAACAAAAAATCATCCTAAATCTGTATTTTAGGATTAGTTTAAAAGTGTTGCTAATAGTTTTAAATATTTATTAATTTTGGTGATAAGAATTATCAAAGATTTAAAATTAGTTTTCTATTTACAAATATTTTGAAAATCACTAATATCTTTAAAGGGATAAAATTACTAATTTTAAGTTTCCTGTAATCTTCCTATGTAGTACTTCTTAAAATATTTTTATCATTTTACGCAGGTATTAGGGAAAATGATTTCAAAAACAAATGATTTTGAAAAATGAAAAAAAAATCGTCAGCATTTAGTTTTTATTAGCTATTTCAAAATGATTTTCGCTTAGTATATTTTTTATAAATATCTTTCTCTAAACTACTCTTTTATTTTATTATAAAATTTCAATAATTGCATTTGTTACTTCCATTATGCCTTATTTATTTTTTCTTTTAAATAAAAATACTTTTTCACAAAATGCATACCTCTAATTGGATTTAAAGGTTTCTTCATACCGGTGACCAAATCCTAGTAAAAATGAGGAAAATAATTTTTGATGTTGTTATGAATTTATTTAATTATTGGTTTTTTTCATTTACAATTTTAATGAATTTTACCATTTTAGTGCAGTAAGGAAAAATATTCACGACACCTCTTCAAATGCTAATATCCTTTGATTTTGACACATTTTACCTTTAAAATCAGAAACGGACTTTCTTTCAATCATTGATAATACTGAAAAAGTTTGAAAAACACTGAAGTGACATACAAACACTTTAAGTATTGTATGCTGACATCAGCAATTTCTCTTTGAATTTTTTATTACCAAAGATTATTTTCTGAAGTGCACTCCTTAAGTGAGATCAATTCATAAAATTCATTCACTGCTAAAATCAGGAAGTCATATTTTTTTTTATTAGCTTTTAAAATGAACACTTTTTTAATATTATTTTGGATGATCTTTTGCTTTTATTTTTATACTAAGAAATTGATTAATCTATAAAATCTATACATCTGAGTTCAACGATGAACGATTCACTTTCTTAGCTTTCTGTTCAATAATTAGAATTTATTATATATATATATATGCTCTAAAATATACATCGAATTTTAATAAAAAATTAAATGGTTCTCTAATTTCAATAATTAATTTATAAAAAATATTATTGATTTTTAATGAATTTCCAATAAAAGAAAAATTTTACTTAATCAGTTTTCAACCATTTTTCGTGATATCCCTATTGTGTAAATAAATATAAAAGTCATAAATATTTTATTTTTTAAAGTTCTATGTGTTTAAGTAATTATATATTTATTTTGCGTAAAATTCTAATCAAGTGATATTATAAAAAATATATCAGTAGTTCATATCTTATAATTAATTATACCTTTACATATATGTATTAGAAAGTATTTCACATCCTTGCTGTTTTATCTAAATATGTCTTTTAAATTTAGCAGAAAATGGTTTTTGAAATGTTTTTGCTTCTCAGTAGAAAATATTATTTTGAAGTATTTCTGTAAATAGACATAAAATCGAAATTATTCTATAGTTATTGGATTAGTAATTTTATATCACGCAATGAATATATTTTCATTCAATGTAGAAACGAAAGGAATATTTCAGTTTTCAAGTAGTCAAACGAAAAAAAATTAAGAAAAGGAAACGTTATTTGAAGTTTTGTAAATATTTTAAGATTTTCAATATAAAACATCAAGGCTGTTGTTAAATAAACTCTCAGCCTGATATGATATTTGTTATTCGTGAAATAAATTTTAACAAGAGAATATTAAAATATTCCCCTCCATTTCAATTGTAATTAATTTATGCATGGATTTATAAATGAAGTTTTATAATAGAGAGAAGTTGCATTGTAGATCTTTTATATTTCATGTGAAATACATTCTATTCTTGAATCGATAAATTTCATTTGCTCATGCTTAAAATTCAAATGATGACAGCTCGTGTCCAAGTAATGCTCCGTTGCCAATGCAGCTTGCATCTATCTCATTTATTTCGCATGCTAATTCTCCATTCACAGAATATCTGCAAATGCCACTTGAAAAGGAATTATTTGCGTGGCTCTGAATCCTAGTTTGTTTTAGCTTAATCAACACAAGTATCAGGCAGGAACACCATATGCTTTACGGAACTTTCTTCTCACGGTTATCGTAAAAGACGAAAATTAGCGATCGTGACCTTATTTTTAGATGACACGAAACTCCTGTTTTTTTGTTACTTAGTATAAATATTAATGTCACATAAATTTCTACAACATATTCCTTAAAATAACCATGTTATAGTTATTTTTAAACTATTATCCTATAAATACCTAAGTTTATAGTTAAATTAATTTATTCTGAGTATTTCTTAGCAGATGCTTTTTAAACAGTTTGATACATTTCCTTTTCAGAGATTTTCTTTCAGATATTGTGATTTATTTTTATATTTTTAGTGTTATGCAAGCCTGAATTACATATGAATTAACAAAACATTAAAACAATAAATATTTTATAACTTTCTCAAGTTATCTAAGAAATAATCTTTGCAAAAATATTTTTAAAAGTATTTATCTTATTTTAAAATCAATTGAAAAAATGCAGCCTGCTTTTCTGTTTTCAAATTATAACTTGTTCCCTTATGTAATATTAATTGTACTTTAATTTTTATTACATTAATTATTTGCCACATTGTATCATAAATAGCTATCATTAATCTCCTGATCAAGCAAAAGAATTAATGATACCAACTATAAATTTTTCAATATATTACAAATTAAAAACGCATTACTCTAATTAATAAATAATAGATAATTAATTTTATACATCATGACGCATTAATAATTAAGGAAATATTCTATGACGTTTAATAATTATTTGCAGGTATAGATTTTTTTAACCATAAAGTGACTATATCTTTCGTTACCGTTGAGTTCCTGATTATGCCACTTTATTACGACTCTCATTAGTTTAAAATATCCATGACGTCAGATAACGTCTCATCTACCTCACACATCGCATTGAGATGGCGTTGTCAACTCGACTTGTCCATGAGTTGGAGGGCTGCTTTCAAATCACATTCTTCGAGTGGCAGCAAACAAGGTGAAGTTCATCCTCAAATGTGAGAGAATTTTATTGAAGTTTATTATGCTAACAAAATGATTTCTTATATAAAGAGCAAAGCGTTCATTGGTTTTAGTTGCCATTTTCCATTAATTCAAGCCATTAACACATGGCAATAGAACAAAGAGCATAAAAAGAAAAATGAAAAAGACATGACAAAACATCCACTTTATAGTTAACTTAAATTGGCAAAAACGATTTAAATTTCTTAAAATTTCATTAATTTAACGAATTCTAAATAAATGCTTGCAATATTTGAAAACTATATCTTTGGAATCTTAAGATTATTTTCTTGCTTACGCTAACATTACAAATTTTATTTTAATTAATATTGCTATTATAATTAAAATAGATTAAGAAAAACCTAGGCTCAAAATGTCTTTAAATTGTTTTAATTTTTTTCTTATATTTGTCTTGTTTAAAGGCATAAATATACAAAAGTAAAATAATAAAATATTTTAAGCACACAATTCTTGACCTAATTAATTTATTAAATAGTGAAAAAAATTAAGTAAGCAATAATGTTTTTTTTTTGTTTTGCAGAAATTTAAAGAAGGAATATAACATACCAGAATTTTTGAATATAGAAAATTATCATCCATTTATTCATCAACATTTGTATATCACAATAATAAAACTTTAGTATTTTTTACTGTTAAACTATTCTTCGGTTGCCAGTTTCTGCCATATTGAATATTATATTCACTGTGATATGCTCCATAATTTTTCATAACAAAATCTGTCATGCAATTTTCACATTTGTAAAACTTGTCAATAATGAATTAAAAAAGTCATAATTTTTAATTCAGGCCTGAATTAAAAAAGTCTTCATCTTTTGATATACCGATAAAGAAAGTAGAACTGTATAATTTAGTTGCTTATATATAATATAAATTACCAACAAAATTTGCATAGTTATACGCCCTGATGCTGCTACTTCTTTGTGAATTCCTTTATATATTTTAACTTTTATTGTTACTTAATATTAAAAACAAGTCATTTTTTCTTATGCGATTATTAAATTTATCTGAGGTATACTTCAAACAAAATGATACTATTAACTAATATTTGGCATTGTGAAAATCCACTAAGTAATATTATTTGAATCGTATTAAAAATATAATGTAATATAGAAATAAAATATTTTTTACACTAAAATAGGAATTAATTTATATGATTTTCAAGCTTTGGTTGTTTGCATTATGTGATAATATATTTATATATTTTACATATATATATATATATATATATATATATATATATATATATATATATATATATATATATATATATATATATATATATATATATATATATATATATATATATATATATATATATATATATATATATATATATATATATATATATATATATATATATATCAAAAAATGTTACTTAAAGAATACTTTGTTACGCACAAATTTACATAATTCTAATTTTTAAAAAGTTTAGAACATAGATTTGATAACTGCAGCTCATCCACAGTTATCCTAATAATTAAAATTTAATTTATTCCAACCAATTTTTCCTCTTTCTAATCTATCTAGCAAATTAATTTGTTAATATATATTTTATTTAAAATTTGTTTTACTTACTTGCGATTCAGAAAAATTGCAAGATTTTTTAAAGTATAAAGATAATTTTAAAGTATCTACTAGTAATTTAGTAGATACTTTAAAATTATCTTTATACTTTAAAAATCATTATCTCATTGTCTGGAGAATATAAAATTATTATTTTAACATACATGGAATGCTGTGAATTTGAGTATTCCAATAATGTTCACTTTTAGTCACAGATATTATGAATTCTGTGAAGAAATATTTTTAATTTCATATTTTTTTATTTATTATAGTTTCTTTTACCATAAAAATTGCATGATTCCTTAAACAATAATTTTAGAAAATATGTGAAATGTAAATAACCACTTTTACTAATTTGTTTCCATAAACAATGTTAGTTGTTACGTAAGCCATTTTGATGATAATCTACTGCAAAATCGGTATTGTATTTTTCTTAAAATGATGAAATTTAAATTTAAATGTTTTTACCCTGAAAAATATGACTTTGTAAACTCATTTCTGTTATTTATCATAACAGTATGCATAAAAAATAAATAGGGTTAATGAAATGTACATATTTTTTTAAATGAAGGATAAATATAAATTAATCAAAATAATGGATAGATGTTAATTTTCAAAGGTGTCTAAGCAATAATGTAAGTCATAGTTAGTAGTAAAATTGTAGATTTAGCAAGTGTGTGTGATATTTTGTACAAGATTAATTTCTCATTTCGACAGTCTACAATAACACAATTTTAATTAAATGCAAATTAACTTATTCTCATCGCGGCTGCCTGGTCATATGAGGCTCCCATATACTTTTCATAATTTATTTATTCTTCAGATATTTTATTACGTGTTCATAACAGAAAATATTAATTTTTGTTGTTTTAATTGATTTATCATTCGTTTTTTATGTAAATTTATAAACAATCCATGAATAAATTCTCCGGGTTGATATTTTAACCGTAGATCCTTTATGATATACTTAATTTGTCCATTTATAATTTGCAGCATTTTACAATGAATAATAATATTCCAAATAAAATAGTGTAATTTTTTAATGAGACTGGAACTGCAAATTCTTTATAGTATATAATAAACTAGTATTTTTTGTAAATAACAAAGCAATTACATATCGAAAGTTGATTTACATAATAATAGCAAAAATATATTTAAATTTAACCAGTAAAATTAATATTGAGTGGAAAAATTATATAATAAATATTAATGATTAATTTTAATTTTTCAGTGTAAATGTAACAATTATTAATATAAATTTAGTATAGTAATAATAAAAACGCATTTTGATATCATTTAATTAAATTGTATTCATGTATACGATCAAGTTCAAAAATAATATATGCTGAATAAACGTATAATTCATTTTTGTTGCATCACAATTCAAAATTGTAGAAGGAGAAAATCTTTAATAAATAACCTGTCACTTTATTCATAATTGTAAGCAAGTATATAAAAAGCTCTTCAATGCAACAGATCTAATTTTTGCGAAAAAAAATTATACTCAACCTCTTGGTTCCATTTTAATTATTTAAATGAAGAATTTATGAGAATGAAAATATTTTCTTTTATATTTACCAGTTTGAAATTCTTTTTTATGTAAGTATAGAAGTTAAGCATGTATTTTTGCCATTTTTAGTAGAGGATTTATACAAACAAAGCTATGATTTCAAAAGTACAAAAGATTGTAAAAAAGAGTCATTGGTCACTATAATCTGATATTTCCTCTACATTTATTGGAAGAAATCAGAATTTGCGATAAGAAAAAAATAGGATAAAACTTTAGTTATAGATTACAGCTAGTTCATCATGGGATGTTAAGCATGATTTATATACAAAAGATGTGTGAATAAAGAAATTGCTTTAAGAAAAATAAATGATGCAAAGCAATTAAAAAATCATATAACAGAAAAAATAGTTAAAATAATTGGCCGATATATATATGTAATTCCTCATAAATTCCTACTGAAAAACATCGCACTATTTTTCGATGTTAATTCTCAAAGACAATTTATTGCCATAAAGTATAAGAAAAATTCTACTCTTAAGTATCTCTGTGCCAGAAGCATTAGATTTAACCAAAATTGTAACATTTTTTAATTCTTCTGAAACAAAAACGCTTCAAAATGCGTAAAAAGCAATTAAAACTTTTAAAATATGGATAAGCTTCCACGGCTTACTTAGAAGCATTCAATAATATAATGCTTCATTTGTTTAAAATATAGTAATTTATCAATGATGATAATATGCTACAGAGTTCGTGTTTCCATTAAAGCAAATTTATCTCTGCCTATCTCATTATCGAGGTACTGTAGAAACGCAAGTGTTCAAATGCGTTAATAGACATACTACATGGAAATGACCGTTGATGAATGTATTATTTTGAAAAATAAATATTCAGCAGCTGATTCTGAACGATACAATAGGCAGAACGCCATTTTGAATAAAATTTGTGAAATTACACCCCTTTGTTACTAATGTGTTAAAAATACCTGATGACGTAAAAGAGATTCGCAAAATTTAATATTGACATACAAGCTTCAAGAATATAGAGAACAATATCTTGGAAAAATAATCTACGCAGTGAATATTTCAGGATTAAAAATTTGAATATAGAAGAAAATTTTAAATGTCATATATTCTACATTTTTTAATGTTGTCATATATTCTACATTTTTTAATGTTGTCATATATTCTACATTTTTTAATGTTGTCATATATTCTACATTTTTAATGTTCCTTTTCAATAGCATATTCCATAGACATAAGTTGCTGAATTCAGTTCAATAAAAACGTTATGAAAGCTTTTTATTATAGCAGGAAATAACATCCAGTGCCTGAGAAGACATAATTTTAATTGTACAGCATTTCAAAATATAACTATTTTTATCAATCTTACTCTTTATCTATCTCTAATATTGGCAATTCCACATTACTGCGGATTAAAAAAACTTATATATCATTATGTTTTAACAATACACGATAGAATAACGACACTAACCTCATACACTCTTTTTTTACTCGAAAAAGTAAATGAATAAGTTTTGAGCTCATGTAATTTCATATTTTTTCAGATGTATGCATATGTATTAAAAATATTGTAAGCAATTAGTTGAATTATGAGAAAATATAAATTTAAAAATATAGAGTTGAATAAACAAAATATTAATAGAAAAGTATTTGAAATCGTAAGATAATGTAGGTTTTTAAAAATAATAGTGATATATTCGTGAAACCATAAACTCTCTTTGGCATTTAAAAAAAATTTCTTCAATTGCAACTCCATTCTTTCAATAAGGTTTTAAAATAAGATATTATGCATATTTTAAACTATTTTATGTTAATCTAATATATGTATAAATTTTAGATGGAAAAAAGGAAACGGAAACCTACTTCTAATGAAATATTAATATGAAATACCAAAACAATCGTAATGTTCTGGAAAATATTCATTTATTAATATGACGATTTTTTTATAAATGTATATGTTCGGAATGTGTCGTTATATTTAAAGTAAAAAAAGAATTATTTCTCACAACACAGGAAGTATATCGCTGATGTTCACTAAATGGAAACATAAGAGGAAGACGTTTCATTGAAATTAAAGAGAAAATGTATTTGAGAAAACTTCAAAATATAAAAATATTATACAAGCAAAATCAAAAACTATAGAGGATTTCCTTGGAAAAAATGGCTAGATATAAGCTTGCATACATGGAATAGAAGAGAATAGTTTCGCAGAGGACACAATATTAAGAATTTTTCAAATAATACCAAATATCAAGAATGAGTATTACTTTGATGATTTTTAAACCATCATTTTATCAATAATGTGGCATATGGCATAATATAAAAATGACATATATTTAAAGATATGACATATATTTAAAGATTGAACAAGTAATAAATCACTAATTAATATGAAATAGCAGAAATTTCGGTAGTAATATCTCATTTTTAAATGCTGTTCTTACGCCTGGTGTAAAGAAAATGTTGTTAAACAAAATGTTTATTCAAAGTTTAAATAAAAACTACTTCTATAAATTCATTTTTATATCATATTTTCTATTAATAAATCAGTATACTTAACGATAGGTACAAAAAGCGTGAACATTTTGAGCACATACTACATGATTTAAAATTTATAATTTTTATCTTTTCTTTAAAAAGATAAAATGACTTTATTTTAACTATTATATAATCAACGTATAAAATATTTTAGCTAACTTTACTTTACTTTACAGAAAAATGTTAACTTTACATGAAACAAAATCTCTAAATTTAACTTAAATTTTATTTCAAAATATATTTTCAGAATAAATAGGAAACCAATTAAAACCCGAAATTATGATCTCATATTTTAAGCATTTCGACACGTATAATCTTTTGAAGGGTTATAAATAGAAAGAGCAACTAATTATATTGTTCTTTCCAGCTTAATAGTTTTAGTTATGATATAGTTTTAATATTTTATTTTATTGTTTCAAAATATTTTGGACCTATCTAAATCGATATGAAATGTATGATAAAGAATAACATATCCCAATCTCTGTTGAATCATGCAAAGTGGGTGTAGAAATACTGCTTTTTACAAAAAAATTTCGTTGCATGAATACATGTGTATTTTCCAGTCTTGAGAGGCAGGCAATTGTGAACAATTTGCTATAAAAAATCTTTTCAGAAAGGTACAGGCGTTAGATTTCCAAATATTCTATAAAAACCCTTACACACTATTGTTTTTATGATGCTAAAACAAAATTTAAAATCTAACTGTAAAATAAGAAAAAAAGGTAGAAATTGAGATAAAATTCGAATAAGAAATCTACCAGAAATGTATGGTTATCATTAATTTATAAACTGTTTAATATTATATAACATTTAATAAAAGTTTGCATAGATTTTTGCAATTTATTTAGATTTTAGATGGTAAAATTCCATTTATTTCACTTTACCGCATTACATTCGTTACCACAAAAATACTTAAAATATTAAAATACTTCGGGGAGAATTCTCAATTATAAACTGCTTCTTGTATTTGAAAAATGACGAATGAATTTTCCCATTTGTTTATATTTTATCTTCATATTTGCTTACATTTCTGTCAAATATTGTCAAAGGAAATATTTGTTGATATAAATTGTTTTGCATTTTTATCAATGCTTCTGCTGTAAATAATAAGAATTCCAGTTTATGTATACTTCTTTAAATATTTTTTTGCGATTTCATAAATATTACGTTTGTCATCTTGAGACAGTAATTTCCCAGCTTCGAAAGGAAGGGAACATGAAATGTGACACTGAAAACTTGTGTTTCTTGAATTCATGATTCATTAGAATATTACTCTAAAATAAAAAGTGTACCTTTCTGAAACTAAAAGCTTTTTCACGTGACAACCATCACAATTGCTTAGGAATATATTTTGCTTAGGAAAATAATTTGCTTATCACTTGCTTAGGAAAATAATTGTTATAAATTTTCTAATGATCATATTTTTATAATTGTTTAAAAAAGTTTAATTATTTGTAGATGCTATATTTTTTCGTAAAATATAGCAATTTACAATGTTCTGATTTATTTAAAAGAACTGAGATTTATTATTTTATTGAAAATGGATAAGAAAAGCAAATGTCGAATTAAATAAGTATATATGTACATATGGTTGTTGTATATTATTTTTTTCAAAATTATTTTGTTTAGATAAATAAAATATATTCGTAAATATATAGCCGCATAATATAAATGAAATTATAATGGCAAAAGTACAATAATAGTATACTCTGCAATGATATATATGATATATTACCAGGATTATGAAAACTAATTAGAAATTGGAAAAAAATAATAAGTTGCGGCACTGTTTTTCTTTTCCTTTGAAAGTAGCATTTTATAGGCAAGTTTTTGACTGCCTTAACTAGTTTACTTCATTTTTATTAAATTATCCAAAAAATGTATGACCAAAAAAGTAATAGCATTCGCTTAAAATAGTGAATTATTAAAGAATATGAATTAAAAAAAACAATCGGAAAAATTATTTTTCTTTAACCTTGATTCTTTAAGACGCATTTTACAAATGGATGTTTTTGAGTATTTATAAATGTCTTATAATCCATTCAATATTTTATTTCTCTTCTACATTTGATTATTTGCATAGTCCTAAATTTTTATTTAGTCTACTTCATATTTCTTGAACCATTTTTATTTATAATAAGTAGAGATAAACAAAAATTAAACGTGTATAAGTTAATCCAAATGATAACCAAGATAAAATGGTATCTTAAGTTTAATTTTGGTTATTCATTTATTAAAAGTACATTGTACACAGCCATTTTATTATTAAAAATTTCTCATAAAATTAAATAGCCATTGTACTAATCTTTATAGTAAGTATATTTTTTCGAGTTATAAGAAAGGTGAACATCTTTTCTGTGAAATATAAAATTTTAAGGGGTTAACATTTTTCATTTAATATTTAAAAATATAGTACGATGATGTATTACTTTAGAAATTATTTGTTTTAGAATGTTCTTGGAATGAATATGACAATATCTTAATGATTGAAGTTAGAGCTCCACTAAGTTAACAATTTTAAAATTAGTGCTGTGGTATTCCTCCAATATGCATTCCAAACAGAATGTTTTGGTTAAAATGGTCCTTGAGTAAAAGAAGTGACAGTGAGTAACAACCAAAATTAATTATTTTTTAATATTTTATGAAAGTTAATAATTTTAAACCAGTTTTAGAGAGTTAATTGGAAAAAACTAAACTTATGGAGTTTACTATTTTGTGTACTTTTAATACAAAAAGTGTTACAAAATGGCTATACAGGAAAGCAAACTAAATGTATTCACACAAAATATATTTTTCTCTTTTGATAATTAGAAATATGATATTCATAACAGTTACTTTTATATGAAAATTTCTTAACAACATGTTGCATTTTATGTTAAAATAGTATATACTTATTTTCATTATTTTATATCACCTACGTTTCATTAATGGTTTTTTGAAGCTATTGTTTCCTCTATTACTATTGTTCATTTTAATTTTTTGCAACTCCCCAAAAAAATCCTTTATCACTAATTTTACTAATTTCAGTTAGATAAAGTGAAATTGTTCGTGATGGCAATGATATCTAAGGGAAACAACAGCTCTATAATAATAATATCCCAAGTCTAAAAATCTTCTACTTAATTCCTGCTGCTAGATTGCCAGGATCAAAATCCTTATTTAATTCTAATTGTACAGAATTAGAAATAAAGTTAGAAGAATTATGAAGCTTGTACGTAAAGTTTGAATGCGTTATTTATTATAAGTGATGATAATATTCAGTGAATTCGGTTCCCTTTAAATCCATGTTATTATAGCAATAAAAGAATCAAAAATCCATCCTATTGAAACCGGATGTGACTGATAATTATAACATTATTAATTATTGCATTGTTTGAAAATTATATTTCACTTGTTGCTTATTTTATTTCATCTTTTCTCCATAGTTTTTGAAATTTATTAAATATTTGTGAAATTATAAAAATTTTTTTATCGTTACGTGCGTGAAAAAATCAATTTAGAAAAACAGTTATTTTCATAATGCAACATTTATTTTGTAACAGGAATTTCGTCTATATTAAAATTCTTCCTAAATCTGTAGGTTTCAATTTATGTAGTGAATTAATGAATTTTGAAGTAAAACACAAATACACTATATGAATACACACTGAAAAAAATTAAAAAAAAATTGATCATCGTTACAAATTGTCAATGAGTCCATCTAAGATCACATCTACAAAAAGAAAGGGAATAAAACTTGTCAAAATACCAAGAAGCAAATATTCATATTACACACTCCTCTAATGAATTACAGTAGAAAGCAAGCTCTGATGGCTCAAAGAATATGAGCATCACAGTAGTAGCAAAAATCCTCTATTTGCAAGCTTACGCTGTGAGTGTTTATATTAAGTAGATTTAGTAGAGTAGTAGACACAGTGATGTAAGATTTTGAGATATCATTACCAAAACACTAGGTTAGAAACAAACATACTTGGTAATGCAAAATTGAAGGTAGATTACTGCAAATTATCTTGAATTGTTTGTCTTTTCAATAAATTAAGTTTTAAATTGTGATCAGTGGTTAATAGAGTCAGTGCCTGTTATTAAACGTTATTTTACTAAGCAATATGGGCTTCGACATAAAGTGTCTTCGATGATGTATGGATCTCCAATTATAAGCTGCTTTTATTCCATCCGTCCTTAATCCATTTAATGCAGCTATTCACAAACATTACATATTGCTAAGCCATTGAGCAGTAAAGATTCGTCACTAATTATTCCAAACGAAAGTTGTCAAAAACATTGCTGTCTATAATTATTTGAATCAGCGATTTTTCTCGGAAAAACACTAACATAATCAGAAATGAAAAGCTCCACATTTTCTTCTACAAGTTTCCTGTAAATCACGTCAAAGTCTTCAAAAATGCATTCAATGTTATAGAATGATGGCAGTAAATTAATTTTTGAGTGTTTGTTGTATGAGGAAATGTACGTAGACACACAAACACATATACATATACATACACGATTATATATATATATATATATATATATAGATAGATATAGATATAGATATATATATATATATATATAAAATTTCATCTAAAGATAACTGACTGAGGTAATCAAAGTATTCGATCGATGACGGTATATGAAGCTGATTGTCCAATAACAACACAAAATCTTTGTTAGAAGATAGTTACATTAAGTGACACTTAGTCTGCAGTTGAAAGAAGTATAATAAGTTTTTGTCGTTTAAATAAAAACAATCTAGTGGAAATTCACCAGCAACTTGTGGAAGTTGCTGGTGAATTTCTACGATAGGGTATGACACGAGAAAAGGTATACGGATCATCACAATGACAGAACAGATTTTCGAGAAGAAAAGCAAGGTGACCAAGCACTTCATTCAGTGATGACAATGGTTCAAAAATTTTAGTAAAAATGGTGGTCACATTAATTTGAGTGAAATTGCGGTAGATCTCAATATCTCAATTGCAATACGCATCAATTGACACTGCCATATGCATGAACAGTTGAGCTACAGTAGGCATCCTGTTGTTGCATTGCATTGCCGGACAGAAAATACAGTTACAAGTAAGCAGATATGTTACAGTTTTCCAGTGAGAAGTATTAGGTCACCCTAATTACTGACCCGATCTCAAGCCGAGAGATTACCTTCTCTTTGAGCTCTTAAGGAAGCAATTGGGTTGTCAGGAACTTAAAAAAGATGCTTAAGTTCAGCAAGCCGTCATGATGTATTTGCACTAAAATGACTCTGATTTTTTGATGCCGATTTTGATGGTTTGGGGTACCGATAGAATAAATGCCTACATAGTCTTTGTGATTACACAGAAAAGTAGTATGATTATATATATATATATATATATATATATATATATATATATATATATATATATATATATATATATATATATATATATATATATATATATATATATATACATATGTGTGTGTGTATTTGTGTGTGTTTATGGAAATCTAGATACGTGTATGTTGTATGCTGTATGTATACGCACTAATTGCGTGGATAATAACAAATCCAACTAATTTTGTAGATATCTCAAGAATACATTCTTCATAAGTTATACATTCTTCCTTATCTCGTTTTACTTCATCAAACAACTTCCTTATTAAACGATATATTCTAAATATGTATGCTGTCAATGAATATCTGATTATTTCTTCAATTTTCTTTATACTTGAAAAATAAAGTAGTGACAATTTTATGCTAATAATTTTGACTGGTGTTCACATTATTTTGAATTACCTATTTTTCCATGAAACATAAGCGTGAATTCTGAATTTTAATTAAAAATCTTTTATGAAATAAAAAGTGAAAGTTATCAATACTTTCACTGACAACGGCTCCTGCGTATACTATCAACAGTAGCCGAATGCACAGAAATCACTACATTCTTTTTCAAACAATTTTCATTTGTCTAAATGTATATAATATTTATATCAGAGTTACCGCATACTTAACTATTTAGAATTTACTAGAAGAAACATGTACATAAATTTTAATGATATTACTTAGTTAATAACTGAAAAAACAACGTGGCATTAACGCAATGATAACCGTAGCAGAACTTACATTTGATAATCTTTTGTGTACGTCATCCATTAAAGCAAAAATGAAATAAATAAAAAAATGCTTATGATTACAGTCCAATTTTAAATGTGAAAACAAAAAGTTCTAAATACAAAGGCATAAGAAAACACGCATTACAAAATAAATTAACAGTTGCATAAATCTATGTTTTCTATCCTGAAATTAAATCTCTCGCATAGGTTAGTTAGAAACAAATAGGTGATTTTCAAGAAATGTGATTAAACAAGATATACAACACATAGAAACTAATTTTAAATGCTTTTATTAAGTATTGAAGTCGTGATTTTTTTATAGGCATTAAAACGGATTTCTAATGGTGAATTCGAGAATGCTAAACTGGTTTCGTTGAAGAGGGCAAAAATAATACTTTTCAAGAATAAAAAATTATATAAACTGTAAGTTTGTCACTTTATAATGTAAAAAAAAAATTGGATTCTTTATAGTAAATAACATTTTAGTACTCTTATTGATACTCTATAGATGGCAGTGATGGAAAAGGAAAAGTACTACAAATCTGTTTCGCACGCGCACGCGTGAATCAAACATTGATTCAAAATTGAATGCCACATCGCTAAAACTCGATATATTGTCATATGAGTAACGTTAGTGGAGTTAACCATTGTTATTTATATGCTTTGTAATGAAAATTTCTAAAAGCAACATGAAAGTTTAGATTTATTATCAACTGATTATGTAATGTTTCAATATCCCTGCCTTTCCTTTAGTAGCTATCAATTTAGCTAATGTGGAAAAAAATAAGGAATTCCTATACAAATATAACGATTTTTTAAACAGATTGTAATTTTTATGATATGACGAATAAATGATTTACTTTATTTTAAAGAAATGGTAAATAATTTACTTATATAGGTCAATAAATATCTGTTCATATAATAAATCAAAAATTAAGTAACGTATATATGACTAGTGTAATGCGGTTATTCAGTTTAGGATTTTTTCCATTATAAGTATTATTTTGCATTATTTAATATGATATTTAGAAAAAACAAAAGTTAATAATAATTGTTTAATAAGAAGCACATATTATAATAATTTCACACCATGACATTATCCATGCTATTTGTTGATTTGGTAATTGATTTTAAGCGGGTCTTAAACAAATAATTATTTTAATATAAGACTGGCAAACTTATGGAAATATATATGATATTATGCAAATATATATCCATAAGTAAATATAAATTCAGGATTTATATAATGTCAATATTAAAAAAATAAAAACGGTAAAGGGTAGAAGCAAACTTGTGATTTGCGTATTGTGGTTCCGATATTTAATTTGATAAAAATGGCACAAGAAAATTAGGACTAAGCTATGGAAAATTAGGACTAAGCTATATAAGTTATTTTCCTGACTAACAATAAAAGTTACCCAATATTATTTATTTAATCCAAAGCTTAATATTTTAAGAAAGTTAATATAATAGGATAAACAATCATTCTAATGGTTAACTCTTTGAATTACAAAATGTATCATTTATTTCAATTAAATATTCTCTTTTCAAGGAGATAATATATTCGAAATATAAATGTGTAAAACAATTATTTTTAATTTTTTTCTTTATTTATATAAGGAAAGAAAATATACATGTGTTCTTCTTACATTTAAGGTAAAATAAATCGATACATTTTTGTTAGAAAAATAAATTGTGTGTTATACATATTTGTTTTTTCTTCTTTATTCCCTTGGGTAACATTCATATATTACTTGAGATCAATATTTCAATTTCACTTTCTTACTCAAAGTATTTTGCTCTTGCCTGTGGGTCTTTGCAGAGCTGGTGAGTTTGAATAACAGTTTCTTTCAAATGTTTAGAGTCCTTCCAAGAATAAACACTTTGTTCAAAATAAAATAATTTGTTAATAAAAAGATTATACGAATTTACTTTCTGAAAATATTTGAGTTGCATAACATTTTAAAAACCCATGATTAATTTGTTGCTATGTAATGAGATATTAATATCATTTAAGGTATAAAATACTCATTTTGCAAATATTATAGATTTGTAATAACTTCTTATCAATTAATTATTTATATACAAATATAATAATTTAAAAAATACAGATAAATATGAGCATAATTCTCGGAGATGCATTATTTTTAACACCTTTACAGAAAAATCATACTTAAAAAATTAACTATTATTTGTGGATAAAATTAGACTCTATCCAGCATTATTTGCATTATTAAATAATAATTTACAAAAACTAATAAAAATATAAAATTAAAGTTAATTTTATAAGATTAAAATTAATTTCAATTCAACTTTTTTTCATTGTTTCAATTTTTAACACAATATTTGATCTTATCAATCATATTAAATACACTGCCCGACATGGAAAACATAACATTAGAAAGATTTGCAAGAAAATTATACAAATTTGAAATATGAATTGCGTAACTCACAAAATGAATTATGTGAATTCTCAAAAATGCACCTTGCCATGTTTTGCAAATGATGTGAAGTGCGTAGATCTCCATTTGAGATAAGATTTAAGGTGAGAAACTGACAAATTGGTCAGTATTCTCACCGCTATTGCTGCTTTTGAAATAACTATTGTAATTTTGTTCTTGTTGCGCAGGACTCCAGAAATTGCAAAGATTGGCAAGTCATTGTTCACGAAAGCAGTTCCAGCTGACAGACGAGTTTACGAGAGGCATGGAAATCTGGCTGAGAAAATTGGGTTGCTCTTTAGGGCAAATCAATGCAGATGAACTGCTGGGCTCGTCCACAGTACATTAACTGCGGCGAAAATTGGTGGAACAAGGAACTGTGGAATTCTTGCGAGGTGCCGGTGCAGCCAAAGTGACTTCACAAAGGTTTTAATCTACGGATGTCTACACGCGAAATACGGGAATCAAAGAATTTCACAGATCTCAAGACTTTTGACGGTTATAAATGCCAGATGCATGATAATGCTCAGGGCTGCGCTTGGAATTGCGCCTGACAACCGCTTGGAATTAACACTACAAGAAGCTTCACTCACAGCATCAGATGAATAAGTCAGAGACTTCTTCGCCATAATTCTAAAAGCATTTAATCACTCGCATCCAAAACAGCTATGAGGCTCTTTCAAAGAGGCAATAAGTAATGGCATACCATTAAATATCCAACATGCTAATCCAAAATTAGTCAAGAATAGCATTCATTCTTCCAAAAGTTAAACGTTTAGCGATAAAATCCAGACATTATACCAACTTGGGAGGCTAGAACCAGGACAAGATGCTTTCGGTGTACTAAACTTCAAAATTACAATTGAGAAAACTTACAAACATCTACGAGTTATTTCAATACTTTGCTCACAACGAATCATTTCTTAATGAGAACCGAAAGGCATTTACGATGTTATCATAGACCAGATCAAAAATACTAGTCTATTGATTTCCTTGGATGTACCATGTGGCACCAGGAAAACATTGCTAATAAATATGTTTCTTTTAAAATACGTGCTAAGCACTCATTTAAATTATCGTCACCTGGCAACGCAGCCACACTCATGGATAGAGGACTAACTGTCCGCTCTGCCCTATAGCTATTGTACTCATTGTTGAATATAAATAAAGAAGCATTACTGGTATGTAAACTCTCAAAAGCATATGACATAGGGGAACTTAAAATACAAATAAAAATTATCTTCTGGGACGAATGCACGATGAGATATAAAAATAAATCTAAGCCATGGACTTGATATTACGTGAATTGTGAGGAAACTCTGAAAAAATCTGGGAAGGGCTCTACTCATACTCTCAGGAGGTTATCAACAAATACTTAAAGTTATTTTCAAATAAACATCAGCAGATGAGATCAATACATGCTTAAAAATCATATCTCCTGACACACAAACAAAATTTATCACTAACAAGAAATATGAGAGCTAAAATATCGAAAGTGAAAACAAAGCCCATTTTGCTCACTAACTTTTACAAATAGGTGGAGACGCATATCCTACCTAATGACTAATGACTACCTAACCAAAATGACTGGTTACATTAAATTCAATAGTGATGTTTATAACCTAGCCATTGCTGAAAACGAATTCATGAACCAGATCATTCAAAACGTTGTTGATAACTATACCAATCTTGAGTAGCTATTTCCGAAGACAGTTTTAGCAATTAAAATAAAATTTTCTTCTATATAAACATTAGTTTTAATGTATTTCATATAAAAAAGTATTCATATTCAAAAAAAAGATTTCTGGGGGAGGTAGAATATACATATCGATCAATACAATGGAAAACGCTGAAGATAGTGTCAATTTTCCTACAAAATTTTAAAGTTTTCTTCAAGTAAAAGGAATGCCATTACACTGCCTTCGCCTGAAAATTGGATCTCCAATTGAACTACTTGAGAATCTCAAATAACCGAAAATATATAATGGAACAAGAATGATAGCCAAACAGATATTGAATAACTTTCTCGAAACCAAAATCACTGTGTCATTATTTAAACTTAAAAAGAAAGCAATTAAAATATAATTTTTTTAATTAAATGCTCATGAAAGTTTTCAATATTATTTTTTATGTTCTTAACTCATTATTCCATTCATTATTTTCAAAAAAAAATGCATACATAAACGTTTAAATTCTTCGCGTATTAGGAGAAAAAATTATGAAACTATATTTTTGAAAATTTTAAGAAAATACAGAGTTTACTTCATTGCATATTTTAACAAAAACGTCAAAAGGGTAAATTGTATTTTTGTCTTAATGATAATTTACAAATTTCAAACAGTCTCTTGTATAGAAAATATTGTGATTTGATTCTGAAATTGTTTGCACTGAAATATTTTTTTCGTAATTCAATGTATTTTAGAAATATAATTTTAAATATATAGAAAAGCATACGAATTTTATGCATGTTTTCAATTAGAATAAAAGTACACCACATGTGTTCAGTTAAAAAAAAATAATATAATTGATAATATAATTGAATAATTAGAAAACAAATATTCATTTTCAACAGAAGGAGAAATAATTTAATACAAATAGTAAATAGGGTCATTAATGCAAGTTTTAATCATTATGTTTAATAAAATTGATAAATATTATTTTCCATGATCTTTTCTAAATAACACGTAATAAAAAATACAAGTACATTGGATATCAAAGTCGTTTATTTAACTGGCCATAGTGATCATATTAAAATTCTCTTCAAATTTTTAGACTATAAATGTTTTCTTTATTTAGAAGATTATTAAAAAATTACAAAAATAAACAACTCAGGAAATAAGCCCGATAAATGCAGCTATACGATTGCATCTAATATGATAACAATGCATTGCTGTAATAATGAAATTTTACTTATGTACTAAAATTTATAATTTTGCAATTAATAGGAAATAAATGGGAAAATGAATAAAAAAGATAATGTTTTAGAATTATTCCTCAAAATCCAGTGTAAATTCTGTTATTTTTAAATATTCATTTATTGCACAAAAGCCAACACAAAATTAATGATATTCATTAATTAAGAGTTAGTTGTGTTCAATTATTGCCACCTTAATGTCCGAATCTAAGAAACAATTTTAAGAAGAAAATTTTTCATCCTTTTTTGTCTTGTGCCAGCTTAGGCAAGCAATATGGGGTACGCTGCTCCACTTTTCTATACCTAACCATATTTGGTGTGGAGTCTGACTGCTTCAGTACACACAAACCATAGGGGGTCCCATTAATAATGGTAGGAGAAACCATTCACACCTCATTCATACACAGAAAGGACAAAGAAAATATAGATAGAGAGAGAAAGTACATCCATGACCGAACCGGGATTCAATCCTAGGACCTCCCTATCAGCAGTCAGAAACTCATACCACTAGGCAAGGCAGTCAGCCAATTTTTCATATAAAAAAATTATTGCTTGCATATATCGGAGTCAAATATTACTTTGCGTAGCACATATTTTCCAATTTTTAATTTTATTAGAAATGATTAATTTTATTTCTTAAATTGTTTAGACTTTGCCGTAAATTTCAAAATATTATACACTCATTTTAAAAAAGCACTTTATACAAAACAAAAAGCTCAAAGTTTTCGATTTTTTAAGTAGAATTTAAAATTATAATACTTTGTAACTTATTCTGTTTAATCTTGCATTTGTATAACAACAAAAACAAAAGTCCTTTTAAATTTATTTAATAATTGTATACTAAATTCCTCAATTATTGTGCGAGCTTTATTTTAAGCTTTTTGTAATGTCTATAATGATTTCTTACAACCGCTGTTTCCTATTAATAGCCCAATTTTTTAAATCTAATAATAAATTTGTTAATTATAATATCTCAACATCTAAACATGTAACAAATATGCTCTTCTGAGTCAAGGATTTATATGTTACGTTAAGAATTTTGGATACTTTTGAATATCTAAAGAATTTGAAGATTAAATTAGAGTTTTATCTACCAATAGTTATTTTATCTTCATTTTAATAATGAAGAAAACTTTGAAAATTTTACAAAAGTGGCCCTAAAAATCTAAATTTAATTTAAATGTAGCATCTCTATCGAATTCTGTAGTTGAATCAATATATTTTTATAGAAATATTCGTGTAACACAATTATTCTAATTCATTTTCTGTATTCATATACTGGGACTTAAGTATTTATTATTAACTGTCTCTGAGGAGAATAAGTTAAAAACGAACCAAAGTAAGGATTTCTGTATTAAAATTGTAATCTTCTGCTTATTCCTCCTTTAAGTTTTAATCTGATATTAACGTGATTTGCTAAAAATATTTAAATTAATTTTCTTTTTAAAAGCAATTTATTTTTTTCAAAAGACCTTTTATGAGTTCAAAAATCAAAAATGTCATTTGCTTCAAATGTACAACTTTTTGCTAATTTTTATACTGCAAAAAAATTATAAAGAGAGAAAACCAAAACATGCATTCCAGATTTTTATAATTTATATTATGCAAATTTTTATGAGATTTTACACTCTCTTTCATTAAATAAATGTTAATGATTACATTATTTTTCATTAAAAAAATATTTGGCTAATTTTATGATGTAAAATATTAATGCATGTGTGTAATTATCTAATTTTCAAATAAAGACTACTTATTTTAGAGTTTATTACTATTCTGAGAACATAACATTGTGGTATGTAACTGCGATATATTTATTAGAAAAATACGCTTGTATTTATCTTCTGAAAATTAAATTTCTATAGATTAGGGTTTTCCCTTAATAAAAAAAAATATATGTTAACTTTACAACGTGCAAAATTCTGTATGTAAGCAAAGTTTTACACAAGTTTATATTTGCTTCAATATTGTGCTCATTTATTTAATTTAAATTTGTAGAATATGAAACAATACATGATGTAAATTTTTAATTATAAAAAATATTTTGTAACTGTAAAAATATGCAAAACATTTAATTTGTTCTGAGCATTTTCCAATTTTGACAAAAAAGTGTAGACTTAAGCTGTTTTGATTTGAACTTCAAATAGTTATTTTATTCACAGTGAAAACACAAGTCTACAAAAGCTATTACTGCAAAAATTCTTTTAGATAACGTATTCTGATTTTCAAGATTATGGCGAAGGGACATTTTTGAAATTTTAAAAACTATATTGTGCAAAAGTATTAAGATTTTATTGATTCTTTTGGGTACCAATAATGCTTCAATTTGCCATAAGTTCGTTGTTCGTAAGAAAAATATTGGTATAAATTAATTTAATATTCTAAATATTCTAAAATTTAATATTCTGGTATAAATTAATTTAATATTCTAACAAAGTAAATATGTTATCTTAATCGTAATAAATATATCATTCAATCTACTTTAATCATGTTTACAACTTGGCCTGAAAAAATGCTTAAATAATATCTTACAAAAGCAAGATCACAATCTCTAATATTTTAAAATATGTTTACTTATTATATAGCTGAAAAAAGCATTTTTATCAAAAAAATATATCATTGCAATTATACAGTTTACATATGCAAGTTTAAGAAAATATCCAGCCGTGTATATATATATATATATATATATATATATATATATATATATATATATATATAAATCTGTCGGTTTTTTCCTACGTATATTAACTAACCAAAATCACATTTTAAATTTCTTTAATTTATTGTAAAATTGTATTATAATATAGAAGCCTTTTTTTTAATAGATTAAAGATTATAACAACATATATGTTTCCAAAATGGAGCTTTTTTTGAAATATGGAAAGATTGATTCAAATTTACGGATATAATTTTATTATAACTTGTGAGAAAAAGAACAAGTATAACACATACTGGCTATTATTATTCGGAAACAATGAGTTATGGAAAATATTTATTTTTCGAAAATTGAACAGAATAAATACAAAAGGCTTAAAAGTATGAATTGTTGGCACGTTATGAGAAAACAATAGCTCATCGCACTAAGAAACTCATACGGCGTTCACTAAAATGGCATGTAGTGGAATTCGGTATGGGTGACAATCAACTGATTTCATGTTACTTTAACATTACATCTAATTTTATTAACTTTGATGGCTATTGAAAGATAATTGATAGTTTGTCGCAAAACATTTCAATTATTTCAAGAGTAGACTTTAATTCCTGGAGCTATCAAACTCGCGTAATTTGCTATTGGATGTATGTGCACGAAACCAGAACTTGTTTACAAAAACTTTTTTTTTCATTTTTTCATATTTTTTACATAGATATTTCAAAAAAATATACTTGCTTTCAATGAAACACATGTGTGTTTATATTAATAAAAGTTTTTTTATTTAATATATATATATATATTTTATATTTAATAGGTATATAATTGTTTACAGAAATATATTATAAATTTCGACACTTTTCATTTACTATTTATATAAAAAAATATTTGCAACTACCTTCACGTCTGAAACCGCATAGAACTTAATTGACAATTAAAATTAATTGAAAGATCTTTGAAAATCTTAGCTGCATTATTTTTTATAGAAGGCCATTTTCTTTATTATTGCATTACTTTCTTGCGTTCCTTTGAGAAAAACTCCTGGGAAATATTCAACAAAACAAACATGCTCATATAGAAAGATTTAAAGCAGTATTAATCTCAGTTTTTAACAAAAATAAGAATGGAATCTGAATTTTATTTTCCATAAAAAATGTGATCGTAATACTATGCCTCATGTGATTTATCCACATATAATTAATATCCCATGATTTATAAATAAATCTTGACTTAATTTCTTATGACTCATGTACTCTGTTACAATTATTCACTTTTTATTTCGTACATTATCGAAATAGTCTTAACTCATTGCATATATTTAGAAACTATGCAATTAACAGGAATTTAAATCTTCATTTAATGCTATTACACAAGATAAACACTATTATATGCCATATTCCTTAAAAAACTTTTTAATTTTACTAAAGTTTAAAAAATATCTCTTTGATAATGATTGTGTAGAATATTATGGCAAGGGAAATTTACCATAGAATTAATTGGTTTTCTTAATATTTATTACCAAGGAACGAATTCATTTAATTTCATACCACATGTCATAATAAAAGTAACAATGAATAATGGAAATTTAAAGCAGAAAATTAAATGTAAATTACGCTGACGAAATATAGTACACATCTTTGGTATTTTTTGAATGTTTCAAATTATATAATGTAAATTAATGTCTTTTAAACTGATTTTAAAAAGAGCAAATTGATATTTCATACAAAACATAAAAAAATCATTTTCTTTTTTAAATACAATTCTGTTTTTTATATTGAGAATCTTAACACATACTACTTAAGTGTAACTTTCAACTAAATTAATTTCATTTGAATATTGCATATTACATTTAACTGGTAGACATAAACAGCAATTTAGACTCTTTATATATCAAAGGTAACATCATAACTATCAAAACAAACCAAAAATGTGAATCGATTCAATAAATTGAAATGGAATAAAAAATAAGTTGGCAATTTTAATGGATTTCTGTATTATAAGTTATTTATTTACAATATTTTATCGTACAAGAAATTTTTATCTCCAAATACTAGTGAAATATTTTAGATACTTTGTGTAAAAGGGCATTTGAGTTGCTTACATTTTCTCCTCTTTTAATAATATTATGTCGTCCTCTAGGGCAATGATTTGGTGCTTGCATTTTCTGGAATTTCTTTAAGCGTCCCACTTGTACAAAGTTTTCCTGCGAATTTCCCTAATAATATTGCATATTTGGATGAGATTTACTCAATTCCAAATGTTGCATTCAAAGAAAACAAATTTCGCAATACTATTACATGACGTTAGCGACAGAATTACAAGAAATAACCTTGATTTTTTAATGCTTTTGAAAAGAAAAAAAAAAGCTGCTATTTCCCATTTGGTTGTTACAGCTGAAATACTGATGAAAAAAGTAGCTAAATTATTTTTACTAGGGAAATTTCGTAAAATAACATTATACATGATTTATTCAGCTTCCCATATTGTCTGGTATAAAATTTAATTAAGTTAATTTATTCTTAAATATTTTGAATTCGGAAAGGCTGATTTCAAAATAACAACTGATCGATACATCTTTCTGTTTTAATTCACGATTTGTTTGAACTTTTCTTATGTTAAAAGTAGCTAATAATTTGTATACCTTTAAAAAATAGTTACTTAAAAACATAGTCGTATAAGAAAAGAATAAAGTTAGATATTGTTAAATTCCATATGAATATTTCTGTCCCATATGCCTGCTTGCATTTCTATTTATTACTCTTATTTATTGCATCATAAATAACTTTAAAATAATTTTCTCTCAAGAAAAGCAAGATATAGTCTTGATCTTTTAAAATTTCTTGCAATTATACTAATAATACAATTATTGTGTGAGTGTATCACAAATAAGCGGGAAGGTAATATATATATATATATATATATATATATATATATATATATATATATATATATATATATATATATATATATATATATATATATATATATATATATATATAATTCTTGCAATTTAATTTGTAAGAATGAAGTGCTTTATTTATAAGTTTCATCTTTACCAGAGATAGAAGTGAAGGCAACTTGTCAGTGTGCCATATTACGGGCTACTCAGTGGATACGGAATCATAGTCCCACAAGTGGTTCTTCGTAATTCAGAGGCAAGGTCAAATCAAAAGTCCATCAGATTTGACCTGCCTTATGTAAATACATTACTTCATATTGCGATCACGACATATTCAATGTGTCCAAGCTGTATTAGTGAATACGAAGGATCAGTATTCGAACTCATAACTTTCTAATAATTACTTAAGCAACAATACTATAAATAAATAAAGTAGACTATAAAATCAAGTACATGTGTTGCTTATTTACATTCAGAGACATGCATTTGTGTACATGGACATGTGTTATTACATTCAACGACATGTATCTGTTTTGATGTATCCCCAGTTTCCTCATTTGCGACACATGAATATGACCCACTGTCTATATTCATTGATTCAATTAATAATTATCTGTCAATGTGATTTGAATAATTTTAAAACACTTGCAGAGAGACATAAGGCTATACATTATGTGGAATTAAATGTTTCACTTGAAATTTACAGGATGTGCTTTGTTTGAAAATTCTACGCCATTCATGCCATTGATTTCAGTTAAATAACTGTTGCTGTTTCAAAGAATTTTAATAAAATATTTCTAGAGATTAAATGGGATTTTCTAGTGTATTATATGATCACATTAACTTAATATACAAAAGTATCTTTCAGTGGGATACTGGAAATTTTTCATATTGTTTAATATGGAGTAATAAGGAATATTAAGCTATACCTAAATATGTGATGATTAAATAATATTCTAAATTTATGAGATGTAAATTAATAAATTTTAAATAATTTAGTTTGTTTACATTATTGTAGTAAATTTTGTGATTGTAAATGCAATATAAACTAAATCTCTTCAATTAAAATCAAAAAGTTTTGTCGATTCACTTTTGAAAGAAAAACTCTAAGAAACAAATTTACATATAGACCCAAGAAAAATGTGTATATAATTTTCACGTTTTATAAAATATCAGTATTGACGAATATAATACTTTGTATACGTGGTACATTTTGAGAAAAATAAATAATCACTGACTATCAAATTATAAAAAAATGAATACAGTAATAATTTTATTTTTAAATATAAAAATGCAGATAATCAACAATTTCTTGAATACACAGTTTATAGTATATATACAAAATAAATAGAATTGACTGCAAATTGTATTCACTTCATTTAAAATTAGGATTATTATTCGAAATATGGGATGATTATGCATGATCATGCTTTATTAATGATCTAAATGTTTGAACACTCTAAAAATAAATAAGTTAAGCTTTACATTTAAACAAAGGTCTTCGTTTCCCTCTTACTATACACATATCATCATAATCTGCATCTAAAATCATTAAAACAGTTTTGAAGCTCAAAACATCAAAACACATTTAATTGAAACGTTTAATAGACAGTAATAGTGGTTATAGAAGGATGTGTTTTCAATAGCTTTAGGAAAATTTCTAATGAAGGATTCCTTTCTAAGGCAAGAGTTGCTGTGAAATAAGAAATACAAGTTATTTATTCCCTTGTAAATAAATAATCTAATTAGATATCCATGATAATTTAGACTAAGAGACCGTTTACGAAATAAATAAAGCATTTTATCAGCTCACGAAAATTTTTAAAATTAAGATTTTAGTTAGATATAAATTAGTCTGCTAAACATGCATACTTGTTTTAGAATAATTAATGTGGAAAATTACAATACAGCACTTATCATTTATAATAAGTGTATTAATAATTTCTAAGATTTGAAAAGGACCTAAAGTGTGGGCTTGTATTACTTACAATTTCAAATCAAGATAACAATATAGAGAATTTCCTCTAGATAATTAATGCTGATATAAGCTGCTATAAGCTTTGATGTGACAAATTTACTCTAAATAAAACAAAACGATTCTTACTCCACATTTTAAACATATTTGGAGACAACACTATTTGTAGATGCAAATGGCTTGTTTTTAAATGTAAACATATTATAGTAATAGCTCCTTTAGAGTTATCGGTAATATTATCATAATTTCGATTAATGTTAAATTTAAGTACTATTATGTGTAGGAAATCATTAGAGATTTTATTATAGACATACCTATGTTAAGCAACTTGAAAGCTCAGCTATCGAAAAATTTTTGATGAAGACATTGAGTGGAACAAAATGAGTAAAAAATGAATATAATTATCATTTTTCTTATAGGAATTTTCTGAAGAATCATTAGTAAGAACTATCAGAACGAATGATTATACAAAATCATTTCCTTAACATAGGATACAGAACTACATATAAGCACATATTGGAGGACGGAATGCAGACAAAGATTGAAAGGTGATATTGGAAGAAACTTGAAGCCACCAATCAGATAATTTAAAGCCACCAAACTTTTACATTAAATATGTATAGATTAAACTATTTGACAATTGAGTTTTCTTATTTGAAGATAAGCACATCTGTGTATTTAGTCAACAAAAAATCACCATTCTTGCATATCATTTGACTTTATATATCTTTATCTAAATATTTCTTTATCTTTTTCAGTTATTGATTTTTCATCAGTTGAAATGCTGCTAATTTTCATTTATTTCCTCTTTTTACGAGATAAATCACTTTATTTTCATCAAAAAATTTAAAATTAAAAAAAAATTAAAAATGCTGAGATTTTTTAACAATATTAAAAAAGGAGGGATTTCTACGGTATGTTTTAAGAGTAACAAAGGCTTCTGAGACACAGCGGGCCTTTGCGAACGGATTAAGATTTATATTAAATAATTTAAGCAGTCGTCAAATGAAAAAAACATTCATAATCCCTTGCATTAATACACATTCATTGTACACTTTATAGTTGTTAAACAATCAAGATTTATATCTATTTCTGATGCAACAATGAACATTTATGGAATGATGATTAAATATAGGAAATATTAAAAAAACATATCATGTAATAATTTCTATACATCAAACTCTTGTTTTCACGAACATATAATTTACGAATAGTCACGTTTTAATGAACAACTATTTAGTGCCTGCAGTGACTCCATAAACACAATAATTACTCTCACCCTAATTTATGAACTAAAATTTTGAAAAAATCTCTTTTTATGAACTTTCGTTCCTAACAAACAGCTTTCTATCCATTTTTTTATATTTTTTATGATTTTTTTTCTTTTCCTTTCTTTTAAGATAATGGCTGAGAATTTGACTTTTCCTTGTACAACAAAGAGAGACGTGCAGGTATTTCAGACATTGAGGGGAAAAAAAAAACATTTTATATGGGAAAGAAATGTCATGTTGAATTATTTGAATAAAACACGTAAGAACGTAGCAAATGGGGAAAAACCCTCTTTAAGCGAAAACATATGATGGAAAAAAATCTATAAAAATTTTAACTCAACTGTTCTGTAATTTATTTTATTTCATTTGAATAATTCAATTTAGGAAGTTTCATTTGTCGAGGGGAAGATTTAATCAGTTCCATTGAAGGTTTTTCACACTTAAAACGAACATGTTTAACAGTTGAAGCAAAAAAAAGAAAAAAAAGAATTCTAAAAGAAGTAGATTGAAAAATATTAAATAAAAAGTTATTGACAAAATGTGGGGAGTTTAAAAGAATAGCTTTTTCGAGAATTTTAAAAGCTTTTAAGAAATTCCTTAAAAAAGCAAGCAGTACCTGCAAAAAATGCTTCATCAAAAAAAAAAAAAAAAAACATTGCAGAGAAGCAAAGCATCTTAAACTGTAAATTTTTTTACTTGATTGAGAAAAATGAAAGGAATGAACATACTTTCTGATGGTAATGTCATTGAAGTTATGTATAGATATCCAACATTTTTCCTATCAAGCTGAATATAAAATACTTCAAAACAACAAATGGTTACCTTCAAAATTTTAAAATCAAAATTGAAATATTACGTGGTCAATGTTGAGCTGTGACTAAAGTTTTGAAATTTAAATGGGAAGATGAATTATTGAAATCATTACTTCCTAAATACGACTCACACAATGGTTTCAACGCTGAACTCCAGCAGAAAGTTCAACAAAAAACTAGAGTTCTCCCTACAATTTCTTTCAATACTTTTTTTTAAACAAAGAGACTCATATGTGATAAGTTCGGAAGCAATATCGGATTATTAAATTATTACGCATATAATGAATGATAACGAAAAAGTTCTTTCCTATATCGAATAAAAAGAAAATGTTGTAGTGCAAATACCGCTTGTAAAACAAGCAACTGAATGGATGACAGAAATAAAGGAATTTTTGAGGATGAGAAATAACCAAAAAGCTTTTATACCTTAAAAAAAATGGAAGAATTTATTTTTCAAAAATCAGTTTTTAAACGTAGGAGAAATATATAATTACTTTGACTAATTTTTCATCAAAAATTTGAAAGAAACTGTTTTTCAGTATGAATCTCTTCTTGAATGTGTATCTTAAAGTGTATTCTAATAATATTTTTGTAAAAAAAAGTAGAAATTAAGTCTTAAAAATCTAATACATTATTTTTATATTTTACGGCTTTTGTATTACGAATTATTTTTTAAGTTCTTAATAATTCGTAAAAACTAATATCTACTGTATCTTTTTATTTATGTTGATAAAATAAACATTTTTAATATAAATTTTAGTTTTTTATTTTATTTATTTTTTTAAAGCAATGCAATTTTTTTATGATTTAAAAAATTTTAAGTATTTGCCAAAAACATTAAAAAATAACAATAATAGGGAGAAACAAGTGTCATAAATGATAGTTTGAGATATTTAAACACACTGAATGGGTGGGGTCATTTGGCAATGAACGTGCTGAACAGTTGGCTAAAGACGGTACTTCTCTTCCAGGCTTGACCCTCACTTTTCCAGAATTGTTTTCTCTCCACAAAACTAATGTCAAGAAAGTTTGAATTGTGCCTCCAAGTCACGGCTGGTATCGCCGCAAGTTTCCTGGTGGTGGAGCCCTTAGCATGCAAGTGTCTCGTGCTGAACCGACCGCTACCTGTAGATTTGCCAGTGGTCATACTAGGAGTTTCACTTTCAGTGGGCAAATTAAGCTCTTCCCAACCTGTAAGAAATGCAATTCCAGAGAGGCTGGTTCTCAGCACCTACTTGATTGCCCGGATTTCACTATGGAAGAGTTTCTTGAGAGATCTCTCATTTTCCTCGATTTTTTGAAGGCTTACGGCCTCATGGATCTGATGTAGCTCCGCTATATCAGATGGGATTACTAACAACAACAACAAATACTGAATATAATAAATGCATGCAAATTATTCTTGATGAGTTAAATTCAGTTTTATAAAATTTAAATGAAATTCATAACAAACGTTGTTTCTTCTTTTTAGTAATTTTTCTTTTGAAATCTCTTTCTCTTTCTTTAGATATTATACGTTCGAAAACTGATTGAATTTCTTCCAGGAGAAACAGAAACTGTTTGAAATATAAGAGATCAAAATCTTTACTTTACAATAATACAGATGTATTGCAATTACAAATTTATAGATACTGATATTAAATAACATAATCTAAATTTCATTGTTAATTTCAAAATTTTTCTTTAAAAAATATTTCCTCTCTAGTGGAAATAAAGTCAACCATTCTCCATTGGCCAAGACAGCCAATAAACATTAATGTTTGGAATTGGAAATATAATTTGATTTTTCCAATTCCAAATAGTATTGTTTGTTTAGAAAAAGAAAACGTAAACTTAAACTTAAAGCTGTAATTTAATTTTATTCTAATTTCAGATGGAAATAATGTGCGTAAATGATATATATTTTACAAATGTTTAAAATAAATAAATAAATAAAATTGAAGATAAATGGCAAAAAGTAAAATTTAAATTATAAATAACAAAAGGAAAAGAATGTTTTATAAACATTATATATAGAAGTAAATGTTTGAATAAATTGTTTTTTTTAAATTTCTAATGCATAAAATATAAATATATTAGTTCAGAAAAAAGTACTTAAAGACAAATTTAAAAAAAAAATGTTTGCAAAACACAGCACTATTGAAAAATAGAACAATATTTTCAATATTTGAGAAACTATTTTAAGCAGAACAAACTGCTTTTACACTTTTTTAAACAGAAGCGTATCACGTACTATCAAAAGTAGTCAAAGGTCTTGTTTCTTAAGTATTCTGTAGACGAAATTGAGAATATAAGTAACGGATCTGAATGTTGAGAAAAATTCCATTTATTTATGTGGTGAACAAAAAAACTTTGATGGAAAACTATTTTTGATTAGGAAAATAAGAAAAAAAAATTTTAACTTGATAGAAATTTGATTACAGAAAAAGTGATCGTAAACTTATGGAAGATGTTAGACTGTAAAAAAATATTATAAAATATACCCAAGATCCATATTTGGTTGTAAGTAAGTTGAATAAAATGCTTTAATTATCAAATAGAACGCATAAATTTCATACAAAAACAAAAAATATATTTAAAAAAAAATACAGAATTATGTTCAGAAAAAACTAAGACATTTTAAAAATTATAAGAGTTTAAGCAAGTATCTTTCCAAACATTTTATCTCAAAGGCAAACTCAAATACATTGAAAATCAGTTTTCGTACCAGTATAAATACTTATATTTTGCTTCTCTAATGAAGTAAAAAATTATAATTTTCACAATTTTTACATATGAAGCAAAGGAATTAATGCCTAAGATATGCGAGAATGAAATATAAATAATAAAATTTGATTCACTTATATCGATTAGTGTTTTTTATACAATATTTTTCTTTTGTAAGTTAATGTCTGGTACAGTGTTTAAACATTGCAACTTAAAACACAAAATTAATTATTTGCATAAAATTGTCTATTCTCTTTTATTTTTAAGTAATAATATTTTTTTCAAACTCCAGAATTCTCGGTATTAATGTTATTAATAATATTACATGATTATTTCTAAAAGGAAAATAGAAAATTAACGTTTTTTTAATTGTAAGATATAGAGAAAAAATGTTTTTTTATGAAACTTAATAAAAATGTATAAAACCCACTGAGAATAAAGAATATATGAGACTGAAATATAAATATTGCAGCAGAATCATTTGTTTGAAAAGAAAATAACATAAAGTCATTTATACAGAAGAATATAACAATGCTTGAGTAACAAAGAATATTTATTACACCAGCAGTGCATTTATAGAATAAAAATGATCCTATTACGTTTTTAGGAAATATGAAACATTCTGAAATTTAATTATTTTAATATATAGATTAAAAGTGATTATTTCAATTAATATGTTGAGTAATATATTAAGTAAAACTCAAGTGTAAATAATTAATGGTCTGGTGTTGCATACGAATTTGAATTTCTTCTTTAAATTCATTCCAACTTGTTAGGGCAGCTATTTCATATGAATTACAAGCATCAACAATTTAATCCAAAGATTAAAATTGAAAACCCCACTGTCCAATTATTATATTCATTCCATAGAATATATATTTTATAAGCATTGACTTAATAAATGTTTTATTTCTTTTTAATATATTATAAAAAATAAAAATCCTAATTTTATTTTTTAATATAACTCAATTAAAAATAATTAGTATCATTATATTAATAAATCATATATTTCTGATCTTAAATATCAATTACTTGTTACAAACTCAAAGAAACATCAATTTTTCTCAATGGTAAGATAAAATTTGTTTTAAAATTATTGCTTATGGCAATGTGTTTGTAATTTAGCAGATAAATTTTTTATATCTCTTGGTATTTTCTAAAATTTAATTATCATCTTATTAAATCATATAATAATATTAAAAATATAAGAACATTCTTGTGAAAAATAAATTTCATATTATAATATGTTTTCAAATAATGTCCTCTTAATTAACTGTATTATTAAAGTTCATTCACGTTTTTCTAGAAAGAATTACTCATTTTCAACTAAATTTAAAAATAATTTTCTCCTTTTGAAATAAAGTTCAATTAATGAGCGAAATCATACATTTTCATGTCTGTAAACAATTTCAGAGAAAAGTTTTACGCAGTTTATAAGGATGTCTTGTTAGCATCATTAATATTTAAAAGACCTAAAAGTAAAAAAAAAATATCCTGAACATTTATGACAATAATTACAATGATTAAGTTATAATGAATTATGAAAATTAAAAGAAAATGATTAGTCACTCTCTTTATTTTTATATTAATACAATTCTGATGTCAAAAAAGCATTTTTAAATAGAAACATCAGTAATTAATTTAAAAGAGAAATTAAAAAAATATGAAGTTAATAAAATTTCGAGTTTGTAAATTATGTCAAATTTAACATTTTAAACTAACACTGCATGATAGTTTTAATTAAAATATTTGCTTCATCTGTATTTTATTAAGTGTTATATGATATCAGGTTTTATTTATGAAATTCATAATTTGGCTTTTGAGAAACTTTTCCATATTTTATATATGATCTGTTCTTGCAAGTAGCTATACACATAATATTATAAGTTATGTCAAATTTAATATTTTTAACTAACACTGCATAATAGTTTTATTTAAAATATTTGAATCATCTGTATTTTATTAAGTGCTACATGCTATTAGGTTTTTTTTTTTTTTTTGTGAAATTGATAATTCAGCTTTTGAGAAACGTTTTCATATTTTATTTATGTTCTGTTTTTCAGGTAATTATACACATAATATTATAAATTCTAGTATTAAGAATAAGTATGCCATTTATTTATATAGTTTGCAGTTATTAAGCAATTAATTTTACTTAATGTAAAATTCAGTTCAGAAATTTGTTTTTCAAATTATGTGTATGTATTTCATATAGTATACACAAGAATTTCGCTATGAAAAACAGAAGAAGAAAATTTTAATTTTCGTTCTTCTGCTTCTCTTAGGAACTATGGATTATAACGTTATTCCAAATTCTTCAAGATTTGATATATTTTTTCATAATTTAAAATTTTACTTTTTCACATCACATTTTCTAATAATTCTGCGGAAACTTGCGAATTTCAATCATATCTCATTTCATAGTCTTGTCAGTTTAGAATACTTGTATTTTTAATATTTGCTTTCTTAATTAAATTAGTTAAATAATTATGAATGAAATAAATTGATAGAAATATTCAATTATTGAGATTTTCGAACAAAATACGTTCATTTCGGCAACAAATCCTTTGTAATTCAATTTTGAATATAAAATATCAATTTCATTGATGATCTGAAATTTATTTCAAGGGAAATAGATTTTTTCTCTTTTTTATAGATTCATTAGGCATATTTTTCAAAATTTGTAAATGCTTTCATTAATGGATGAAGATGAAATATTTTTATTGGTATGAGGAATAGATATTAATATATCATCCTTTCATCAATTCAAAATAATCAATCCTGTAAATTTTGTATCAAAATGCTACGATTTCAGCTAAAAGAAACCTAAAATATGATAGAAGCAAATTATCATAAGTTACACTACAACTTTACAAATAATTAATCAAATTTTTCATCTTATAAGTCATTTTCTATCTTAAATAGACTAATTTATGGCATGCAATTTAAACTATACAATGATAACTATTAAAATGTAATTATCTCCATTAACATTCTTCAAGAAGGGTAAGATTATTTGCAATGAATAGCATTTCCATTTTTACTGTGATTACTGTTGGTGAGTAAAATTTTAAATTTAGATAATTAGATTTATACATTTCTGATTACATAATTGAAGATAAATGGAATTAAATGATGCTCTTTATATATAATTTTAAAGTTAGTAATAATTTGAAATGTTAAGAATATATTTTACGATTAACATATTGAAAATTTGTATAAATATTCTTTATATAAGTACTGTATTTTTGAACTGGTGTTATACTATTCCCATTTTTCATTTTGTCAGAATTCAATACTTTATCCATTTAAAAACAATAAAGAGAAACATAAATACCACTTATATTTAAAATATGCAGGTTCCTGTCAACAGGTTGGCTACGGAATCAAAAAGAATTATAAAAGAAATGACTTAGTACTAAAATGTCACATTAAAAATAAATCTTATTACTTTTTAACTTGTATAAGATTTCATCAAACTTCAAAATACAATCCTAAAAGATAATTGGAATTGTGTTGGGTCGACAGTTTATGTCTTCAAACATAAAAATGAAAAACTATGTACCATTTTTTTGTCATTTAGTAAATAGCATCATTTTTTTTTTGAAAATAGACAATTTTTTATTTTTGAGAAAAAAATTACTGTTTGCCTTAATGTCAATTAAAGTATTTGATGCTAAAGATTACTTTTCTCAGAAAAAATGGAATTACGCTTTTATATTTCCATAAGGAAAACAAAATTAAAAAATACCAGTAATCTAAGTGTAATAACTTTTTTGATCTCTAAAGTTGACTCAATGTACTATATGAATTCAGTTATTTTCTAAAAAACACAATATTGATCTTAAAAGAAAAGATGTTTTAGTGACATCCACATCAATTATCACTTTCCTTTCAACAGACAGATTTCTTTCTAATATAAGATTTTCACAGTGATAGAATGGAAGCATCTCCATAATTATTTTCCTTCAGATTGAAAACAAAGCTCGAACTATTGATCTAATCTCGATAAAATACTTTTATTGCCATCAATCCAAATGAAATTAAATATATTCTCACTAGCATGTACTAATAAAATTCAGTAAAATTATATCAATCTAAAATATTTAATTCTTTGCATTTTTATAATCTGTAAAATATATTCATGTACACGCACAAATCTATACAATGTGCCGAAATTATTTTAAAAATTTACAAATTGTTTTACAAAAAATAATTTGAAAAACTAATTATTGAATGAAATTGGCAAGACACTTATTCATGATAATTTACATAGATTTAGAAATGTGCATTTTATTATGTACTTCGTTTGTTTCTCTCAACATACATTAATTGTTTTGTGCCTCTCTATAATTCATTTCTGTTATTAAGTTAAAATACTGATAGCAAAATGCAATTAAAATTTGCTAACGATTACTATTGCATGCATTTAATAAAATTACATTTTTAAAACAATAATAAAATAATTGGGCTTATATGAATATTCTCAAAAAGTGAATAATTGCTTAACTTAACAATTTTCTACTAAGATTACTTCCGTTTATTGTTAATGACAAACACGTAATGAAGTCCAAGCTAAAAGTTTTAAGATATCCAGAAACAGATTAAATTATCATACTTCTCAAGTGTTCGTACTGTGTTGTTATTGAATTAAAATACATCGTATATGCATTTATATATATATATATATATATATATATATATATATATATATAAATATACATACATCCATATATCTATATATATATATATATATATATATATATATATGTATATATATATGTATATATATATATATATATATATATATATATATATATATATATAT